>CM055121.1:59617245-60054702 GCA_029206835.1 Rana muscosa
CTCAGAGACCGCCTTTTGATACGAGGCTACTCCCTTAATAGTCTTAAAAAATCTTTTAGAAGGGCTACCCTAAAATCTAGGGATCAACTTCTAACAAAAAAACAACCCAGCATCAAACCCGACAATTTTGATTCTAATACTATACGGATTATTACCAAATTTAATGGACAAAGCGAACAGATTAGAAAAATTATTTCCAAATACTGGCATCTTTTGCAGATTGATCCCTCTCTAGCCTCCTTTGTGTCAGCTCAACCGGCAATTACCTATCGGAAGGCAGATTCAATAAAGGATAACCTAATACAGAGTGAATACACGGGTGAATTCCGGGTTGACCCATGTAGGCGACCTGGCACATATCGATGTGGAGGTTGCAATCTATGGCAGTATATGAACATTGATGAAAAAGCATCACTACCTAATGGCAAAATCTTTAAACCCATTCATTTTGCGAACTGCAAAACGGAAGGAGTAGTTTATCTACTCACATGCCAATGTGGATCTTTCTACGTCGGTAAAACCAAACAGCCATTCTTCAAGAGAGCGGCTAGACACATTACCTGTATGAAGAAATGTGACCCAGACCTTCCCCTTGGACGCCATATAAAAGATATCCATAATAGTAGAATTTCCAGAATAAAATTCCTAATTCTGGACAGGGTACACCCTAGCAACAGAGGAGGAGATTGGAATAGAACTCTCCTACAAAGAGAGACTAGATGGATCTTTACCCTAAATGCCATCATGCCTCCAGGATTGAACGATCTTATAAGTTATCGTCCTTTTCTTGAGGGTTTCTCCTCAGGGGGGTGGGAAGAATAGAAGTATAGGGGAGACAATGTATCTCTTACCATCAATGGACCCCCCTCTCTCTCCCCCAGATTTTCCCCCACTGTTTATTTATATTTTTATATTCATTTTTATTTTGCTTTTTATTTGGCGTACCGGTGGCCCGCATGCATATGTCAGTTTGGGGCTCCTAGTGGGCTCATTGTTCCTCACACGCGCACACAGGGGGTGAGTTGGGCCGCCAGTTTCCCCCCCCCCTTTTTTGGGGGGGGATTGGCCTCTTATACCCCCCTTTTTATGCAATTATTTGCATTTATGCGTCGGCGCGCGTCATCTGCCAATTACCGCCACTTGGGACGGTCTTTGGGCGGATGCCGCGCGGGGGGCCCCCTATTGGCGACTCTAACCTCTGGATTCGACACTGGGAACCTGCCTGCCCTATATGTGCCTTTTTTCTATATTAACAAACATCCATTTTATCAGAGGGAGGCTTTCATCTATTTGATAATTATCATTATGTAATTTCTAATGGATATAATGTTATAGTTGATATACAATTTCTCCATGGAATAAGAATGTAAAGATCATTTTCCATGTAAACAATGAATGATATTGCTCTAATTTTCATGTAAACAATGAAGGATATTGCTCTAATTTTCTTTGAATTATGACTGACAATTACCATTCAACTCTCTTCTTTCCATTTTTTTACTTTTTTATTTTTAATAACTCTCAATGTATAATTCATATTTAGATTGAAGAGTTTACTTAAAGCAAAAAAAAAATTTTGGATACATGGAGTTCCAATATAATATAGAGATATATAACTCTGAGTATATTTATAACAATATTAATCCTTCCTTTTTCTCCTCCCTGCTGTCGGGTCTCATTATATACACGGATACTCTCTTTGGCACGGAATGGCAGGGATTACACAGCTATACCTATGTGTTCTTTTCAGACATACTGCGGCACACTCTCTGTATAGAGAGATATCTCACATTCCTGTTCATTAACGTCTATTTCTCTATGTGCCCGTCCGGAGCGTCATAAGTACGCGACGGATAGCGCACTGACGTCACTACGTCTGCGTCGTTTACCGGCGCTTTCTGACGCATGCGCAGATGTCTTTGAGACACCATTTAAAGCTCTCAAGGACCAGTCGGAGTCCACACGAGGCACTTCACGCAGCGATCATTGGGACACCCGGAACCCTTACAGGTAAATTCTTATAGGACAGTTCCTTGAAACTCTGTACTTTGATTATTTACCTTGGACAAATTTAATGCTATATCCACCTATTGTCCCTTGTTTTCCCATCCACATTACTCTTTAGATTCTTTGGATTTAAATCAGATTGAAACGATGCACATATTTGCTTCATCACTACAATAGTGCATATTGGATGCAATTTTTGTATTGAGGACTTCCTCTACTTTTGAAGCCGTTTCAAGTTTTCACCAAACACCTCCCTGATCTGGAATACTTTTCCATACTGGTAGGTTTCCTTGGACACATATTATATATGTAATGGATGAATTCACACTATCCATATATGGGACTTAAGTTAGGGTATATATGGCTTTTGGGGGGGGGGGCTTTACTACACATTAGGGGCTCACTAATGTGATTTCCCCTTCTTGCCTCCCACCCCTTATAAATTTGCCTTTTAGGTAATTACCTTACCGGATTCCTTGGTCTCTCTCTGGCCTGTCTGCGTGTCGTCGCCTGGGGACCCCCGTTGTTGGAATATTGGACCCCATCGATCTTGGAGCCCCCTTATTGGTGGGGTGTTTTCTTTCTTCACCCCACATTTACTGCCGTGCATGTGGTCCCCCGATGCACCAAATATTAATTTCTCTTTGGATAGATTATTGTAAGCATATAATTATTCAATATGTATAATTTTATATGATTGTTTGCAATGTATGTATATGCATACATCGTGATATTTATTTGTACTATATTATGTATTCAACAGAGTTTGTCTGTCTTACTGAACTGTATGTCTACAATTCCCCCGAAGAAGGGCGTAACCGAAACAGCTGTCGGGTTTGACTATCAATGTTTCAATTTTTCTCCTTACCAACGCAACCAATTTTCTGGACTTGTACACAATTTATGTGATTTATATTCACTTGTCCTTTTTGTACTTATTTATTAAATCTATACAATTTCAATATACTTTGTGTGTTTTGCAGTCACTTTCAAAGTCCCACCTCTGAGGGGGTTTTTGTGTTTTTACTGTACCAGAGAGGGGATGGCACAGGTCGTACTGAGGGACCGGTTCTAAGCAGCTACCGGTTTTCACCAGAGCCCGGCGCAAAGCGGGATGGACTTGCTGCGGCGGTAGCAACCAGGTCGTGTCCTCCAGTAGCGACTCCACCTCTCTGGCGGCTGAGATAGGCGCGGTACAAAAGGACTAGGCAGAGGCAAGGTCAGACGTAGCAGAGGGTGGCAATGGTTCGTAGTCTGAGACAATGGCAGCAGGTCAGATACACAGGCAAGGCAACTCACAAAACGGCAAGGACAGGAAGGGGAAGTGGGTTTATATCAGATTTGGGTGTGCACACAGTAATTGGGCCAGGCACCAATCAATGGTGCGCTGGCCTTTTAAATCTCAGAAGGCCGGCGCGCGCACGCCCTAGAGCGCAGCGGGGCCGCGATCGCCGGGAAGGAGCAGGAGGGGGATGGTGAGTAGGATGGGATGCGATCCGTGGACGGAGATGTGCCGCCGCGTGGATCGCATCCCCGCCGGTAACAGAGCAGCGCCCACGGCAAGGGGGGCTGACCGGAGCGCTGCAGGGGGACCGACGCCGCGAGCGCTCCGGGAAGGATGGGACACCCGGAGCGCTCGGCGTTACATTGGGCCATGAACAGGCACATGCTCCCCTCTTTGTTCAGGGTAGCGGTAATAGTTATGTCAGTCCCTGCATCAAGCTCACCTGTTGAACGTGTGTTCAGCCATGGTGGGGTGATAATGCGACCCCATCGCTCACAACTGAGCGAGAAAGTACTATCCAATAAAATTTTTTGCAAATGCAATGCATTTTAAGTGGCTATTCTCATCACCATTCAAGTGTCAGATGTTGGCATTGTGTCCACTGATTTAGATGTTAAAATACATTGTTATTAGTTTGAAGTTCAAACTTTGAACTTAGTTATTTTCCCCCTCAGCAAGGACTACATTTTTTCAGGCTTGTTGGCCATTTAATTGCTGAGTGTTCTGCTCCTTGTCTGCTGTTTGGGCATTCAAAGTGTTTTTTTAACCACTTAAGCCCCGGACCATTTGGTAGCTAGAGGACCAGAGGTGATTTCAGAATTTTGCACTGCACTGCTTTAACTGTAAATTGTGCAGACATGCAATGTTGTACCCAAACGAAATTTGCGTCCTTTTCTTCCCACAAATAGAGCTTTTTTTTAATGGTATTTGATTGCCTCTGCGATTTTTATTTTTTGCGATATAAACGGAAATAGACTGAAAATTTTGAAAAAAAATGATATTTTCTACTTTTTGTTATAAGAAAAATCAAATAAACTCAATTTTAGTCATACATTTAGGCCAAAATGTATTCAGCCACATGTCTTTAGTAAAAAAAATGTCAATAAGCGTATATTTATTGGTTTGCGCAAAGGTTATAGCGTCTACAAACTAGGGTACATTTTCTGGAATTTACACAGCTTTTAATTTATGACTGCCTATCTCATTTCTTGAGGTGCTAAAATGGCAGGGCAGTACAAAACCCCCCCAAATGACCCCATTTTGGAAAGTAGACATCCCAAGGAAATTGCTGAGAGGCATGTTGAGCCCATTGAATATTTTTTTTTTCGTCTCAAGTGATTGAATAATGACCAAAAAAAAATAAAAAATTACAAAAAGTTGTCACTAAATGATATATTACTCACACATGCCATGGTTATATGTGGAATTGCACCCCAAAATACATTTTGCTGCTTCTCCTGAGTACGGGGATACCACATGTGTGGGACTTTTTGGGAGCCTAGCCGCGTACGGGCCCTGGGAAACCAAGCACCGCCTTCAGGATTTCTAAGGGTGCAAATTTTTGATTTCACTCCTCACTACCTATCACAGTTTTGAAGGCCATAAAATGCCAAAATAGCACAAAACCCCCCCAAATGACCCCATTTTAGAAAGTAGACACCCCAAGGAAATTGCTGAGAGGCCTGTTGAGCCCATTGAATATTTTTTTTTTGTCCCAAATGATTGAATAATGACAAAAAAAAAAAAATTACAAAAAGTTGTCACTAAATGATATATTGCTCACACATGCCATGGTTATATGTGGAATTACACCCCAAAATACATTTTGCTGCTTCTCCTGAGTACGGGAATACCACATGGGTGGGACTTTTTAGGAGCCTAGCCACGTACGGGACCCCGAAAACCAAGCACCGCCTTCAGGATTTCTAGGCACAAATTTTTGATTTCACTCCTCACTACCTATCACAGTTTCGAAGACCATAAAATGCCAAAATAGCACAAAACCCCCCCAAATGACCCCATTTTGGAAAGTAGACACCCCAAGCTATTTGCTGAGAGGCATGGTGAGTATTTTACAGCTCTCATTTGTTTTTGAAAATGAAGAAATAATTTTTTTTTTTTTTTCAATTTTCAAAACTTTGTGACAAAAAGCGAGATCTGCAAAATACTCACAATACCTCTCAGCAAATAGCTTGGGGTGTCTACTTTCCAAAATGGGGTCATTTGGGGGGGGGGGTTTGTGCCATCTGGGCATTCCATGGCCTCCGAAACTGTGATAGGCAGTGAGAAGTGAAATCAAAAATTTACACCCTTAGAAAGCCTGAAGGCGGTGCTTGGTTTTTGGGGTCCAGTACGCGGCTAAGCTCCCAAAAAGTCTCACACATGTGGTATCCCCATACTCAGGAGAAGCAGCAGAATGTATTTTGGGATGTAATTCCACATATGCCCATGGCATGTTTGAGCAATATATCATTTAGTGACAACTTTGTGCAAAAAAAAAATAAAAAAAATATAAATTGTCTTTTTTCCGCAACTTGTGTCAACATATAAAATATTCCATGAACTCGACATGCCTCTCAGTATATAGCTTGGGGTGTCTACTTTCCAAAATTGGGTCATTTGGGGGGTTTTGAACTGTTCTGGCATTTTATACACAACATTAGGAAGCTTACATCCACTCTTCTAACTACTTGAAGACAAAGCCCTTTTTGACACTTTTTGTTTACATGAAAACATTTTTTTTTTTTTGCAAGAAAATTATGTTGAACCCCCAAACATTATATATATTTTGAAAGCAAAGGCCCTACAGATTAAAATGGTGGGTGTTGCATTTTTTTTTCTACACAGTATTTGCGCAGAGATTTTTCAAACGCATTTTTTGGGGAAATAAAAAACTTTTTTTATTTTTAATGCACTAAAACACACTATATTGCCCAAATGTTTGATGAAATAAAAAAGATGATCTTAGGCCGAGTACATAGATACCAAACACGACATGCTTTAAAATTTCGCACAAACGCGCATTGGCGACAAACTACATACATTTTTAAAAGCCTTTAAAAGCCTTTACAGGTTAACCCGTTAGATTTACAGAGGAGGTCTACTGCTAAAATTACTGCCCTCGATCTGACCTTTGCGGTGATACCTCACATGCATGGTGCAATTGCTGTTTACATATGACGCCAGACCGACGCTTGCGTTCGCCATTGGGCCAGAGCAGGGCAGGACAGGGGTACTTTTTTTTTTTTTTTTTTATTATAAATTTTTTATTTATTTTTTTTTAATTGTTCCTTACATATTTTTTTTTTTTATCATTTTTTTTGTTATCTCAGTGAATGTAAATATCCCCTATGATAGCAATAGGTAGTGACAGGTACTCTTTTTTGAAAAAACTGGGGTCTTCCAGACCCTAGATCTTTCCTCTGCCCTCAAAGCATCTGACCACACCAAGATCGGTGTGATAAAATGCTTTCCCAATTTCCCAATGGCGCTTTTTATATCCGGGGGGGGGACATTCCCTCCCACTGCTTGTAAAAGCAGTCCAGAGGCTAATTAGCCACTAGGATTGCTTTTACATGAAAGCCGGCCGCTGGCTGAAAATAATGATACCAAGATGATACCTAAACCCGCAGGCATCATTCTGGTATAAACATTCAAAGTCCAGCAACATACCAGTACGTTGCTGGTCCTTGTTGGACATGTATTGTAATCTTTTTTTTTCATGCAGCCAGTTGGCTGAACGAAAAAAGAGATTGATCGGTGGGTATGCCCACCATTAGAATACTGCCCTTCATCTACCCACTTCTAATGATGGGCATACATGCACCATTTATATATGCCGAAGCATGGGGGCATCCTCCCGCAAAAAAGTTATGCCGCACACACATGGTCAGACTTTTCCACGGGCAAGCCTCCGTCGGAATTTCGACCGTATGTACGCGGCATTAGGAGCAAAATCGCTCCTCCGCCCCTGCTGCCCCAATGCTTCGGCATATATGCTTTTTTTTTTTTAACTGTGGTGGTGAAATCACCTCCTACAGCACTGGAGTCGCAGGGATCAGGCCAGTCTCTGCGAACGCTGCAGTTATGTGTGTTGTGTTTTGTAAGTGACAGTGATCGATCGATACTGCACTTGGGTGGCCTGGGCTGGACGGAGGGGCAAAACGCAGGTGCTAGCAGGTATCTGGGCTGATCCCGCTAACACTGCGTTTTTGGGAACCCTAAAGTGCTGGGGACGCTAGTATAGATCTGATCAGATCAGATATTGATCTGATCAGATACTATACCACTAAGGGGGTGTATGCTTCACGCGTGGGTGTTAGCGTTACTGGCACTAACCTGTCGCTGCCTGGGGTGTGACGCAGACCCTCTCTGACACTAAAACCTAATTGATATCACCCGCCGGGCGATCAGGGGGTTAAACCTTTATTGGGTTATATATACGGCGGGTGCCCTGACACTATAAAAAGCAAACTAACTAACCAGCGTCACCCGTAACACTTATATGGTGATCACTGGTGAAAGGGTTAACTAGGGGCAATTAGGGGGTTAAAACCTTTATTAGATAATATATGGGGGTACCTGACGCTATAAAAACCTGCGGCAAACCTAAAAAAATTACTGGCTACCGATCTGCATCACCGACGCTAAGACAGCGATCAGAAAAATGATCGCTTAGCGACAGTAGTGATAGGGGTGAAAGGGTTACCTGGGGGGCGATCAAGGGGTTAAACCTTTATTCGATAATTTATGGGGGTACCTGACGCTATAAAAACCTGCAGCGAACATAAAAAAAATTACTGGCTACCGATCTGCATCACTGACGCTAAGACAGCGATCAGAAAAATGATCGCTTAGCGACAGTCGTGATAGGGGGTGAAAGGGTTACCTGGGGGGTGATTAAGGGGGTTAAACCTTTATTATATAATTTATGGGGATACCCGACGCTATAAAAACCTGCGGCGAACCTAAAAAAAAAAACTGGCTACCGATCGGCATCACCGACGCTAAGACAGCGATCAGAAAAATGATCGCTTAGCGACAGTGGTGATAGGGGGTGAAAGGGTTACCTGGGGGGCGATCAAGGGGGTTAAACCTTTATTAGATAATTTATGGGGGTACCCGACGCTATAAAAACCTGCGGCGAACCTAAAAAAATTACTGGCTACCGATCTGCATCACCGACGCTAAGACAGCGATCAGAAAAATGATCGCTTAGCGACGGCGGTGCTAGGGGGTGAAAGGGTTATCTGGGGGGTGATCAGGGGGTTAAACCTTTATTAGGGGGGGTTAGGGGGCTACACTTGACCTAAAACTAAATGTAGTGACACTTTTACAGTCACAAATGTCACTGATTGCAGTGATCAGTAAATAAATGGTCACTGCAATCAGTGACACTGTGACTGGGGGCTGGGGGGTGATCTGGGGGGGCCTGGGGGGGCGATTTGTGTGCCTATGTGTCCTGGTGTCAGTGTGCTGTTTGTGCACTAACCTGTGTGTCTTCTCTTGTACGGCGCTCGGTATATGTGAGCGCCACATGAGAGATGACATCACTTCCTCCTGCTTCCTCTGCCTGTGTAAACATTACACAGCAGAGGGAGCATTTCCATTCGCCAGGAGCGATCGCGGGGGGGTGGCCGGAATCGAATGGCTGCCCCCTCATGTCGGATCACTCCCCAACGAATACCGACCGCTCACTGTATAGGAGGGGGTCCAACTGTACAAAGGCAATCACGTACACTGTACGTGATTGTGCCTGTCGGTGCCATTCTGCCGACGTACATATACAGTGAGCGGTCGTTAAGTGGTTAATATGCCAAGAAAAAAGCACTAAGCAGTTTTGTTAATGTTGAAAATAAAACAAAACCTTTCCTGAACACAGACTTTTAACTAATTTAAAGGTGGAAATGGGGTAGATCAGTATTTTGACTTGATTTGTGACTTGACCAAAATAAATGACTTGACTTGACTTGCTTGACTTCTAGCAGGGACTCGACTTGACTTGCTTGCTTTTCGCCACAGTAACTTGGGACTTGCTTGAGACTTGAAGGTTAAGACTTGAGACTTCCTTGTGACTTGCACATGTGTGACTTACTCCCATGTCTGCACCGTAGTGTCACGATTGAATTATCTTAATTCAGGGTTTGGGAATGCACATAACTGCTAGCAGCCACCGAAACATTCTCACATATTAGTTTGTGTATTTTTTCACAACACGTAAAGGGTAACATGGGATTCACACAATACACAATACACAGTTCTCAGGCTTACCTGGCTCATCGGGAAGCCTGAGAACCCAATAGTTGAGGTGGCTGGCCATAGAGATGAGCAGAGGAAAGATGGCCTCCGCTCATCTCTATGATTAAGGAGGCCCGAAGCGACATCATCCAGCTCATGGCCGATGTAAACAAGGCCATTTTTTTAAAAGCACACCTTGTACTTCTGGGCACTCCAGGTAGGTTGCAGTTCTGGAAAATTACAGCACTGGAGGATAATTGGTTCCTGGTAGCTTCACGTTTGATTCTTCTCAAATCTGTGGCAGTTAATTTGCGTCTTTTTTTCTCAACACGTTTCTTGCAATCTTGTTCACTATTTGCAACAAAACATTTAATGATTCTGTGATCACTCCCCAATATCTTAGCAATTTCAAGAGTGCTGCATCCCTTTGACAGACTTTTTAAAATTTTAGACTTTTCAGAGTCAGTGATATCTCTTTTTTGGCCCATTTTGCCTAAGGAGAAGAAGCTGCCTAATAATTATGCACACCTTCATATAGTGTGTTGATCTCCTTAGGCCACACCCTCCCTCATTACACAAATACACTTCACCTGATATGCTTAAATCCAATAAGCATTCAAGTTTATACAGCTTGGAGTTGGAAAATATGCATACAAATGGTGATTTGGTCAAAATATTCAATTGCCTAATAATTGTGCACACAGTTCCTTGAAAAGTATCCATAGCCCTTAAAAAATTTCAGCATGTTGTTATGTTACAACCAAAGAAACGTAGATGTATTTTATTGAGATTTTATGTGATAGACCAAAACAAACTGGGGCATAACTGTGAAGGGAAATGAAAATGATAAATGGTTTTCAAAAGTTTTTACAAATAAATATGTGAAAAGTGTGGCATGCATTTCTATGCAGCCCCCTGAGTCTATACTTTGTAGAACCACCTTTCTCTGCAAATACAACTGCAAGTCTTTTTGGGTAAGTTTTAAAAAAGAAAGCAAAGGGAGTGGCAGGACCACCGGGTATTTCACACAGAGAACGCAATGCCAAGAGAATAGGACACTTTTTAATACATGTACAGAGTACAACAGACACATATCAGGAATATGAAATATTGGGGTAACACACACATACACATGAGACAGTGAAGCAACTAGACATGTGCAATTCGTTTAGTTACGAATTCGTTATCCGTCAAAATTCGTTATATTCGTTGATTCGTAAACATACGAATGAACGAACGGTTCGATAACATTACAAACGAACAACGAATAATCTAAACGAACGAATATGAAAAACAAATAAAATACGAATTTAGTAAATTTGAAACAAACAAAAAACGAAAAAGTGAAAAACGAAAACATAAAAACAACGAAAACACAGAAAAAAGATAAAAAATAACGAAAATAAAAATGAACGAAAACGAGATATTACGAATATTTGAAAAACAAAACAACGAATAACGAACAAAGATCCATATTAACGAATATCAAAATGAACGGAAAAAAAATTACGAATCTTCGGAAAACGGAAATGAAAACAACGACAATTCGTAAAAACTTAAATTCTATTTTGTTAGTTCTGAATTAGTTCTGGACTTTGGCCAATGGCCAATAAGCTTGTCCCTTCCCCTGAAGACGTTGTCTCTTCCCCCAATGAGCTTGTTTCTTATAGACATGTGCTATAATGTGTGTGTATGTGTGTTTTTCTGTGTTAGACTGCAGTGCATTCCATCCAGAGTCCAGATAGGGTGTGGTTGGGTAGGTTGCACTGTTCTGTTGGATTTTGTGAGTAAATTTTTTACTTGGGAGAGAGAAATTCTTTGTTTCTTAAGGATATTAGATTGAGATTCTAGAGTCTACATTCTAATTTATAATTTTATTTATGTAATATCTCTGACATATTGTATTTTTCTTCTTTGTCAGACTACATTCTAGACAGGGTGTGGGTGGTGTTTGATTTGTGAGTCATTCAAAGAGATTGATATAGAAATTATAAATTTCTTACCATTTCTATTACTCCTAGGATTTTCTAAAGTTAGTTTTTTTCCCTTTTCTGGGACTGTGTTTTATTATATTGCTGTCTGTCTGCCCCTACCTATTTTTTTTGTTGTGTTAGCCAGTGCCACTACTAGGCCAGCCCAGGCAGCATATACTACGTATTCATGGTAGGAGAAGTAGATTAGTATATTTTTTTTTTTGCATGGACCGGTAAAATAAGAATACTCCAGTCCTCAATCCCTCCACTCTCAGTCACACCAACACCAACTCTCATACCAACACATTCACTAACACCAACATTCTCACTTACAAGACTCACACGTCCATTCTCACTCCCAGACATTCTAATTGCAATAAAACCACCAAACCACACAAAAACAACTACAAAAACCACAATATCACTCTCTCATAGTTGCCAACAGTCACTGATTGGCCGGGACGTTCCCGGGATTCAAACCCTTTTCCCGGATTTATTTTGTCCCGGCCAATGTCCCGGCCAATCCGATTTTTCCCGTTTTCCCCGAATTTGGATGCCGCAGGCCGCCGCCGCTAGAGGTCCACGGCTGGCGGAGACAATGTCTCGGCCGGCCGCCATGTTCAAGAAGTCCAAAACACGGATGTAGTACAATAGAAAATAAAGCCGCTGCGGCGCCGCCCACACCCCGCACCTCCCCGGGGGTGGGCGGCGCCGCAGCAGCTTTATCTTCTATTGTACTACATCTGTGTTTTGGCTGGCCGGCCGTCCACCCCCCCGCCCCGCCCCGCCCCGCTGCAGGTCTGTCTGTAATGGAAAGGGGCGGGGGTCGGCAGCGCCACAGCTTAATTTTTAATTTTTTTGCAGCCACACTGTCGGCTCCGCCTCTATTTTGTTCCCCTTCGGGGAAGGGGAAACAATAATGGCGGCCGAGACAGGAGACGCCTGTGGTTAAGGGGGGACTCCGCTGGGGATGCCTGTGGTAAGGGGGGACTCCGCTGGGAACGCCTGTGGTAAGGGAGGACTCCGCTGGGGATGGCTGAGGTAAGGGGGGACACCGCTGGGGACGCCTGATGTAAGGGGGGACTCCGATGGGGACGGCTGAGGTAAGGGGGGACACCGCTGGGGACGCCTGATGTAAGGGGGGACTCCGATGGGGACGCCTGATGTAAGGGGGGACTCCGATGGGGACGCCTGATGTAAGGGGGGACTCCGCTGGGGACGCCTGATGTAAGGGGGGACTCCGCTGGGGACGCCTGAGGTAAGGGGGGACTCCGCTGGGGACGCCTGAGGTAAGGGGGGACTCCGCTGGGGACACTTGATGTAAGGGGGACTCCACTGGGGACGCCTGATGTAAGGGGGGACTCCGCTGGGGACGCCTGATGTAAGGGGGGACTCCGCTGGGGACGCCTGATGTAAGGGGGGACTCTGCTGGGGACGCCTGATGTAAGGGGGACTCCTCTGGGTACACCTGATGTAAGGAAGGACTCCGCTGGGTACGTCTGATGTAAGGAGGGACTCCTCTGGGGACGCCTGATGTAAGGAGGGACTCCGCTGGGGACGCCTGATGTAAGGAGGGACTCCGCTGGGGACGCCTGATGTAAGGAAGGACTCCGCTGGGTACGCCTGATGTAAGGGGGGATTCCGCTGGGGACGCCTGATGTAAGGAGGGACTCCGCTGGGGACGCCTGATGTAAGGAGGGACTCCTCTGGGGACACTTGATGTAAGGGGGGACTCCACTGGGGACGCCTGATGTAAGGGGGGACTCCGCTGGGGAACGCCTGATGTAAGGGGGGACTCCGCTGGGGACGCCTGATGTAAGGGGGGACTCCGCTGGGGACGCCTGATGTAAGGGGGACTCCTCTGGGTACACCTGATGTAAGGAAGGACTCCGCTGGGTACGCCTGATGTAAGGAGGGACTCCTCTGGGGACGCCTGATGTAAGGAAGGACTCCGCTGGGTACGCCTGATGTAAGGGGGGATTCCGCTGGGGACGCCTGATGTAAGGAGGGACTCCTCTGGGGACGCCTGATGTAAGGAGGGACTCCTCTGGGGACACTTGATGTAAGGGGGGACTCCACTGGGGACGCCTGATGTAAGAGGGGACTCCGCTGGGGACGCCTGATGTAAGGGGGGACTCCGCTGGGGACGCCTGATGTAAGGGGGGACTCCTCTGGGTACACTTGATGTAAGGAAGGACTCCGCTGGGTACGCCTGATGTAAGGAGGGACTCCTCTGGGGACGCCTGATGTAAGGAGGGACTCCTCTGGGGACGCCTGATGTAAGGAGGGACTCCCCTGGGGACACCTGATGGCATCTGGTGGCAGGCGACGTGGCAGGTGACACACTCGGGGCTAACACTGATTCGGCATTTTGGTGAGTTGAATGATTTCATTTTATATTAAAATGTAATAAGAGAAATAATGCACTTCAGTCATCCTGACACCCTAACAACCATGGTGCCGGGATGATTAAAGAGCTAACACCAGATGTTTGGATTATCTTTATCTGTTGATTGTTAAACTCTGGAATACACATATTTCTATTATGGTGTAGGATCTGGGCCTGCTGTCCTTCCATCCTTCCTTCTCTTTCCTTCCCTCCCTCTTTCTTTCTCCCTTCATCCCTCATTCATCTCAGACTTTAACCACACCCCCTTTGAGCCACGCTCATTTAAGCCACTCCCACTACCCGTGTAAACCACGCCCACGCTTCGTGCGCCACTTTTTTCTCCTAAAGTATAACACACCTTCAAATGAATGCCCCACCCCCTAATTATACCAAGGCTCCGCCTACATGCGAAAAAGTGTCACGGATTTTTTTTTTGCAATGTTGGCAACTATGCTCTCTGCACTGCTCTCTGCTCCTCCCTCACCACACCACTTACACCCTCTCAAAATGGCGTACAGGGGCGGAGGCTATAGCCGCTTGTTGAAAACGAAACTAAAATACGAGATTGCGAATGGCCGCGATGTATTTACGGGAGTACGAATGCATTCGAAGCACGTGGACGTATTTTAGTTTCATTTTCAACACGCGGCTATAGCCGCGTGTTGAAAATAAAAATAACTAGTAACGCGAGATTGCGAATGACCGCGCCGAGATGTATTTACGAAAGTATAAAAAAATTACGAATCCATTCGAAGCACGGTAGTAGACACGAATCAAGGAAAACAAAACAATGTTACGAATCAACAGAAACGGCAGAGTAGTGTACAGAAAAACGAAAATTATTATCTAACAAAATTACGAATTACGAATCGTTCAGTATCAACGAAAATCAAACTGTTACGAAAGTACGAAAATAACTTAGGCCCCTTTCACACGGGGCGGATCCGTGCAGATCCGCCCCGTGAAGCTCCGCTTGCTCAGCGCGGGATCGCTCCGTTGATCCCCGCTGAGCCGACGGATGACTGGGCGGTCCCCGCACACTGTGCAGGGACCGCCCTGTCAGAGCGCCGCTCTCCCCTATGGGGAATCGGATGACGACGGACCGTAGAGTCCGTTGTCATCCGATCCGCTCCGCCGACGGAAGGAAAAATAGGGTTTTCCTCCGTCACACTTTGGCGGAGCGGAGCGGAGCGGATGTCAGCGGACATGTCTCCGCTGACATCCGTGCCTCCATAGGGGTGCATGGAGGATCCGTTTCAGGTCCGCCTAAAAAACTGACAGGCGGACCTGAACGGACCTCCGTGTGAAAGAGCCCTAAAACAGAAATACGAATCATTCAATATCAACAAAATTACGAATTTCAAATCAACGAAAATAACTTAGACAGAACTACGAATCATTCAGTATCAACGAAAATTAAACTGTTACGAACATTACGAATCTTTACGAACATACGGAACGAGACGAAACGAAACGATAGGAAACTAATTTTTTGGTTGTGCACATGTCTAGAAGCAACCACTGGAAGCTTATTTGAATAACCACTGCATCTTGCCTCTCCTGATAATGACATCTTTCAGTAAAGGTCCAGAGTTTCTATTATGTCAAATGAACCACGGAATGTAAGGGGTAGTTCTCTCTCTCTCTCTCTCTCGCTCCCACTAGGGACCGTTGGGGAGTGAGTCTGCCACCAAGCAGAATAACATGATGTATGATTGTGTTTATTATATGGGTCATTGCTAGAATAAAGACTAATAAAGAAAGCACACAAGCACAATTTAAAGTCTTATATCCCTTGGTACCTTTTAATGTCTTTAAAAGCTATACTTTAACATGTTCTAAATTCTCAAACAATTCATGTTTTTATTCGAAAATTGCATTAAAAATAAATAAATGTACCAATACAAAGAACTGCACATTCCTACTTCTGTTTGCTATCTGACACATTCATTCATCACTTTTCACTTGTCACCCACAATGGCATTGCTTCATTCATCAGTCACGACATATCAATTGCCTTCCCTTTTTTTTAGTTGTGTGAAATTCTTAAATCATACCTTTCAACTGCTTGTATTCAATATTCTCCACGTTGCTTAGGAATCTAGTTCCAAACTGAAGAAGAACACTAAGGATGGTAGCACATGGGATAACATGCTTCAGAAAAGCTTAGGAGGAGATTATGCCCAATAATGTTCCTTGTAAACAACAGCGATTCTGTAGATTTTTTTGTTTTGCTGTTTATAAGCAAATAGACACCAACAGAGAATTAAATAGTCTGTGTGTGAAGGATTAGTCTTTAGAAAAATGAACTCACACGTTGTTATAAAATTGAAATCAAGAGTTTCCTGTGAATGTTATGACCCTAATTTTTTTTTTTAAAAGGAGGACTATACTTTTTAATCAAAACATTAACATTTCTTTTTAACTTCAGTCTGAGTATTTTTCAAAACAATAAACATTATCTAAATGTAATCCTAAAAAGCATAGTTTGAAGAAGCTTTAAGTGATCCCATTTACTTTTGAAGTACATGCAAGTGTTTTGCCATCTTGCAAAGATGGCATTTTGTTAATTATTTTATGCTTGGAATCAAGGGCTCTTGGGACTGGAAAGTCCTCAATTAATCATTTCAGTGGCAACATAATTGTGTCTATCTAAGAAGAACTTGGGAGCTTTGCATGTTCATTGGTATCTTCTTCTGGGAAGCAATGAAACATTTTAATACCAATTTGAAAACTAGTGAAAAATTATCTAAGATTAATGTATGATATAAATCTTTCTAGTTACTACAATAACTATTGACACCCCTGTGATCTTCAAATAGGACATAAATGAACATAATTCTGTCTTTTCACAGAAAAGGAAATATGTAGACTGAACCTTAGTTGAAAATAAAACTACAGTTGCTAATTACTAAATAAACATGTAGGAACAAAGTCGTGCAAAACAGTAGTCAACAGGAACTGAAAGGCTTTTGACGATGTCCAAGGCTTGCATGCACTAAAAATAAATATCATGCTACATAGGGTTAATAAAATTACCAGTAAGAAGCACAGACATTTTACCATGGAGGCACACTTAAGTGACAGGTTTTGAAGGTAGCTATGTTGAAAGGGTAACTCGACTTTCGTGGGGAAAAAAAATAATAATATAGCATATACAGATGCGACACAAGACATATTGTAATAAACGTTATCAAAAATTACCTTTCCTGTTCAATCTTCAGCTCTGTAATTTTCTGCAATATGGCTACCCGGAGATGTTCTGTACACAGAAGGTGTACAGAACGCCACCCAGATATGTCCTTTCCTGCTTGTGTGATCGACTCACTGATTTTCCCAGAAGTCTGCGCTAAGATACAAGTCAGATTTCAGGCATCCCCTGCAACAAAAATATAATTTTGGGTGAGATACTCCCAATAGGGAATCACATCTAAAGGGATGCACTTTTCCTTTGCAGGTGCAGCAGCTGATTGATAATTATGAAACCACTTCCATTAGACTCACTTACTCCATCATATAGGCACAGACAAACACACAGGGATTTCTTCAGAATTAGGGATGGGTTTTATGTTCGGGTCGAACATGAGTTCGACTCGAACATTGGCTGTTCGCCCGTTCGCCGAATAGCGAACAATTTGGGGTGTTCGCGGCAAATTCGAAAGCCGCAGAACACCCTTTAAAAGTCAATGGGAGAAATCAAAAATGCTAATTTTAAAGGTTAATATGCAAGTTATTGTCAAAAAAAATGTTTGGGGACCTGCCCCAGGGGACATGTATCAATGCAAAAAAAAGTTTTAAAAACTGCAGTTTTTTCGGGAGCAGTGACTTTAATAATGCCTAAAGTGAAACAATAAAAGTGAAATATTCCTTTAAATTTCGTACCTGATGGGTGTCTATATTATGCCTGTAAAGTAGCGCATGTTTCCCGTATTTAGAACTGTCCCTGCACAAAATGTCATTTCTGAAGGAAAAAAAGTAATTTAAAACTATTAATGAGGTGTCGGGTCCCTGCAAAACAGATAAAAGTCATTGAAAAAAACGGCATGGTTCCCCCCCAGTCCATTACCAGGCCCTTTGGGTCTGGTATGAATATTAAGGGGAACCCTGAACCAAAATTAAAGAAAAAAATGCGTGGGGGTCCCCCAAATTTCATTACCAGGCCCTTCAGGTCTGGTATGGATATTAAGGGGAACCCTGCACCCTTTTTGTTTTAAAAAAATGGCGTAGGGGTCCCCCTAAAAATCCAAACCAGACCCTTTAGGTCTGGTATGGATTTTAAGGGGAACCCCGCACCAAAATTATAAAAAAAATGGCTTGGGGCTCCCCCAAAAATCCATACCAGACCCTTATCTGAGCACGCAACCTGGCAGGCCGCAGGAAAAGAGGGGGGACGAGAGAGCGCCCCCCCTCCTGAACTGTACCAGGCCACATGCCCTCAACATGGGGAGGATGTCCCCATGTTGATGGGGACAAGGGCCTCATCCCCACAACCCTTGCTCGGTGGTTGTGGAGGTCTGCGGGTAGGGGGCTTATCGGAATCTGGAAGCCCCCTTTAACAAAGGGGACCCCCAGATTCCGGCCCCCTATGTGAATTGGTAATGGGGTACATTTTACCCCTACCATTTCACAAAAAAAAGTCTCAAAATGTTAAAAACCACACAGACACAGTTGGGAAACAGTTGGTCCTTTATTAAAAAGAAAAAGAAAAAATTCCAACGATGTAATCCTCTCTCGAGCGAAATGGAGAAAAAAAAAAGCCGACTCGATCCTCTCTCCATGGGAGGTACCCAAGGAATGACACTCTCCCTCCGTGAGAGTTCTTTTATAGCTGAGGGCGGGGCCACCCATCACTTGCGCGGGTGACCCCGCCCCTTCTGACACAACGGGAAATGCCGGGGTTACCTAATGACATGTACGGGTGACCCCACCCCCTCTGGCGCGTCACGGGTTTCCCTGACCTAATACGTCTTTTTTTCATGATAAAACATGCCTAAACTCTCTTTCTCACATTGTGACCTAGTAAAACGGCTTACATAATGTGCAATTTCTGTGCAATACTTCTGCCTGTTATGTCTGACACATTACACTCAGGTTTTTTATTTATGGATAAAAAAATGCCTTGTTGAACTCTATGCACATTTCTTGAATGTCTCCTGGACAGGACCCTGTTGTGATCCCTACATGTAAAAATCACACCCCAATTTTTTTTCAGTTTTTTTTGTTCTGTTTATATGTTTTATGTACCCCCAACCTACTTTATTTTTCTCATGACTCTCCTATGCTTGCCCATTGTAGAACATTCTTTAATATTTCTGTATGGGTCCTCTATATAGGAATGGAGGTTTATAGCCTTTTTCTGGCTTGACTACTGTTGGCTAGGTTCACTGAGCAAAGAGGACACTTATATGACATCAACTCCACTATGTCTAGCTATGCCTTATAATTCCCTTGCTATAAAGAACTCTTGCATGTCTGTTTTTCACAGCCTAATGCTAGCTGCATATCAGCAGCATGTAGGTAGAACTCAGGGAACCATGTTTGAGAGTGTATTTGACTGTGTACTTCTTATTGGCTACTAATGTGCTGTTGTATTGTAAAGAGTAATGCAAATCTTTATGGTCTGCATCTGCTAAATCCAGACACACTGCTGTATGTGTGGCTAATTTCATTAAACAAATACAAATACAAATACAGTTAAAAAAGTTAATCTAGTTCAATCAATAGTCTAGTTCAATCTAGTTCTCACCCCACCCACATACACCTTCTGGATCACTATAATTTTTATTTCAGCATAACAACTGCCCGGTAGGGATGAGCTGAACACCCCCCCAGTTCGGTTCGCACCAGAACTTGCAAACAGGCAATAAATTTATTCGAACATCCAAACACCGTTAAAGTCTATGGGACTCGAACATGAAAAATCTAAAGTGCTAATTTTAAAGGCTTATATGCAAGTTATTGTCATAAAAAGTGTTTGGGGACCCGGGTCCTGCCCCAGGGGACATGTATCAATGCAAAAAAAGGTTTAAAAACGGCCGTTTTTTCGGGAGCAGTGATTTTAATAATGCTTGAAGTGAAACAATAACAATTTCATTAGGTCTGGTATGGATTTTAAGGGGAACTCCACCCCAAATGTAAAAAAAAATGCGTTTTCCCCCCAAAAATCCATACCAGACCCTTTGGCCGAGCACGCAACCTGGCAGGCTGCAGGAAAAGAGGGGGGGACGAGAGAGCGCCCCCCCTCCTGAACCGTACCAGGCCACATGCCCTCAACATGGGGAGGATGCTTTGGGGGTCTGTGACCCCCCTCTGATGCAATGGAAACCTGTGTTACATCAGAGGGGGCGGGGTCACCCGCACGTCACTGGGGAAGCCCGGGTTTCCCCTTGCGTCAGAGGGGAGCGGGGTCACGTGACGGGTGGCCTCGCCCTCAGCTACTTAAGAGCTGTCACTGGCTGAAGCCGCGTCATTCCCGGGGTGTCTCCGCTCCGGTGAAGAGAGGACCGTGTGCTGTTCCTCGCTGCGCTGGACATCATCGTTGGAGTCTGGACCCCGGAGAGGAGAGATCATCCATCGCTGGACCCCGGAGAGGAGATCACCCATCGCTGGATACCGAGAGTGGATTACCACCGCTGGAATCTTTTTTTAATTTTTTTTTTTTTTAAAAAAAGGACTTTTCCCAACGGTGTCTGTGTGTTTTTATTTTATTTTTTTTACACTTTCTTTGTGAAATGGTAGGGGTACAATGTACCCCTAACCAATTCACATAGGGGGGGCTGGGATCTGGGGGTCCCCTTTGTTTAAAGGGTCTTCCAGATTCCGATAAGCCCCCACCCGCAGACCCCCACAACCACCGGGCAAGGGTTGTGGGGATGAGGCCCTTGTCCCCATCAACACGGGGACATGGTGCTTTGAGGGGTCACAGACCCCCAAAGCATCCTCCCCATGTTGAGGGCATGTGGCCTGGTACAGTTAAGGAGGGGGGGCGCTCACGTCCCCCCCTCTTTTCCTGCAGCCTGCCAGGTTGCGTGCTCGGATAATGGGTCTGGTATGGATTTTTGGGGGGAACTCCACGCCATATTTTTTTGATTTGGCGTGGAGTTCCCCTTAAAATCCATTCCAGACCTGAAGGATCTGGTATGGATATTTGGGGGAACCCCACATAATTATTATTTTTTTATTTGATGCAGGGTTCCCCTTAATATCCATACCAGACCTGGGCCTGGTAATTGAATTTGGAAGGACCCCCACGCATTTTGAATTTTTTTTATCAATGACTTTTCTCTGTATTGCCGGGAGCCGACAATTCATTATAGCCGCAAGTGCTTTTAAATTACTTTTTTTCCTTCAGATATGACACTTTGTGCAGGGACAGTTCTAAGCACGGGAAACAAGTGCTGCTTTACAGGCATACTATACACACCCCCTAGGTACAAAATTTAAAGGAAAATTTCACTTTTATTGTTTCACTTTAAGCATTATTAAAATCACTGCTCCCGAAAAAAATGCAGTTTTTAAAACTTTTTTTTTGCATTGATACATGTCCCCTGGGGCAGGACCCGGGTCCCCAAACACTTTTTATGAGAATAACTTGCATATAAGCCTTTAAAATTAGCACTTTAGATTTCTCCCATAGACTTTTACAGGGTGTTCTGCGGCTTTTCGAATTTGCCGCGAACACCCCAAATTGTTCACTGTTCGGCGAATGGGCGAACAGGCAATGTTCGAGTCAAACATGAGTTCGACTCGAACTCGAAGCTCATCCCTACTGCCCGGCCTCTAGAATGTGATTTTGTCATTTTGACATTTTATTAAACTTTATAGATAATACAGTGTGGTACTTTACTGAAAGAAGATCACAATTATGCCATGAAGTATGCTTTACCACTGTTTGGCATTTGTTACAAAGTTAGTAGCTTTAGCTTTATTTTTTGTAAACCTTCCCATAACTTTGAGACATGTTGTGTATGCGCTTCCAACTGCTCAATGCTGGCCTAATACTGCTAGATAAAAAATAAATAAAAAAACTATCACAGCAAAGACTACCAAAATAGACTTTTTTTTCAAGTTGAAATGAATTATATACTGTAGGGGTGTTGTTGCTGCATGAAAGCCAAAGAAAAATTTTGTAAAAGTAAATCAAGTGTATTATAAATACAATTCCTGTTTCTTAACACCATAGTTTAAAGACGTATTCCAGGAATGCCATGTAAAGGCTTGGTGTTTTTCCTATGTCACTCTCAAATTGGCATATAATGGAAGACCCTCTCCTCACGAAGTAGTATTTACTATAACTGTTTTTTACAATAATACATGTCGCCCGTGGCAGTGCAGAGCTCAGTTTTCTCATTTGTTTAATCATTCCTTGTCTATTAGGTTTGAAAATGGGTAGAATGAATATTCAAGATTCACTGCCCATTGACTTCAATGGGATTCAGACTAAAGTTTGAAATTTGCAGATTTTAAAATTAGTTTAATGAAGGTCTCATGAAATGAACATTCACTCATCACTACTGGACAGTATATTAGCATCTTGGTTAGGCCTCAATATAAGTGGGTGAGACGAGGCAGGTTTTATCTTGAAACAAAAATGAGCGTTTATTATTTAAGAGACAATAGCCACAAATATTGCACAGTGGCTGGGCAGTATCTAAACAGCTTGCTTGGGCCACAATATAAGAGGGAGCGATGAGATTTTATCTTGTGTAAGAGACAGGTCCAACAGCAGTAAACCATGCACAAAACAGGGAAACCCAGGAACAGTCTAAACAGGTTTGTCCCACAAATTTATACAACAGGACAGGAAACAAACACAGCTCATTGCTTGTTCAAGTCATCAACTAAGCTTATGACAGATACTGACTAACAGTGTGCCCCACAATGGGTTCCCAAAACAGACAGCACATGTTCCTTTTTAGCTTTCTGTCAGCAGTCAGACTGCTTAATGTGTACAGAGCTGCATTCAATTATACATTTTAATCAACCCCAAGTTTCACTTTTATCTGCTTGTGTTTCAGGAAGCAAACTACAGATTTTAGAATGCACTAGAACTGTATTTTGGATATTTAAAGCAAACTGTACTTAACCATAATAGGAAATATCTAAAAATCTATGAAGAAATAATACATGTTGATCACTATGATCTACAGGGTATTCACACTTGTATTACTCTTTTTCTCTGACTATTCACGCTTTTATTGAAATGCAATAAAAGCAGACTAGTTTGTCTAACGCATGAGAATTACTTTTTACATTTAAATAATACTGTAATAAATTAATTATACACATGATCCATAGTTGTCTGCACATGTTGTCAGTTTGCGATTTCCATCAGACTTAAAATACTTATTTGTTTAAGTTCTGATCAATTATAAAGAAGTAAATACATTTGTCAGCCTATGGGAATCAAGTCCACAGATCTCCTACTTCAGCGCAGTCAGAAAATTCTAGTAATCAGTCATGTTACTATGCTAATCTCACTTTCACGTTCAGTATCCACATGGCATATGGCTAAGCAGCTGTTCTCGCTATTAATTATACCTCAGCTCTTCTCTCGTATTTTCTTGGGTGAATTCACTGTAATTGTTAAGGTTATAATTTCCTGGTAAAAAGAAGGATAATTGATGGAGAGAGGGCAAAAGAGGGAGTAAGAGAAAAGGAAAAATAGGATGGAAAAAATAAAAAAAGACAGGCAGAAAAATAGTAGTTGAGATTAAGGGGTAGAGAAAGGGATATGCAGCAATTGAGAACAAAGCAAGAGATGGAAAGAACTTTCAAATTGCTTAATTTTTTTTTGCAGATAAATTATCAGCATTAGTAAAATGTCTAAAATATATTTTCAGATTATTTGCACACCAACCATAAAATATTTGCTGGGAGTATAGCTCTATGTGTTGTTCTATGAGTCCTTAATGTTTAATTGTTTTCTATGTGCCCTTGAAATTAGCCTATGTTGGTCTGTCCAGATTACCAAAGCTGAATGCAGCGTGCAGCGAGCCCTTACTGTGCAGTGCAGCAAATGCTCAGTAGGATTTCTCCTGAAGAGGCTTGAAATATCAGGAGGAGGCTGTAGCTATGTTCACAAAGCAATTAAGCAGCCAGTGAGAGGGGTGTAGTATAGATTAGTTCAGGAAGCTGAACTATATTTGGTCAATTATGCCACCTGGGATACCCCTCACCTTTATTCATTTCTTGACAGTGACTTGGAGCTGTCATTTGTGACATGCGGTCATTGGGAGCAGATCATGTTGGAGGATTTGTTTTATTTTTGGCGGGTTGACTGGCATTGTTTATCATGATTGGTCTGGATTTGCATCACTGGACTGTATTGGACAAAAGGGACAATGGATTTACATCATGAGACAATTTTTTTTAAATAAAGGACTTGCCAAAAGTTTTATTTACTTGTTACATTTTCTTTTGAGAATTACAGTAATACGTTCCCCTGCCTGCAAAACCCCACAACCACATGGCAGGCCAGGGTTGTGGGGAAGAGGCCCCTGTAGTCATCAACATTGGGACAAGGTGATTTGCCAGAAGGTCTCTACCTGGCAAGGTACCCTCTCCATACTTGAATAAGAGTCTTGTAAAAATTCAGTTTTTTTTTTAATCTGATTTCCCTATCAGACATGAAGAGTTTGGCATGACATTTGGGGGGGATTCCACGCCATTTTTTGTGTAGGGTTCTGCTCAACATCCATACCAGACCTTTATAAAAGACAAGGGTATTTTTTTTTTGTGGAATCCCTCATTAATGTCTATACCAAATCCTCATCTAAGATAAGGGTCAGGTAAGAATTAAGATTGACTTAAATGAGGTTCGAATTCAGCACCAAAACATTCCTTAAGTAAGCAAGCTTACATTGAATCGAAATCCAGAGTGTTCGGCCCATCACTTGTATTTACTAAGGGAATGCACTGTTCACAGAGATGCAAACAACATATGTACATTATAGCATACTTCTAGCTAAATCAATTACAAATGTGGTTTGCTAAGCAGTCCAAATTCAATGTCAGAATGTATTTCAGCTACTGTATGTGATGTACTTAGTTAAAAATAGGATTTTCTCTGGGGGCTTTTCTATAGTTGCTATTTTGCATACATTTTTCACATAGGAGCAATACACCATGAAGTGATCACTTATACTAATAAAGGCAAATGTACAAAGTATTTGGGGAGGCATCACAGTGTACTATGTGTACTTTGACAATGGCAAGAGCACATACATGATTTCATATGGTGATACTTAGCAAAACATGTTGTTAGAATAATTACCTGCACTTCTACAGTATTTCCTAATATGTGCTGATAGCAAGGCTCACAGATTTTTTTGAGCAGATACGTTGTTTGCTGCATGTTGAGGGATCACATTCTTTTCACATGCTGTCATTACATGGGTCTCATACATCCTATACTCTATATAGCTCATGTTTACATGGATCTCATTTGTTTTATATGGTGTGGTGCTGAATATATATACTCTATATAGGCTGTGTTTACATGGATGGGTATGTTCCCTGCTGCTGACATCCAAGCAGACCATAGTGCAGACAGTCTTAGAGGCTGTGTGTGATTGATAGTGCAGGAGATCACTCTTGGAAACTCAGAAGCACAGAAAGCAGGAAATATGATCCCCCCTGGCAATGTACCCCCCCATGTTGAGGTCATGTGGCCTGGTATGAATCAGGAGGGTGGTCTAAGATGGATTTTTTTTTTGGAGGGGGGGCAGATTTGTTTTTTTATGTTTTTCTTTTCAGACCAAAAAGTTCTGGTATTTATTGTGGACCCCATGCATAATAAACAACAATCAATACAACCTAATAGCTCTGATCTGGAACAAGAGGCATGCAGCTAACTACTGTGACCATTGCACAGTTTAATGGACCGTGGTCAGGTGAAAGACTTCAACCAATGTTGGTTCCCAGTAAAGTATCAACCCACAAACTATAGAAAGTTGTTTATCCACACTCTTTTTGGGAGTGTGTTGGAGGATTTATTGTGAGTGAGGGACAGCTAATAAATGTTTATGGAAATAACAAGTTAGTGTAGTGTGCTTCCAGTTTCATGCTATATATGGGCAGGGACACTATGTATTATTCATGGCCCACTGGTTGACTCTGCTGGCAACTTGCTCTGCTATCCTGCATCTTTATAGCTGATAATTGTGCTAGAGATTTCACATCACCTCCTCCTCCTTTTCCTGAGGAGGCGATGCAGAGTCATGCTCTGAACCACCAGTTTCCTTTATGCATTCAAGAGGCTCTGCAACAACTCAGACTAAAAATGCCTTGCAGAGCTGCAGCTGGTTTGCCTACGGTACAGGAGCCACACTTGGGAAGAGATTCTTTCAGCTTTGCAGGGATATGTTTAAAGGTGGTTGACCCTGTAGCAGCTTGTGCCAGTAATTGTGGTTTGTGACAATGGTATCAACCTGCATTCCATCTCCAGCGAGGAGGGTTGACAGATGTGCCATGCCTACTACATGTCTATAATCCGGTGGTGTAGCAGTTCCTGGATAGGTATCCAAATTTACAAGTTCTTCTTAGTCCTATCCAGCCAGTGCTCAGCTGGGTAAAATTCAGCTGGAATTCCACCTGCCTGAGCTGTGGCATGCCCACCATATGGAACTCCACTTTGGCACATGCAACAGAGGACCATCAGGGCCATCAATAAATACCTGTGTAATTATAGCACAAGGACAGGCTCAGGGGAGCTGGGATTATTTTCCACATGCCAGTGACTGCTGGTACAGGATGCATGCACTGTATTGTCACTGCTTAAGGAGGAAACAATAATATGAGCTGTGACTAAGCATGCGTTAGTGACACTGTACCGAATGTATTTCTGTTGGAGCATACCCTGTAATTGCATCATAGACGGGGCATTCAAGGCAGAGCAGCCGGAGGAATAGAGGGAGTTTCTTCCATCTATGCAGACACCATCAGGGCCGAACTGGCCTACCGAGATATTGGGAATTTTCCCTGTAGGCCACCTGCCCTGGGGCCGCTTTGAGCTGTGGCTGCAGTGGCGCCCAGGGCCGATCCAAGTTCAGAGTCCTCCCCTCCCTCCCTCCTTCCTCCTCCCCCTCTTGTGTGTGTGTCACACAGAGTGGTCCCCCACTGTGTCATGGAGTTCGGGTCTGAAATGTTTGGCGTGCACTGTAACAAAATCCCGCTTCCTAGACCAGCTCCTGTGATAGATAGAACACTGATCCAATGCATGGAAATTCAATCAGTGTTCCGTCTATCTAAGGAGACGGTCTAGGAGACGGGACTTTGTTACAGCGCCACCGAACATTTCAGACCCAAGCTCTGTGACACAGCGGGACATACCTGCTGTGTGTAATCCAGGCACTGGTGAGTCTGCATTTGATGGGCAAAGTGAGGCTGTATTGATGGTCACAATGAGGCTGTATTGATGGTCACAGTGAGGCTGCAATTGGTGGGCACAGTGAGGCTGCATTTGATGGGCACAGTGAGGCTGCATTGATGGGCACAGTGAGGCTGCATTGATGGGCACAGTGAGGCTGCATTGATGGGCACAGTGAGGCTGAATTTGATGGGCACAGTGATGGCACAGTGAGGCTGCATTGATGGGCACCAGTGAGGCTGCATTAATCTCTTGTATCATATATGCAGTCTCTGACTATCTCTTTTATCAATATGTAAAAACCAAGTTCCTCAAAAAATGGGACTTTGAGGACCATGAACACTCAAAGGAGTAGAAATTTTATATAAAATAATACAAATTTATTACAAAGAGTAAATAACATTATATAACATGGGTAAAACTGAAACACATTATATAAAGAAACAGTCCAACAAACCAACTGTCAGGGAGACAAATAAAATCCAACGCGCTACTTTAGGTAAAGGGAATGGGCTAAGGGATTTCAAGATGGATACAAACAATCTACAATATTAATATAAACATAATTACACATATAATTCAAAGTATCACATATTTTGTAGACTAATCACCTTGATCATTATCTATAATAAACATGGAACAGAAAAACATAAATGTTGGTATCAATACTGACCTCATATGTTACGTGTTTCAAACAATGGAGATCATACGCTCAACACAGAAGAGGAAAACAAAGACGCACAAATAGTATTAAGCAAGCAGGAATGTTTCAAAAAAATGATTATAAATTTCCCTGCATCATATAAATGAACATTATATTTGATTTTAGGCTCTTAGATTTAAGCCGTGTACACACGATAGGTTTTACCGATGAAAACAATCCGATGGACTTTTTTCATCGGACAAACCGATCGTGTATGGGCCCCATCGGTCTTTTTTCCATCAGTGTTTAAAAATAGAACATGTTTTAAATTTATCCGATGGTTAAAAAACCGATAGCAAATTACTATCGTCTGTGGGGAACTCCATCGGATAAAAAACCCACGCATGCTCAGAATCAAGTCGACGCATGCTCAGAAGCATTAAACTTCATTTTATCTCGGCTCATCGGAGTGTTTTACATCAACGCGTTTGGAACGGTTGGTTTTTTTACACCGTAGGCAAGACTGATGGAAGTCAGCTTCATCGGTTTTCCGATGGAAAAATCCATCGGTTTAAAAACCATAGGAAATCCGATCGTGTGTACAGGGCTTTACTGATGGTTATTAGACATGTGCACACTGAAATATTTTTTTTCGGAATTTCATTTTCGTCCAAAAAATAAATTTATTTAGTTACTCCCGAAATTCGTTTTTATTTATTTTGTTTCATTAAAAAATGCATTTGTCCGAAAATCCAAATTAATTAAGGTCGAATCTGTCATTGAAGGCTTATGGTGCCTGTCGAAACTGTACGACACTGCAATCGTACATTTCCGGTCGAATGATCCGCCTACAAGCTATAGTAGAATTCTAATGTTGTATGACACTAGTAATAATTATATTTATAAATTAATATTACTAGTCAACCAACATTCAAATTCTTCTATAGCCTATGGGCCGAGCATTTGACCTGAAATGTATGATTGCGGCGTCGTACAGTTTAGCTGCTTGTCGAATCTTTTTCGAACTTTCGACAGACACCATAAGCCTTCAATGACAGATCCGACGTTTGTATGTTTTTCGCTGCTTCGTCGAATCTTCATCGTTCATGTCGAATGGTCTACCCCAACACTGTCTCTATAATGTCGAATCTTTTCTCTCTATGTCGAATAATCTTTCCTCTCTATGTAGAATAATCTTGGACTTATAGAGTTAAAGCAGAGATTCACCCAAATTAACAACACTATGGGGCTGATTTACCAAACGTTTGCGCCATGAGTATTGGCGCATCTGCGTGCGCAATGGCTGTTTTGGTATTTACAAAACATTAGCGCCGGTATCGCAGCCCTATTTCCCATTTACTATAGTGTTCTCTGCGCCCGGGAGGAGGCACTCAGTGCGCTACTATGGACCTGGCGCAGGGCATGTTAAAATCTAAATATAAAGAAGCTGGAAGTGAGAAAATATTGGGGGTGATGTGGGGTGATGTGAGGAAGTGTAGGGACACCTGCCCAAATAACTAATATGCCCAAAATAGAGTGGGAAAGTAACTTTTTCAAAACCAGCCCGCTGCGCCGGCAAGTACGATTCGAGCTGCGGGAGGTTTTTTGGAGCTCAGCGCGGGAATTTCAATGGTTTAAATGCGCCAAGACACAGCGCCGGCAAAATCTTAGTAAATGTCAAGTCACCTAAGTCAATTTGCATAAGTTGAACAGGCGCAGCTCTGAACTTCCCAGTGCGCCTGCAAAATGACATTTCTAAAGGAAAAAAAAACCATTTAAAAGCAGCCGCGGCTGTAATGAATTGTCGGCTCCTGGCAATATAGAGAAAAGTCTTTGAAAGTGTTTGCTAACCAAAAAAAAAAAGCGTGGGGGTCCCCCCAAATTCCATAACCAGGCCCTTCAGGTCTGGAATGGATATTAAGGGGAACCCCGCTGCAAATTTTAAAAAAAAATTACGTGGGGTTCCCCCCAAATATCCAAACCAGGCCCTTCAGATCTGGCATGGATTTTAAGGGGAACTCCACCCCAAATTTTATAAAAAAATGTCGTGGAGTCCCCCCAAAAATCCATACCAGACCCTTATCCGAGCACGCAACCTGGCCGGCCGCAGGGGAAGAGGGGGGGACGAGAGCGGCCCCCCTCCCTCCTGAACCGTACCAGGCCACATGCCCTCAACATGGGGAGGATGTCCCCATGTTGATGGGGACAAGGGCCTCATCCCCACAACCCTTGCCCGGTGGTTGTGGGGGTCTGCGGGCGGGGGGCTTATCGGAATCTGGAAGACCCCTTTAACAAAGGGGACCCCCAGATCCCGCCCCCCTATGTGAAATGGTAATGGGGTACAAATGTACCCCTACCATTTCACAAGGAAAGTGTCAAAAATGTAAAAAATGACAAGAGCCGGTTTTTGACAATTCCTTTATTAATGTCTTCTCTTTTCTTCCATCTTCTTCCTTCTTCTTCCATCTTCTTTCTTCTTCTTCTTCCATTTTCTTCTTCCATCTTCTTCTTTTCTCCATTCGAGTTTCTTCCTCCATCTTCATCTTCCTCTTCATCTTTATCTATATCTTCCTTCTTCCTTCGGTCTTCTCGTCCGCATCTTGCTCCGGTGTCTTCCCTTCTTCTTTCTTCTCTGGCCGCTCCGTTTGAATTGGAGGTTCCCGCTGTGCGACGCTTCAGTTCTCCACTTGGTCCGCTTACACCCGGTGGCTCCGCCCCCCTCTGTCACCACGGAGAAAGTCCCCGTGAAATCCATGTGCGTCAGAGGGGGGCGGGGTCACCGGGTGTAAGCAGACCCAGAGGCGAACTGAAGCGTCGCATAGCGGGAACCTCCAATTCAAACGGAGCGGCCGGAGAAGAAAGAAGAAGGGAAGACGCTGGGGCAAGATGCGGACGAGAACACCGAAGGAAGAAGGAAGATGAAGATGAAGATAAAGATGAAGAGGAAGATGAAGATGGAGGAAGAAACCCGAATGGAGAAAAGAAGAAGATGGAAGAAGAAGATGGAAGAAGAAGGAAGAAGATGGAAGAAAAGAGAAGACATTAATAAAGGAATTGTCAAAAAACGGCTCTTGTCATTTTTTACATTTTTTACACTTTCCTTGTGAAATGGTAGGGGTACATTTGTACCCCATTACCATTTCACACAGGGGGGGCCAGGATCTGGGGGTCCCCTTTGTTAAAGGGGTCTTCCAGATTCCGATAAGCCCCCCGCCCGCAGACCCCCACAACCACCGGGCAAGGGTTGTGGGGATGAGGCCCTTGTCCCCATCAACATGGGGACATCCTCCCCATGTTGAGGGCATGTGGCCTGGTACGGTTCAGGAGGGAGGGGGGCCGCTCTCTCGTCCCCCCCTCTTGCCCTGCGGCCGGCCAGATTATGTGCTCGGATAAGGGTCTGGTGTGGATTTTTAGGGGGACTCCACGCCATTTATTTTTTTACATTTGGGGTGGAGTTCCCCTTAAAATCCATGCCAGATCTGAAGGACCTGGTTTGGATATTTGGGGGGAACCCCACGTCATTTTGTTTTTTAAATTTGCAGCGGGGTTCCCCTTAATATCCATTCCAGACCTGAAGGGCCTGGTAATGGAATTTGGGGGAACCCCCACGCATTTTTTTTTTGGTTAGCAAAGACTTTCAATGACTTTTATCTGTATTGACGGGAACCAGCAATTCATTACAGCCGCAAGGACTTTTAAATGACTATTATTTTACTTTAGAAATGTCATTTTGCTCTCCAACTGTTATAAACATGGAAAACATGTGCTACTTTACAGGCATACTATAGACACCCCCCGGGGATGATATTTAGGGCCAGTTCACACCGGATGCAGTGCAGTGCGTTTTTTTGATGCCTGAAAAACGCAAAGAAAGTTGATCACATTAATGCCAATGGCATAGTTCACACCACTGCAGTCCGTTCCAGTGCATTTCAGAAAGCCAAAAAATAATTGGTCATGCTGCATTTTTTAGGTACAAAACTGTACTGGACCGCAGTAAAACACATCAAAAACGCAACGTACCAAAAATGCACAGGAATGCACCGCAACGCACCTAAATGCACCAAAGACGCACTGCAACACACTTATCCCAAGTAAAAAGAGGGGGAAAAAAACACTGGACTGCATCAAAAACGCCTCAAAAATGCACTGGAATGTGTCAAAAATGCGCATGCAGAAAAGCACCTGGAACGCACCCAGACTGCGTTTCTATAGTGTGAACTAGGGCCAGTTCACACCATAGAAACGCAATCCGGATGCGTTCCAGGTGCTTTTCTGCATGCACGTTTTTCATGCGTTCCAGTGCATTTTTGGTAAGTTTTTGATGCAGTCCAGTGCTTTTTTTTCACCCCTCTTTTTTATTAACCATAGATAAGGACAAGTGTGTTCCAGTGCATTTTTGGTGCATTTAGGTGTGTTCCAGTGAGTTCCAGTGCGTTTATGATGCGTTTTGATGCGTTCCAGTACAGTCCAGTGCAGGTAAAATGCAGCATGTTCTACTTTTTGGGTGGAACTGGAACGCACTGGAACAAACACTGCCATTTAGAACCATATAACCAACTTTCCATGCATTTTGGATGCATAAAAAACGCAATGCACTGCATGTGGTGTGAAATGGCCCTTAAGCAATTTGGCATATTTAAAGGCACTTCTCCTTGTTTTGTTTTTGGTGTTTTCCAAATTGGTGACATTGATATATGTCCCTTAGGGTGGGACCTGGGCCCCCATTTTAAGGCCAATAACTAGAAGATAAGCCAGCCAAGTGGGGACTAGCAAAATTAACAAGTCAGTTCCCATAGACTGCAATGGTATTTGTTGGTGGGGGGAAGGGGTGATTGTCCCATCTCTAATTTTGTAGCATGCTGGATGATGTGCTTAATTTTGGATGGGGGGAGGGGGGGGTTATTTTTTGCTAGCTGCATTGGTGTTGTTCTGCACATGCCCAGCCTGTTTTTTATTTTTTTGGCGTGCTTTTTGTGTGTGAACAGGGCCTGGATATTTCTGGGCATGCTCACTCAGAGAGTGTTTTTATGGGTTAGAAATTGAAGGACATCCTTAACAGGTGTACCCACTTTGAATTTCAGTCTCTACATTGGGAGAACTTGCATTCTGGGTGTTTCATGGACTGTGCATGTGTTTTCAATTGCCTCATTAGCACACAAACATATGTTATATAAAGCTCACAGAGCATTCGGTCGCTTGCCTTGAGAAGAGGCAAGTGTGTGTGTGTGTGTGTCGGGCGAAAATGTACATGTTGGTGTCCTTATCGAGTTTGTAACACATGTATTTTATTTGTTATGTCTTTGCAAAACAAGTGATTGGTTAACTTTTGTGGATTGTATATTTTTGGTGTAGGGGAGATATGTTCCCCTGAAATAATTCTGATGTTGGTAATGTGTGTTGTTTGTTCCCTTTGATTTAATTGTCTGCTGCATTTTTTTGGCCAAAAATTGCTCAAGATGTTGAGTCTGTAACTGTTTCAAATTGACCATGTTTTTTATTTTGCCTTCCCTTTTGTTATGTTGAACAATAAAATTAGATGGAAAGTTTTGATGTTTGTTTTGTGTTTTCTTTGCAACAAATGTGACAGCTGATTGGCATGTCAAAACAAAACAGGTGTGATTTGTCTAATCTGGTGCCTTCATGGTAGTATATGCATGGATTGTGTTGTGTGCTGCCATGGAGCGTCACCAGGAAATGAAAAATACAGAGCGGTAAGTATTAAATTTTCCCTTTTTACTGTAGTGGTTCTCAGCCTCAGTCCTCAAGTTCCCCCAACAGGACATGTTTTGTGAATTTAGCTTATCGAGAATTGCTGTCCAAAAATCAAAACCATTGACTGTGATTTAAAACACATGTGCAAGATGAAGGAAAACCTGCAAACATGGCCTGTTGGGGGTACTTGAGAAGCACTGATTTAGAGCACTGCACTTAAAAATAGCTCAAGGCCATACAATTCTAATTGTGGGCATTTTGAGGGAAACAAAGTAAGTGTTAGAACCCCTGCGTGTGTGTGGTTTTTTTTAGATATTTTTTTTTGTAGTTTGGCCTTTGTCTCCTTGCTTAACATTGGCTTCACTTCCTGTCACACAGCTAAACAGGAAGTGAAGGTAAAACCCTACCAATGGCTTTTCTTGGGGACACACAGATCAATCTAACTAGTGTCCCCATTAAGCAAATTGCACTCTAGCACTTTGTTGTGTACACCCCAAATCATTGGGTAGTTTGGGGTTTAGTAAAGACAAATCCACTCTGCAGGAAAAGTGTAGCTGCTGAAAATCTGAGGGAAAGTACTGGTGATTGGATGTTACAATCATGTAAAAGCAAAGATGGGTTTTTTTTGGCTTGCATGTCCCCCTCAGATATACAGCAAGTGCACTTGTAGTGCAAAGTAGATTTGCCTTTAGTAAATAAACCCCACAGTCCAAACTACCTAATAATAATTTGTGGTGTACCCCGCAATATGCTCGAGTGCAATGTGCATAATGGGGAAAGTATTTAGACTGACCTGTGTGTCCCCAAGGAAAGACATTGTTAGGGATTTTCCCTCACTTCCTGTGTGGCTATGTGACAGGAAGTGAATTATTTGGAAGGATAAAGTGGCCAAATTATTTAGTTTAACTTTTCAAAGACTCATTCCTAAGTTGAATTGTGATGCATGTCAATGGCCCATTTAGACCCTCTTTAATCACTTGAGATCAGCGCTATAACTGATCGACGGCCACAGCATGGTCCTCAATTGCCGGGAGTCCGTCAATAAACGTCCTCCCCTTTGCGCGCGCTGTGGTCACAGAGTCACTGAGACTCGGGTGATGACAGATCCGAGTAAGGGGCCGATCCCTGCCCTTTACCATGTAATCATCTGTCAGCAAATGACAGCTGATCATGTGATGTAAACAAAAGCTGGGTAATGGTTTTTGTTTTCTCCTTGTGCTGACAGCGTGAGCATAAAAAAAAGGCAATCACCGGCTTATGTGCAAGGGACATGGGGCCCGAAGAGGAAGAGGCAATTCTGCATCATCTGTGACAATTAGTAGCCCCTGCCAGTGCCACCTATCAATGCCCACCACTGGTGCCAATCAGTGGCACCTAGCAGTGCTGCCAGTGCCTATCAGTGCCCATAACTGCCAACTATCATTGCCACCTAGCAGTGCCACTTCTCACTGCCCACCAGTGCCAAATAGCAATGCCACCTCTCAGTGCCCACCCTTGCCACCTTATCGGTGCCCATCAGTGCAGTCTCATCAGTGTACATCAATGAAGAAGAAAAATTACCTTTTTTAAAAATATTAACCAGTTTCCTACCGCCCACCATCAAATGACATCCTTGGCTTTGTGCGGTGACATCTGAATGATGCCTGCAGTTGCAGGCATCATTCAGATATCATTCTTTTCAGCCGGCGATTCTGTGCACAATAAAAACGATCATAGTGGCAGTTCCGCCGCTTGATCGTTCTTATAGGCGGGGGAGGGGACGTTCCCCCCCCCCCTCTTGCCGCCATCCGGTGCTTCTCCGGGCTCTCCCGTGCCATCTGGGGCTCGGAGAACGATTTGGAGATGACTGGTGACCAGATGGTCATCAGTCATCTCTATGACCGTCGGAGGCACGGGCACGACGTTATGACATCATACCATGTTCCCGTATGTTAACCAAGCCGTGATCTTGGCTGTCAGCATGAGATTGGTGATTTTTTTGGAACAATATCATGCTTTCCAGCCTGGAGGAGAGATGCGGGGTCTTATTGACCCTGCATCTCTCCATAAAGAGGACCTGTCACACATATTCCTATTACAAGGGATGTTTACATTCCTTGTAATAGGAATAAAAGAGATCCCAAAAAAATGAAAAAAATAAAAAAAGAGTATGAAATACAAAAAAGTCAAAAAACAAAAACAAAAAAAAATAAAAAAAATAAGAAAAAACGCCCATGTCCCCGGTAGCTTGCGCTCAGAAGCGAACACACACGTAAGTCCCGCCCACATATGTAAACGCCGTTCAAACCACACATGTGAGTTATTGCTGCGTGCGTTAGAACGAGTGCAGCAATTCTAGCACTAGACCTCCTCTGTAATGCCAAAATGGTAACGTGTAAAAAAAATTTAAGCATCGCCTAGGGAGATTTTTAATTACTGAAGTTTGGTGTCATGCCATGTGTGTGCGCAATTTTAAAGCGTGACGTGTTAGGTATCTATTTACTCAGCATAACAACATCTTTCACATTATACCAAAAAATTGGCCGTAACTTTACTGTTTTGTAATATTTTTAGCAAACAAAAGGCGTTTGAAAACTTATTGCGCAAATACCGAGCGAGATAAAAATTTGCAATGACCGCCATCTTATTCCCTAGGGTGTCTGCTCCAAAAAAATATATAATGTTTGGTGTTTTGAAGTAATTTTATAGCCATAAATTTATGATTTTTACATGAAGGAGAGAAGTGCCAGAATAGGCCCAGTGCTGAAGTGGGTAAAATATCAATTATTTTTTTTTAACTCGGTCTTTTGTATTTATAGAAAAAAAATTAAAATAAAACACAAAGGTGATCAAATAGCACCAAAAGCAAGCTCTATTTGTGTGCCAACAAATAAAACATTTTCATTGGGTTACAGTGTTGTATGAGCGCGCAATTGTCATTAAAAGTGCATCAGCGCTGAAATGTGAAACTTGGTCTGGGCAGTGCGCAAGTGGATAATATAAGGCTACATGCACACGGACGTTTTTCCAACCGCTTGTTTGAGCGTTTTTTGCAGCTTAAAAACATCTCTCCATGTTAGCCTATGGCCTCATGGCCACCATGGCGTTTTGGAGCTGTAAATGGCATAGGCGTTTTTAGGCCCCATGTAGACGGGACGCTGGTGCAAAGTGTTCAGAACTAAGGTTGAAAGTGGCGTTTAGAAAGGCGCGCTTTGTGGCGTTTGCATGCCGTGTTTTACCACATTTGCATGTATATGATAAGGAGCCGCCCTAAGCTCCAAAAACAGTATTATTTACGATTTTAGCTATTTTGTGAGACCAGAGTGATATCAGCAGCTGAGAGCAGCAGTGTAGTTGTATTTAGCGTGTCACTTGCCACATCACTTGCCACAAGTTGTGGATTGTCCACTTGCCACGTCAGCTGCCCCAAGTTGTGGATTGTCCACAATGCAATGGAAGCAATTTCATTTATATATATATATATATATATATATATATATATATATATATATATATATATTATGGTTTTTCCTCATTTGCCATAAATTTGGAGTTTATCAATGTAAAAAAAAGGTCACCTTTAAAAACGCTTCTAAACTAAAATGCGGCTAAACGCTGGTACCGCTTCTGAAACTTGGAAATCTTTGGCGTCTGAAGGCATTTTGAGGGTTTGTGAAAAACGATTTTAAACGCAACTGCAGATTTTTTTTGCCAGGACAAAAACAGTGTTTTGGATGTAATAGAATTCAATGGACCCGCATCCAAAACGCAAGTACCGCAATTTTGCGGCTATTTTTTGTTTGACCTGTTTATAGCTGGTTGTTAAAGGAAATGTAAAAAAAAAAAAAAAAAAAACGGTTCAAAAAACAAAACCAAAAAAAAAACAGCGTGGGGTCCCTCCCCAGGTCCATACCAGGCCCTTGGGTCTAGTATGGATTCAAAGGGGACCCCCCCCAAAAAAATGAAAAAAAAAATGGCGTGGGAGTCCCCCCAGAATCCATACCAGGCCCTTCAGGTCTGGCATGTATTTTAAGGGGAACCCCGTGCTAAAAACAAAAAAAAATTGCGTGGGGTCCCCTTAGAATACACACCAGACATTTTATCCGAGCACTCAACCTGGCAGGCCGCAGGGGAAAAGGGGGGGACGAGAGAGCGGCCCCCCTGCCTCCTGAACCGTACCAGGCCGCGTGCCCTCAACATGGGGGGTTTGGTGCTTCGGGGCAGGGGGGGCGACCTGCGGCCCTCCCCACCCCAAAAGCACCCTGCCCCCATGTTGATGGGGATAAGGGCCTCTTCCCGACAACCCTGGCCGTTGGTTGTTGGGGTCTGCGGGACGGGGGGCTTATCGGAATCCGGGAGCCCCCTTTAATAAGGGGGACCCCAGATACCTGCCCCCCACCCTATGTGAATGAGTATGGGGTACATCGTACCCCTACCCATTCACCTGGTGGCAAAATAAGTCAATAAAAAGGACAACACAGGTTTGAAAAGTAATTTATTGGGCAGCTCCGGGGGTCTTTCTGCCGGGCCCCCGCTATCTTCTGCTAGCTCTTTTGCTAGCGGGGGTCCCGGGCTTCCTCGCCGTCTTCTTCCGACTTCGGGGGTCTCTTGTTCTGTTCTCCGGTTCTTCTCCCGCTCTCCGACGTCTTCTCCTCGATCTCCGGTTCTTTCTGCCGGACGCCCCGCTATCTTGTGCCAGCTCTTTTGCTAGCGGGGGCCGGTCTTCTACGTCGCCTTCTTCCTTCTTCTCTTCGCTCTCCACCGCCGCAATGATCTGTCCAAGCAGCGGTGCCACTTTTATTGGCATGGGCACCGGCTTATGCCACCGCTGACCCCGCCCCCGTATGATGTCACAGTCCCGGGGAAGGCGTCGGAGAGCGGGAGAAGAACCGGAGAACAGAACAAGAGACCCCCGAAGTCGGAAGAAGACGGCGAGGAAGCCCGGGACCCCCGCTAGCAAAAGAGCTAGCAGAAGATAGTGGGGGCCCAGCAGAAAGACCCCCGGAGCTGCCCAATAAATTACTTTTCAAACCTGTGTTGTCTTTTTTTATTGACTTATTTTGCCACCAGGTGAATGGGTAGGGGTACGATGTACCCCATACTCATTCACATAGGGTGGGGGGCAGGTATCTGGGGACCCCCTTATTAAAGGGGGCTCCCAGATTCCGATAAGCCCCCGCCCGCAGACCCCGACAACCAACGGCCAGGGTTGTCGGGAAGAGGCCCTTGTCCCCATCAACATGGGGGCAGGGTGCTTTGGGGTGGGGGGCCGCAGGTTGCCCCCCTGCCCCGAAGCACCAAACCCCCATGTTGAGGGCATGCGGCCTGGTACGGTTCAGGAGGGAGGGGGGGCCGCTCTCGTCCCCCCCTTTTCCCCTGCGGCCTGCCAGGTTGCGTGCTCGGATAAGGGTCTGGTTTGGATTTTGGGGGGAACCCCACGCCGTTTTTCGGCTTAAGGGGTTCACCTTAAAATCCAGACCAGACCTAAGGGTCTGGTTTGGATTTTGGGGGGGACCCCCACGCCGTTTTTCGGCTTAGGGGGTTCACCTTAGAATCCAGACCAGACCTAAGGGCCTGGTATGCTCCTGAAGGGGAACCCATGCCGGTTTTTTCATAAAAATTTGGCCTGGAGTTCCCCTTCATGATTCATACCAAACATCGGACAGCGAGGCTGCTGAGGACCAGCGCGATGACATCGCGCTGGACACATTCTCGGCCTGTCTAGTCTCCTCTAGGACACGACTTGAGCGGCTGCTTCACGCGCTCAGGTAGTGTCCAGGTTGCCTGGCAGAGTCGCGCTGTCCCTGTGTCAGCCGGCACACGAGTCGCCCGCAAGTCGGATCCGACTTCCCGGGCGACCTCTATTCAAATCAATGGGCTCCCATAGGGAACCATTCATTTTCAATAGAGCGCCGCTGACATTTCTATTTACTATAACAGTGCGCCGCTGCTTCCTGCGCCCAGTGAAGGAGTTATCCGGCGCACCAATTAAGGTTAGAACCAGCGCAGCGCACTGTTATTAGTAAATCAGCCCCTATGTTATCCTGATCATTACACCACATACATATACAAATGCCTAAAGATTTTTTTTTTGTTCATTTAAATACCTTGAAATAGCAGTGTAAAGTTGGACTTCCGGTTTTTCCTCCCGCAGGAGTAGGCGTCTCCCCGGCGCCGCAGTGTTTACTGGGAGACTTGGGTCTAACTCCATGAGGCTCGCTGGGGCCTCCAATCTGAAACCAGCTGATGAAGCCATGAGTATTAAGTATCTTTCATATTATTATTAGAGTTGTTATAGACTGTATCTGATATTTGTTGTACGATATGTTTCCTATTTTTAGAGGAATAAATGTAATATGACTTGGTTTACGATCAACTGTGTCTGCCTTCATAATTAACAGTGTATAGGCCTAACACGCTCTGATAGGTTAGACTAGCAAACAAGGGACTATACAATTATACAAAGATACAATAGTTATAGATTATGGATGCATAATTTCTTACAACCATCCTGCGAAATCTATCGAGATTTCACTCTTCACGTGACGCGTCAAGCCTGTCACGTGACAAGGGCGTATCTAATTCCGCCATTTTAAAGAAGGGCATGCAGGTGAATACAGCAGGTTGCCGTAAACACTTCTCATGCGTGGGAAAGAGGGGTGAATGCCGGGAGATGAGCATTCACCGCTTCCAGGAAGTCAGTGCTTTTGGGCTTTACAATGCCCACAAGAAAAATGGAAAATGCCTATATCGGTTTTTATAAGTTTATCTTTTCAACGAAAACAGACAGGGGATGTTTTTAGTCACCAAACAAGTGAGTACTACGTTGTGATGTAAAAACCCATTGAATGCACCCCAAAAAAAAAAAACGATTGGCCGCGGAACCTCTGCTTTAAGGTTAGGCACATTCGACCACAGGTTCGATAGACACAGATCACTATTGTCAGCGTCATGTTGAATCTCCTATCTATATCGAACTGTTGTAGCAACGAAAACTAAAATAAAGCATTTTTTATGTCGGATACCCGAAATTCGGAAGAAAATGCATTCTGACGAAAACTAATGCACATGTCTATTGGTTATATCTAGTGGCCACTTTTAGGTGATGCGGGTCTATGAAAGAAATTTTGCACTGCAAAAATTCAATCTACAAACTTTAAAGCGATAGGTATGTGTATTTAGATATATATGGTCGACTTTAATGAGTGTCCATCTTTTTTGTGCATTCACTTATCTTGTGTATCAGTCCATTGCATTACTCTATTCATCCTTTTGTCTTACATTCAGATCCGTGTTGGTCTGTGACCTGTGACTGCTCTGGCCCCCGTTGTGGGAGGTAGTTCTCAGATACGGGAGGGTCCCACATGGACATGATTTATCTCCATCTTGCTTTGGCTTGCTTGATGCTATTTGGGCGTCTCTGTTTTCCTCTTCTGTGTTGAATGTATGATCTTCTTTGTTTGAAACATGTAACATATGAGGTCAGTATTGATACCAACATTTATGTTTTCCGGTTCTATGTTTATAGATAATGCCCGCAGCCTCTGACATCTCCTGTATCATTGCCATGGACAGTGGCGGCTGGTGAAGTTTTAGGATGGGGGGCGCCAGACCCCGCCCTTACTTTTTGACCCCTCCCACTTGGTGTAAATGGGCGTGGTTTCAGCAAAATAGTGGGCGTAGCTCTAAGGTGGTGTGGTTAGCATCTGAGATGAACGAGGGATGGAGAGAGAGGGAGAGAGAGGGAGGGACAGCAGACCAAGATCCTACACAATAGAAATATGTGTATTCTAGAAAGTTCAACAATCAGCAGATAAAGATACTCCAAACACCTGGTGTTAGCGCTTCAATCATCCTGGCACCATGGTTGTTATGGTGTCAGGATGATTGAAGCGCATTATTTCTATTATTACATTGTAATATAAAATGAAATCATTCAACTCACTATAATGCAGAATCAGTGGGAGCCCTGAGTGTGTCGCCTGCCACCAGATGCCATCAGGTGTCCCCAGCGGAGTCCCTCCTTACATCAGGTGCCCCCAGCGGAGTCCCTCCTTACATCAGGTGCCCACAGCGGAGTCCCTCCTTACATCAGGTGCCCCCAGCGGAGTCCCTCCTTACATGCTGCCTGTGTTACATCAAATGCAGCCCTGTGTCACATCAAATGCAGCCTGTGTCCCATCAAATGCAGCCTCTGTCCCATCAAATGCAGCCTCTGTCCCATCAAATGCAGCCTGTGTCCCATCAAATGCAGCCTGTATCCCATCAAATGCAGCCTGTGTCCCATCAAATTCCTCCTCTGTCCCATAAAATGCAGCCTCTGTCCCATAAAATGCAGCCTGTGTCCCATCAAATGCAGCCTCTGTCCCATCACATGCAGCCTGTCTCCCATGAAAGGCAGCCTGTGTCCCATGGAATGCAGCCTGTGTCCCATGGAATGCAGCCTGTGTCCCATGAAACGCAGCCTGTGTCCCATGAAACACAGCCTGTGTCCCATGAAACACAGCCTGTGTCCCATGAAACACAGCCTGTGTCCCATGAAACGCAGCCTGTGTCCCATCAAATGCAGCCTCTGTCCCATCAAATGCAGCCTCTGTCCCATCAAATGCAGCCTGTGTCTCATCAAATGCAGCCTGTGTCCCATAAAATGATTCCTCTGTCCCATCAAATGCAGCCTGTGTCCCATCAAATGCAGCCTGTGTCCCATCAAATGCAGCCTCTGCCCCATCAAATTCAGCCTGTGTCCCATCAAATGCAGCCTGTGTCCCATCAAATCCCCCTCCCCTTCTCCGTGGGAGCACAGCGGCATTTACCTTGCTGTGTGGTGTCCTCTCCTGTTGTGTTACCTTCCACTGGCAGCGGCCATGGAGGCGTCCGCTCCTCATACTTCCGGTTTTCTCTCTCTCGAGCGCAGTGGGAGAGAGAAAACAGGAAGTGACATCTAACTCAGATGTCAATCAAACTGCCCAGCCATAGTAATAGATACTACCAGCGCCGGGCGGAAGCTACTCGGCGCATCGGCAAGTGCCGCAAGGTGGGACAAAAGCCCGCAAATGAAGCACCGTGTCTGCAATCTCGTAACTGCATTTATGTGGCGCTTCCCATAAGCACGTGGCTGGCGCCTGAACATAGTGCAGTTAGTTAAATGACATTTTATTTTTATTTTTAAATTAAAGGGGCCGTTTAAAAAAAATAAAAAATGTTGGTGACTACAGGAGGGAGGGGGGGGGTGTTGGGGCGACGCCCGGGTGGCCCCTATGGACAGGCCGCCAATGGTCATGGATCTGCCACACAGTGCAGGGGTTACCTAAGGGTTAACAATAGTGCAGACTGATTTCAGTGATTGGTGCCAAACTGCCTAATTTAAGCACCTCAGCTGCACAGAGACTTTGCTGTCTGATCTGCATCTCATATCTGTTCCTGTGTCTACCTGTTCCAGAGATCCGATCTGTTTACTGTGTTTGACCCAGCTTGTTTGACCCTGATTGATCTGTTATCCTGACCCCGGCTTGCCTTGTAATCAAGGAAAAAGGATGCTACCTGAGTAATAGCTTTAAAAACATTTTCATTCCTGAGGGCGTGCGGCTTTCTGTTGCAAGCACCTATCAACAGCATTTGCATTACATGGTGGCTGATTTTCTGTAGTCAAGAGAGGCTGTAGAGAACCTCTGAATGGATGACCCCCGGACTATTAGGTCACAAGGATGGACCATTGACCAAAGCTTTCACATTTTGTAAAGTGAATCAGCCCCTGATCAGCAGCAGCTAACAAGCCCCTGATGCAAAAGCTGCTGATTATATTTGTGGGAGATAATGCCACCTCCCAGATTTTTGCTTTTGCTGTATCTTAAGTTTCTCATTTCATTGCCGCAGACCATAAAAAAAAACTCAGATGCTACTACCATTACTATGGGGGTTATTTACGAAAGGCAAATCCACTTTACACTACAAAAGCAAAGTGCACCTAAAATTGCACTGAAAGTGCAGTCGCTGTAGATCTGAGGGGGACATGCAAGGAAAATAAAAAACAGCATATTAGTTTGCACATGATTGGATAATAAAATCAGCAGAGCTTCCCCTCATTTCAGATCTACCCCTCAGATTTACAGCGACTGAACTTCCAAGTGCCCTTTCAGTGAAATTTCAAGTGCACTTTGCACTTGTAGTGCAAAGTGGATTTGCCTTTCGTAAATAACACCCCATGTCTGGTCTTTGTGAGCATTCCCAACCACTGTGAGCACATCCTTAAACCTGCAGTGTAAAAATCGCATTCCACTGCTGCAGACATGATATCATTACCTTAATGGGACAGTAGATGCTATCATTTGCAACATCAATATTAATGTGGCACCACAATTTTTTCTGTAGCTAATTAACTGTTGCAAAGGGTAATTTCCTTTGCAATGGTCCATCCTGTGCTTTGCAAGAAAAAAAAAAAAATTGGGCACAGATTCCTCCTGCAAGATCAAGAAAACAGGGACATGACCTCCAACTAGCAGAAGGAAAGTTCAAAACGAATCTTAAAAAAAATATATTTTATCGAAAGAGCAGTTGATGCTTGGGATAGATTTCCAGAAGAGGTTAACAGTAAGTTGGATCAAACATGCTTGGGACAAACTTAGATCTAGTAAAAATATTTTTAAAAAATTGAGGCAGACGAGGGATTTGAAAGTCACCCCTAAATGGCATTTCCCTATTAATTATTATATTTGTTATAATATTTACATGTGTTTCCTTTGGTACAGCTCTCCCAGATCTGTACCCAGCCCTCTATGCTCTTTCTTTGTCAATCCCCTGACTTTTAGCTTGAAAATGGCCATTTTGGAAATTGAACAGCTTCCACTGATTTCAGTGGGATTCAGATTCTAAATCTGAACTCCTATAATGTTTGCAGGATGTTTGGCTCATCCCTAGTGAAAAGTACCTCTTCTTGCTGCTTTTCAGTTTGAGCTTTTAGCAGGGATTTTGTTGCATCAGCTCCAATGATCTTGAGATATTTTCAAGAAGAGATGGGATGACAACAATGGGATCAGATTGCTACAGTACAACCATCCCATCACCAGATCTTTCTCCTAGAGGGTGGTAAGGAATAGTTTGTGACTTGTACCCAAGCATGCTTAATAACTTTTTGATGAGTTTGTTCTCAGAGTCTCTCCCTGAAGCCTCGTACACACGGCCGAGTTTCTTGTCGCAAAAAAAACATTGTTTTTCTCGACGGTTTTCTTGTCAAGCTTGACGAGATTCTTGTGAAAAGGAGAATGAAGCCGCGCAAATGGAATTTAAGCAATGACAGTGCAAAAAAGCCAATGCAAAAAAAGGGTGTAAGCAAGACAGAATGGACTGCTGCCTCTACTGATTACCAACACCTAGATGTGGTAATGGGAAGTGAAAGAGAGAGGGAGTAGGAATGGCGCTGTCTATTAGTGATGAGCCGAACACCCCCGGGTTCGGTTCGCACCAGAACCCGCGAACGGACCGAACGTTCGTACGAACATTAGAACCCTATTAAATACAATGGATGGGAACGTTCGAATTCTAAAGTGCTAATTATAACGACTATTATGCATGTTATTGTCCTAAAAAGGGTTTGGGAACCCGGGTTCTGCACCAGGGGACATGTATCAATGCAAAAAGAAGTTTTAAAAACGGTTGTTTTTCGGGAGCAGTCATTTTAATGATGCATAAAGTGAAAAAAAAAAGTCAAATATTCCTTTAAATATCGTACCTGGGGGGTGTCTAAAGTATGCCTGTGAAGCGCCACGTGTTTCCCGTGTTTAGAACTGTCCCTGCACAAAATGACACTTCTAAAGGAAAAAAAAGCCATTTAAAACTGCTTGCGGCTTTAATGTAATGTCTGGTCCCGGTAATATGGATGAAAATCTTTAAGAAAAATGTCATAGCTACCCCATGACCCCCCCCCCTACCCCAGCCCATTACCAGCCCCTTTGGGTCTTGTATGGATATTAAGGGGAACACCGCACACAAAATAAAAAAGGCCCTATATACTCTGAACAGCCGTATACAGGCGGTACATACAAGACAGGGACTGTAGGTTTGTTCTTATGTAGAATGTGTTTGTAATTTTGAACAGGTACATTGTTTAAGTGTAGCTCCAGCCCAAAAATCTATTTTTAAACTTTTTGGAAAACATAGGTAAGGGTTATCACCCCTGTAACATTTGTTTTGCTGTCTGTGCCCCTGTTCAGAACATTTCACCTCACTTTCCGTCCCAATGACAACTGTTTTTGAAATGTGGTGTTTTTCTTGAAACAAGGATTGGTGATAAAGCATCAGTACAGAGGAGACACCTTTCTCCCATATTAATTCTTACAGGAGAGAATTTTCCTTCCTAGGGGTAGATTTCCTCTCACTTCCTGTTGTCTTCTTGCGTTTGCAAGTAGGAGTCGTTTGTAATTTGGATGTTTGAAAGTAGGGACCTGCCGTATATACTCTGCAGAAATAGGCCCCTTAGTTGTTGGTACAACACTGTAAGCACTCACAGTTACTCTTGGTTGGTGCTGGAACGCCCTGCTGTCAACTATTATATCAGGAATTGTAATTACATATAATTGTTGAACAGTGGTAGTAAAAATTGGGCCTTTGATGGTGGTGCTGGTGCCACAACACTGTAAGCCCTGACAGTTACTCTTGGTGGGTGCAGCAATGGGCCCTGCTGTGAATTATTAGATCAAGAATTGTAATTGCATGCCCCTGTTGAACAGGGGCTGAAAAATTGGGCCTTTCGTGGTGGTGGTGGTGGTGGCGTTGCCACAACACTGTAAGCCCTCAGAGTTACTCTTGGTGGGTGCAGCAATGGGCCCTGCTGTGAATTATTAGATCAAGAATTGTAATTACATGCCCCTGTTGAACAGGGGCTGAAAAATTGGGCCTTAGGCACTGGTGGCACAACACTGCAACCCCTCACAGATACTGTACTTGGAGCACAGCAATGAGCCCTGTTGCAAAGTATTGCTTCAAAAATTGTAATTACACGCCCCTGTTAAACAGGGGCTGAAAAATTGGGCCTTAGCCACTGGTGGCGGCACCCATAAACAAAAATGATCTTCCAAGCTATCATCAATCGTATCATTGAGGACTCGGAGGAGGAGGATAGCCAGTCAACATAACAGCAAGGGCACTCAGCATCAGCATTAGTCTTGAAGGGATGTGACATGTTAAAATCAATTAGTCTGTTATAGCAGCATCAGGTGTGTGGTAGCTGGTGGTGATCCAAGACTGGTTCATCTTGATGAAAGTCAGTCGATCAACCGAGTCGGTGGACAGGCGCACCCTGTGATCCGTGACAAATCCTCCAGCAGCACTGAATGTGCGTTCCGAAAGAACGCTGGATGCAGGACAGGCCAGTAGCTCAATTGCATACTGTGCAAGCTCTGGCCAGTGATCCATCCTCAAGACCCAGTAAGCCAGAGGATTTTCGGTGGGGAATGAGTCCAAGTCTGACCTTGCCCCTAGATATTCCTGCACCATGTTTATCAGACGCTGGCGATGGTTGCTGGAACCGATCATACTTTGGGGCTGCGGACTAAAGAATTGTCTAAACGCATCGGTCAGACGGCCACCTTCCCCACCGCTCCTTCTTTGACTGGCCGAAGCCTCAGCAACTCGTTGTCCAGGACCAGGAGTTTGTAACCTCCCAGTCTCTGGGAACGCGTTGCACAGACCTTTCTGCAAGGCCTCCCGGAGTTGTCTCATCCTCTGCTCCCTCTGCGACGGTAACATAAGGTCCGCAACCTTACCCTTGTACCGTGGATCAAGGAGAGTGGCCAGCCAGTAATGGTCCCTCTCCTTGATCCGAAGAATACGAGGATCCTTCCGCAGACTTTGCAGGATCAGGGAGGCCATGCAGCGTAGGTTAGCTGAGGCCTTCGGTCCGGAGTCCTCTGGGTCACTAAGGACGACATGATCCGCAGCCACCTCCTCCCAGCCACGTACAAGTCCACTGGTTTCTTGGGACTGTAAATCATCCCTAAAAGACTGCTGCTGATGATGCTGAGTGCCAGCCTCCACCTCCATGCTGACACAATCCTCCTCCTCCTCCTCCTCCTCCTCCTCCTCCTCTTCCTGTGCGATGGGTGGGACAGAAGGAACACTGTCTGGGTAAAGGGGGCCTTGAGAGGCAAGGAAGTCCTCCTCTTCCTGCCTCTGTTCTGCCTCAAGTGCCCTGTCCATTATTCCACGCAGCGTGTGCTCCAACAGGTGGACAAGAGGTACAGTGTCACTGATGCATGCACTGTCACAGCTCACCATCCTCGTGGCCTCCTCAAATGGTGCCAGGACAGTGCATGCATCCCTGATCATGCCCCACTGGCGTGGAGAAAAAAAAACAAGCTCCCCTGACCCTGTCCTGGTGCCGTAGTCGCACAGGTACTCATTGATGGCCCTCTGCTGCGTGTGCAGCCGCTGCAGCATGGCCAACGTTGAGTTCCACCTGGTGGGCATGTCACATATAAGGCGGTTCTTGGGCAGGTTCAACTCCTTTTGCAGCTCAGCCAGGCGAGCACTGGCATTATAAGATCTGCGGAAATGCACACAGACTTTCCTGGCCTGCCTCAGGACATCCTGTAAGCCCGGGTACCTGCCCAAGAACCGCTGCACCACCAGGTTAAGGACGTGAGCCACACAGGGCACATGGGTCAGTTGTCCCTGTCGGAAGGCGGAGAGGAGGTTGGTGCCATTGTCGCAAACCACCATTCCTGGCTTAAGCTGGCGTGGCGTCAACCACCTCTCGGCCTGGCCCTGCAGGGCAGACAGGACCTCTGCCCCAGTGTGGCTTCTGTCCCCCAAACACACCAGCGCAAGCACGGCATGGCATCTTTTTGCCTGCGTACTTGCGTAGCCCCTTGAACGGCTACGGAGCACCGCTGGTTCAGAGGACAAAGCACAGGAAGAGGCCATGGAGGAAGAAGAAGAGGAGGGGGTGGAGGAGAGAGGTGTGTCACAACCACTAGTAGCATTTTGTAGGCGTGGTGGTGGAACAACCTCCAACACTACTGCACCTTGTCCTGCATCCTTCCCAGCTGCCAAAAGAGTGACCCAATGGGCCGTGAAAGAAAGGTAACGTCCCTGTCCATGCCTGCTGGACCATGAGTCAGCGGTAATATGCACCTTACTGCTGACCGCCCTGTCCAGCGAGGCCAAGACATTGCCTTCCACATGCCGGTAGAGAGCCGGAATAGCCTTCCGTGAGAAAAAGTGGCGTTTGGGAACCTGCCACTGAGAAACCGCACATTGCACAAACTCACGGAAGGGGGCCGAGTCTACCAACTGAAAAGGCAGCAGTTGAAGTGCTAGCAATTTAGCCAAGCTAGCATTCAACCGCTGGGCATGTGGATGGCTGGGAGTGAACTTCTTTCGACGGTCCAGCAGCTGGGGCAGGGAAATTTGCCTGCTAGAATCGGACGTTGGTGTACTGCTAGCAGAGTGGCCGCAAGTACTTGGCTGTGACACACCTAATTCTACACCTTCATTCCTCTCAGTGCATGTTTCAGAGAGGACTGAAGTTATAGTGGGGTTGGAGATCCCAGCTGATGCGGTGCAAGGAGAGGTCCGCTTTGTTCTTTGGTGTGGGTCTTTGAGGTAGGCTTGCCAACGAGCTGCATGGCAGGTCAACATATGTCTGGTCAGGCATGTGGTACCCAAGCGGCTGATGTTTTGGCCACGCGATATACGCTTGAGACATATGTTGCAAACAGCAGCTGTGCGATCTGATGCACTAGCCTCAAAAAAGGCCCACACCAAAGAACTTTTTGAATGACGGGCAGAGGCAGCGCCCTGCACAGGCGGAGCTCTGCGGTGTGATTCCGTCGGTGTACTGCCCTTACGCTGGCCACCAAAGGGCATCCTGCCTCATTGGAGATGTGCCTCCTCCTCATCCTCCTCCTCCTCCTCTCTCCTATTAGGCACCCACGTGGAGTCAGTGACCTCATCATCCCCTCCCTCCTCATCACTGGAGCCAATCTGGCAGTATGCTGCAGCTGCTGGATCATGACTGCCAGATTGGTGTCCTTCTTGAGCATCCCCTCTGTCTGCTCTCACGCTACTGCCTTCCTGTAGCTGGGTTTCATCATCAGACCCTTCGAAACGCTGGGCATCCTCCTGGAGCATGTACCCAACACTGTGCTCAAACAGTTCGGGGGACTCCTCAGGAGGAGGACATGGTGGGTCTAGGGAAGGAGTGACTGATGATGAGTCTGACATTGATACCAGGGAAGAGGACGCTTTGGCAGCTGCTTTGCCAGTACCCTGAGCCTGGGTGAGAGAGGATGAGGAGGAGGAGGAGGGCTTGGTCATCCACTCTACCAAGTCTTCGGCATGATGTGGCTCAACATGTCCAGCTGCCGAAAAGAAGGACAAGCGTGTCCCATTGCCATGTGCTGATGACAATGCACCGCGTCCACGACCAGCACTGTTGCCCCCAGACACAGAGCCTGCTTGCCCTCTTTTATTGCCTCCTGACTGTCTGCCTCTCCTTGTTTGCCTTCCAGACATTCTAATGGATGGCCTGCAGGGAGATGGGAAAAAAGCAATAAGGGCTACCTTCAGGTGTCCTTCTCTGTCCCTTTACTTAAGGATTTCTAAATATGGTTGAGGATGGTTGCTTTCGCACAGAATAGCACAATGACAATTTCCCTGACTGTCCAAAAAACAAGGATTTCAAAGATGGTTGATGAGGAATGCTTTAGCACAGTATAGCACAAGGAGAATTTCCCTCACTGTCCTTCCCTGTCCCTAGAAACAAGGATTAGCACAGTAAAACACAGTGACACTCTCGCTACCTATAGTTTTCTGTCCCTAGAAAAAATGTTTTTTTAAAGATGGTTGATGATCAATGCTTTAGCACAGTATAGCACAAGGAGAATTTCCCTCACTGTCCTTCCCTGTCCCTAGAAACAAGGATTAGCACAGTAAAACACACTGACACTCTCGCTACCTATAGTTTTCTGTCCCTAGAAAAAATGCTTTTTTAAAGATGGTTGATGATCAATGCTTTAGCACAGTATAGCACAAGGAGAATTTCCCTCACTGTCCTTCCCTGTCCCTAGAAACAAGGATTAGCACAGTAAAACACAGTGACACTCTCGCCACCTATAGTTTTCTGTCCCTAGAAAAAATGTTTTTTTAAAGATGGTTGATGATCAATGCTTTAGCACAGTATAGCACAAGGAGAATTTCCCTCACTGTCCTTCCCTGTCCCTAGAAACAAGGATTAGCACAGTAAAACACACTGACACTCTCCCTACCTATAGTTTTCTGTCCCTAGAAAAAATGTTTTTTTAAAGATGGTTGATGATCAATGCTTTAGCACAGTATAGCACTAGGAGAATTTCCCTCACTGTCCTTCCCTGTCCCTAGAAACAAGGATTAGCACAGTAAAACACACTGACACTCTCCCTACCTATCCTTCTCTTTCCCTAAACTAAAGGAATCCAGGTTAAGCAAGAAAAAAAAATGTCACTGTCCCTGCCTATGCTTCTCTTTCCCTGCTCCGGAACACACTACACTAGGCCGTCGTGCTGGCGGCCTTTTATAGTGTGGGGCGTGTACTAAACACCCTCAGCAATAATTGGCCACAGGCATCCTGCCTGTGGCCAATCATTGCTCTCCTCGCTGCCGGCGCTGTGATTGGCCAAGCATGCGGGGTCACAGTGCATGCTTGGCCAATCACAGCGCCGGGATTGCACAGCGATGGCGCAGTGTATTGTGGGCCGTTCGCGTCACTGGAATTTGGCGCGAACGGCCCAAATCGTTCGATGTTCGCCGAACGATCGAACAGCCGATGTTCGAGTCGAACGTATGTTCGACTCGAACACCGAGCTCATCCCTACTGTCTATTTACTGTCTTGATACCGTACCAATGAAGGTGTATTATAAAAGGATAATTATGCAAATAAAAAATAAATATATATGCCAGTATTATAAGCTGCTAAGATGGTAGTGGCAAATTAATAAAAATTTGGTAATAGAGACATATCTGTGATAGATCCTCGATAGTGAAACCTTAATAATGTGATATAGTGGAATGAATTAAAAAAATAAAAAAATAAAATCCTTAGTGACAAAGTGCAGTGACGAAAATAAATAAATAATTGATTCCAATAATAATTCAGAACAAAAAAAGAAAAAAGAAAGGAAAAGTTCATTTGCGTCATATAAATAAAGTGAAGTGCTGGTGTTGCCCAAAAAAATTTCTGGTGTGATCTTGGTGGTCACTGCAAACCGTGGTGCATCCGTGCTCTGATAGAAATGCTTACTCACCAGATATTTCTTACCCTCAAGGGGTATAAGGCATCCACAGTGTTAGCCACTGTGAGGCTCTGTGGCACAAAACTCTATTCCTCTATGTTCCTCAATGCTTGGTAATCCAGCTCCAATGTTACCATTTTAGAAGTTTAAAATTCAGCGTTTTAAGCATGCAAACAATGCTTTGCAGGGAAGTGGTGTGATGCTGTGCTTGCTGCTCGACCGGTTTTGTCGTAATGACTTCATCTGGAGATTCTTGTGAAGCTTTCCTTGCATACACACTGTCAATCCAAAATCTTGTCGGTCTAAAAATGCGGTGACGTACAACACGTACGACGGCAGTATAAAGGGGAAGTTCCATTCTCATGGTGTCCTCCATTGGGCTGCTTTTGCTAATCTCGTGTTGCCGCGTGTTAGTTAAAGTTTGGGAAGAGATGATTCGCGCTTTTCAGACTTCGTGCTTTCAGTTCATTTTCTGTGGTTCAGTAGGTGCTTGTGGGTTTGTATCTTGTCTTTCAGGGCGAGTAGTCAGGTCGTATCTGGTTTTCAGTGTGTTCTTGTCCACTCGTTTCTGATTTTCAGGTCGTTCTTCATAGGCCTTGCTGTACTTCAATGCGTTCTGTTTAGTTCGTTCTGATCAGACAACCGTTTTTTAGCCATGTTGCGGATACGTTCTCATCGTAGAGATCGTGTTGTGCACCGACTTTGTGTTTCTGTTGGTCTTCTTGTCTTGGACCAAGACGAGTCTATGAACAGGGTGAGGAGGAGTTCATGGACCAAGAATTGGTTGCTCCAGCGGGACCAATTCTCTCACATGCCTCTGCTGCGGGAGATCATGCAGAATAATCCTGAGGACAACAGGAATTTTCTGCGGATGTCTGACCCCGTTTTTCAGCATCTGTTGGCTTTGGGGACCCCCTATATTACCAGGCAGGACACCGTTATGCGGGAAGCCATCAGTGCTGAGCAGAGGCTCATCGCCACGTTACGCTACCTGGCGACAGGGAGAAGTCTGCAGGACCTGAAGTTCACCACAGGCATCTCCCCCCAGGCTCTGGGCGTCATAATCCCAGAGACCTGTTCTGCCATCATCCAAGTCCTGCAGGATGACTACATGAGGGTAAGTTTTCGCATTTAATATCAAATTCTATGTATTTCATGTATGATAATGTATTGTATTTCTTTCATCCTTCCCTAATTAGCATGATTGTAATATGCTGAGAATGTCCCTTTTGTCCCCATGCATGCTGTAATTTTTTAAGTCATTTTTTGGCCTACATGCATTTTTCCCTTCACTTACCTCTCCAGCATGCTCTCATGGGCCCAAACACATCTAGCCTAGTCTGTTAACAATGTATTTTTTCATCTCCACTGTAGTCCCCCCCTCTCAAATGGTTTAGACATTTTCCAGAATGTGATTTTTGGGGGGCCCCAAGCTCATCTAGCCCCCCCCCCAAAGAAAAACAATGGGCCATCAGAGGGGGGTGAGCAATGTGAGAATTGTGAATTTGTTTTTCTATTTTTAAGAATCCTTAAAAAATGTATACTTATGTTGGCCACAAATGTTTTTCTATAATCTGCTTGCAATGTTATTTGCAAAAGTACTAATATTTTTTTATCTTGTTTGATTCCCCAGCTTCCTTCCACGCCACAGGAATGGCAGACTGGGGCATCGGAGTTTGCCAGGCGGTAGGACTTCCCCAACTGCGGAGCAGCCATTGACGGGAAGCATGTCTGCATCGCGCCACCAGCCCGTTCGGGCTCCTTTTTTTATAACTACAAGGGGTTTCATAGTATCGTGCTGATGGCGGTGGTGTCAGCACAGTATGAATTCCTCTATGTGGATGTGGGGAAGAATGGCCGGATGTCGGATGGGGAAGCCTTTGCACAGACGGAGTTTGCTCTTCGTCTACAGACTAATGACCTTGCATTGCCACCGGATGCAGGGAATGTGGAAGGACTCCCCTTTGTCTTTTTGGCTGATGAAGCCTTTGGCCTGGGTCGGCATCTCATGAGGCCTTTCCCCCAGAGGACCCTCACCCCGGAGAGGAGGGTCTTCAACTACCGGCTGGCCAGAGCCCGAAGAGTTGTGGAGAATGCCTTCAGGATAATGGCCAGCCGGTTCCGTCTATTTTTAACTACTAATAACATGGCGGAGTAATTTTTTGTTGTTGTGTTCTGCACAATTTTTTACGGCAGAAATCTCCTACTTATATGGCCACAGTTGGGTCCGAGGCTGGACTTGCTGCAGACAATGCCCTGCCGGGCCTGGAACATGTCCATGCTGGCTTGCCCCCCCAAAGTGCCCGTGCAATACGGCAGAAATATGTGGATTATTTCATGGGTAGGGGGGCCATTCCAATGCCAGAGAATCATTCCTAGTTGTTTTATCTTTTACCAAAAAAATAAATAAAAAATATCTGAACTTTAATTTTGTCATTTTAATTTGTTTATATTTGAGCTGTCTGCTACTTTTTCAAAGTGTACTTGTAGTGCCAAGTGTATTTTCCTTAGTAAACACAAAACATTTCACTGCTAACAACAAAACTAAACCCAAAAAAGGTTATAGTGTTTAAAAAAATGAGCAGCCACACTTTTTTAGTTTTCTTGTATTTTTGGCAGGAATGGTGTCATTACTGGGCTCACCTGCTGGTGGCACTGTTGCATTCGGCAGCAGTGGGTGTAGCTCTGGTGGCCACCAGCGGGTGTCTCCTCACCAAGACTTTCCACCAGCCATCAAGCACACCTGATCTGGGTCTGCTGGACTATATAAACCCGCCCTTAACAAAGCTCAGTGCTCCAGAATTCCTTCTGTAAGCCTGGTCCCTGCCTGAACCTGATCCGTTACCTGGTCCTTAACCTGATCCTGATCTGTTCCCTGCCTTGTCCTGGACTCTGATCCTTGTACCCTGTCCCCTGAGACCTGTCCCCTGATACCAGCTCCCCCTTGCTGACTGCTCCCAGTACCTGGCCTTCTGCTCCCCTTGTTTCTCATCCCTGCCTTGTTCATGTATGTGTGTTCTCTTTTGTACATATTAGTTAGCTAGTTAGATTAGGTTGTTTTTGGGGTTTGTTGTGTTCCTTTGTATTTGTTTCTTGCTTATGGTTTGCTGTGGTTTTGTTTACACGTTCCCATGCCAGCCTGCAAGCCTGAGGTTCCCGTGCCAGCCTGCCAGCCTGAGGTTCCCGTGCCAGCCTGCCAGCCCGAGGTTCCCGTGCCGGTTTTCCAGCCCGAGGTTCCCGTGCCAGTCTTCCAGCCCGAGGTTCCCGTGCCAGTCTTCCAGCCCGGAGTGCCAGAGCCAGCCTTCCAGCCTGCAGTTGCAGGGCCAGCCTTCCAGCCTGCAGTTGCAGGGCCAGCCTTCCAGCCTGCAGTTGCAGGGCCAGCCTGCCAACTTGAAGTTCCTGTGCCTGTCTTCCGAACAGAAGTCCTGATGACGGTGTCCCAGTCGGAAGATCCGGTGTCCCAGTCGGAAGATCCGGTGTCCCAGTCGGAAGATCCGGTGTCCCAGTCGGTAGATCCGGTGTCCCAGTCGGTAGATCCGGTGCCCCAGTCGGTAGATCCGGTGACCCCGTCTGAATATTCGGTGCATGGGACCCCGCCTAAAGATCCGGTGCCCGTTTCCTGGCCTGAGGTTGTGGTGCCCGCTGTGGTGCCCGCTATCAGGTGAGTACTTACCGAGGCCGAGATGCCGAGAGTGGTCTACTCTTGCACCCAAGCGCACTCCGCCCCCTGGAGGTGAGACAGGGAGAAGACAGCACAAGGGAGCACTGGCAACCAGCAGGTATAGGTGTCTTGCTGACAGGTCCGGCAGGGGTGAGCTGACTGGAGAACAGGCTGAGGGTCAAGCACCACGGGAGGACCGGGTTGGACAGCAGCCGGCAGCGGAGGTACTAGTCCAGGCAGCGGTTAACAGCAGGTGCCAGTTCGGGGAGAAGCAACAAGCACAGGTTGGGGTAGAGCAAGCTCAGGTAGGTTCAACAAGAAGTCCCGGGTACAGACAGAGAGTCAAGGGTTGGAGATAGGGAGAGGATCCGGGTCACAGGCCGAGGATCAAACACTGGAGAAGGGTGGAAGTCCGTTAATCAAGCCAAGAGGTCTGGTGCAGGAGAGCAGAAGGGTGGTAAAGCCAGTCCGGGTCAAAAACAGGAGATCAGTACTAAATTCAAACACTAGGAACACAGGAACGCTGACAAACCAGCAACCAGACAGAGTCACTGAGTCTGTTTAAATAGGCCCGCCTGTAATCCCATTGGTGCACCATTGCGCATGTGCGTGCGCCGATTCGCCGGTGCGCGCACCCGAGAACGTCGGAGCGCCGTCCCGCTGCGCACGTGCATGCACCGATGCGCCGATTCGGCGCGCAATCGCACTGACCGCGGATTGGTGACCACAAACGGGGAATTTCCCTGACAGTGCCCCCCCCCGAGGGGCGGACTCCGGACGCCCAGACTGGCCATCAGTTCTGGATGTTCCTGGTGGAAGGCTCGGATTAGGCGGGGAGCATGCAGGTTCCTGGATGGCTCCCAGGTGTTGTCTTCCGGGGGTACCCTTTCCACTGGACCAGGTGTTGCAACTGCCTGCCTCTCTTCCTACAGCCCAGGATGGATTCCACCTCAAATTCCTTTTCCCTGTCTACTTCGACTGGTGGAGGAGGAGGTTCGTCTCTTCCAGAAAAAGAGCTGGGGGTAACGGGTTTCAACAAGGATGAATGGAACACTGGGTGGATCCTATAGGAACTAGGTAGTGCCAGTTCAAAGGCCACGGAATTGATAGCCCGCTTGATCTTAAAGGGCCCGATGAACTTAGGGCCGAGCTTCCGAGAGGGAATAGGCAACCGGAGATTGGTGGTGGAAAGCCAAACTTCCTCCCCAACTTTGAACGCTGGGTTTTCCTTCCTTCCCCTGTCATAGAATCTTTTGTAGGATTCTTGTGCATTGCTCATCATTTCTTTAAGTCTTAGAAAGTTCTCTTGAACAGAGGCCACCAGGTGCTGGACCGCGGGGACCGGACTTTCCGGGATGTTTTCAGGAAGGAAGGAAGGAGGGATGGAAGCCAAAATTGGCCCAGAAGGGGGTCTGATTGGTAGCAGAGTGTACTGAGTTATTGTAGGCGAATTACGCATACGGTAGTAGGGACGCCCAGTCATCCTGGGAGGTAGAGCAGAAACAACGGAGGTATTGTTCCAGGGTTTGATTGGTTCTTTCCGTCTGGCCGTTGCTCTGGGGGTGATATGCTGACGAGAGGCATGTGTTGATATCCAGTGATTTACAGAGTTCCTTCCAGAATTTAGAAGTGAACTGGGCACCTCTGTCGGAGGTGATGCTCTTGGGTATTCTGTGAAGCCTGGTTATCTCCTTAAAAAAGATTTGGGCGGTATCCGAGGCTGAAGGTGTGCCAATCATGGGTAGAAAGTGAGCCATCTTTGAAAGGCGGTCTACAACGACCAGAATTGTGGTAAATCCTCCAGAGGGAGGCAGGTCAACAATAAAATCCATGGACACGTCTGCCCAAGGACGTTCAGGGATGGGTAAGGGTTTGAGCAGGCCCCAGCTTTTGGTGTTCGACCCTTTATTACGTTGGCATTGAATGCAGGAAGCGACATAGGCTTTACAATCCTTCCTCCAGCCTGGCCACCAGAAGGAGCGGGAGACAAGTTCCGATGATTTACGCACTCCAAAGTGACCGGCCAATTTAAGATCGTGGAAAGTCTTCAGAACCAGTGGTCTTGTTTCTGAAGGGACGAAGATCTTGTCCCGAGACCAGAATAGATCATCACGTTTTTCCAGGGAAGACGTGACAGGTTTAGAACAGAGCCTGGAGGCGGCTTGAATGGAGGTGAGCAGGTCGGCCTGGGGAATCAACAGGAAATTCTGAGCTGACAGAATGGTACCTGGTTGTGCAGACTGGGGTGTTTCCGGGAACATCCTGGATAAAGCGTCCGCCTTCCCATTTTTGGAACCGGGTCGATAGGAAATATGAAAATTGAACCGGGTAAAAAAAAGAGCCCAACGGGCCTGCCTGGGGCGTAAGCGCTTAGCTGTTCTTAAATATTCTAAGTTCTTATGATCTGTGAAGATCATGATTGGGTGTGCGGCCCCCTCTAAGAGGTACAGACATTCATCCAGCGCAAATTTTATGGCCAGTAATTCCCGGTCCCCTACGTCATAGTTTCGCTCCGGAGGAGTCAATTTCTGGGAGGCAAAGGCTACCGGATACAGAAGAGCCTTGGGACCTCGTCTCTGGGACAGGATGGCTCCAATGGCTGTCTCCGAGGCGTCCACTTCCAAGGTAAACGGTAGTAAAGGACCTGGGTGTTGAAGTACTGGTGCGGAGGTGAAGGCGTCCTTTAGACGGGAGAAGGCCTCTTGTGCTTCCAGGGACCAGTGGAAGCGGTTGTTTTGCCGGGTAAGTTGGGTTATTGGGGCCACGATGGGGGAGAAGCCCACGATGAATCTCCTATAGAAATTGGCGAAGCCTATAAACCGCTGTACCCCCCGTTTGACGGTCGGGGCTGGCCAGTCCTGGATGGCCTTCACCTTCTGTGGGTCCATTGCGACCCCGTTGACGGAAATGATGAAGCCGAGAAACTGTACGGAGGTTTTTTCAAAATCACATTTCTCGGCCTTGAGGTAGAGCTTGTGCTTTCTAAGGATGGTGAGAACCTTTATGACATGGATCCGGTGTAGTTCGATGGATGTGGAAAAGATAAGGATGTCATCCAGGTACACTACTAGGAAATCGTCAAGGTATTGTCTGAAGATATCATTGACTAGGTGTTGAAAGGTGGCCGGAGCATTACAAAGTCCGAAAGGCATAACCAAATACTCGTAATGTCCAAAGCGAGATCTAAAAGCGGTCTTCCACTCGTCACCGGCCCTGATACGGATGAGGTTGTAGGCCCCCCCGCAGATCCAGTTTGGAGAAGATCCGAGCAGATCGGAGGCATTGCAATAATTCCGGGATAAGAGGCAGTGGGTACCTGTTTTTGATGGTAATTTTGTTTAGGTCCCGGTAATCGATGCAGGGTCTTAAGGAGCCGTCCTTTTCCACAAAGAAAATCCCAGCTCCGGCTGGGGATGAAGAGGGGCGAATGAACTTTTTCTGAAGGTTCTCATCGATGTAAGCCTTGAGGGCTCTCAACTCAGTTTTGGACAGTGGGAAAATACGTCCGAACGGGACTTCAGAGCCCGGCAGAAGGTCAATGGGACAATCGTAGGGCCGATGGGGTGGTAAGTGGTCGGCTTGCTGCTTGTCGCATACGTCTTGGAATTCCAGATAGACTGAAGGAAACAAAAAACAGGAGGGCGCACCGACCTAGTGTATTACCAGATAAAATCTTTATTAAAATGTATAAAAACAGCAATGGTCCTACTCACAAGCAGAGCGTTAAAATGAGCTTTTTCTAGTGACCAGCCTGAATCATAGGACGACTGAAGTTAAAACTCGATGACCAGGGAGATAGATGGTACCTCAAATGTGCTGGACGGCTGACGCGTTTCCGGGGCGCACCCCTTTCTTCAGAGCCTACACAGCTTGTGGTATCCTATTCTCATGGATAACCCCACACATATAGATATACACACACTCATGTCCACCAAGGAGGCCCCGACCCATCGTCCCCACCCCAATAGGCCCCGCCCCTACAAACTCCACCCCCAGAGGTGTGTCTCATGATTAACCCATAGGGGTGAATCAGAAATTAAATATAATTCGACATGCTATGTGACACCAATTGTGCACTAGAGTAAAACAAATCATTTCACATCATAGATACATATAAAATAGTGGTGGAGGATAGAGGTTCAAATTCAAAGGACCAGTGTGCCACTAATGATCAAAATACTCCTAGCAAACTTGTACCCAAACCCCCACTGATCCCGCATCACAGGGTGACCAGGTAGGCTAGTAGTATACAACAGATATGTAACAAGCATCTAATTGTGCCCGAATGAACCGCTTACCGTATGCAGCAGGGGCCAACAGTAGATGCAAAGGTGTCCAATGATCTGCCAGTGGGAGAGATGCATCTAGGATTCCACTCACTGCATCCTATACCTAACCTTCTATTAAGGGAGAGAGGCACATTCGGAGCTTTGGACTAGAAGTGCGGGTGTTACAAACTTTTCCACCCGCACTTCCTGTTTGTCAGTGGTGCGGCCTGATTGGGCGAATGCCAGGCCTCGATCTGGATGCCGAGTCGGAAGTGCGGGTGTGTTTGCGTTCCACCCGCAACTTCCGGTAGCACTACAGTGAATGCGCTCGCCCCTCCTATCACTCCTAGGGGCGGAGTGCAGAGGAGGCTTGTCCAAAGCATGGAATGGGTCGCAATTGCCTAGAGGTGTGGGTGTCACTAGCGTGTCTACCCGCACTTCCGGTCGCGTCCCTGTTTGTCTATAGCACAGCCTGATTAGGCAAATACCAGGCCTCGATCTGGATGCTAAACTGGAAGTGCGGGTGTGTTTGCGTTCCACCCGCAATTTCCGGTGAAACCACAGTGTACACACCCGCTCCTCCTATCACTCTTAGGGGCGGAGTGTAAAGGAGGCCTGTCCAATGACAAGGAGAAAAAAAAAAAAAAAAAAAGGGGGGGGGAGAGAGGAGCCTCCTCCATGCACACACGCACATGCACACCCATACAAAGGATCCACAGATACGTACAGTGGGTCTAGTACATAGGAAAACTCCTACCTGGTTTCTTTGCCAAAAACATTCCCCCATCACCAAAGTGAATTTGTGGGAAACAACATTGATGGACTATCTCCATGGATAAAATAACTTCGTGGGACAAAGGTCCCATTTATCCCCACTGCCCCACAATTATTTGCCGTGAGGAAAAGGGATACACCTAAATCTCTCCCCACATGTACTTATGCAAAACACTCCCACAGATGATACATGGTGGACCCACTGTACGCTGGACCTACCAAATGAACCACGCCGTATAAATATTATTAATGGAGTTGAACAAGCAACCCTTGAACTACACTCTACCAAGAAGCACCCACATAGTGTAGGGTGCCAGTGGCGTGGACCCTAGTAGGTCCAGAAGATGTCACATGAACCTGAATAAACCAGCTGTAAATATGATGTGCATTATAGCATTGCAAAAATGATAAACAAAAAAGAAAACAAATTATTATTATTAATTATTATCAACAATAATAATCATGTTCCCAATATTAAATATAAACCCCAAAGGACCCAAAAAGCCTTAAAACTCTCTCTTCTAAATCCTAAGCCTACTAGAAATATTCTCTTTATGTACCCTGGCATGCACGACCAATCAACTTGTACTAATGGTGTGAAGTTCAATTCCCTCGTTGAGGCCCTGCGGGGCCAAAGTCCCCAAGGTGAAGATCCAGAAAGCTTCTCTCTTACATAAAATCTGATATTTCTTGCCACTATCTAAATTGCTAGGTATAGCTTCTATGCCAAAAACCTTCAGACCATCTATGCTACTGTCATGTAGTTCCTTGAAATGTCTCGGAACTGAACACTTGTCCTTTTCCGTGGTGATGCTACTCCTGTGTTCGTTCATCCTGGTTCTCATTGGTCGACATGTACGGCCAATGTACATAAGGCCACAAGGGCAGATTAGACCATAGATGATAAATGGGGTACCACAGTTAATAAACTGTCTGATCTTATGACTTCTCCCATCTACTCCAATCACCTCTTTCTTCCTGTGGCACATATGTGTACAATTGCCGCAAATGCCACTTCCACATCTATAGGAACCTTTCTGGTCAGCTTATTCACTGTAGTGCTACCGGAAGTTGCGGGTGGAACGCAAACACACCCGCACTTCCGACTCGGCATCCAGATCGAGGCCTGGCATTCGCCCAATCAGGCCGCACCACTGACAAACAGGAAGTGCGGGTGGAAAAGTTTGTAACACCCGCACTTCTAGTCCAAAGCTCCGAATGTGCCTCTCTCCCTTAATAGAAGGTTAGGTATAGGATGCAGTGAGTGGAATCCTAGATGCATCTCTCCCACTGGCAGATCATTGGACACCTTTGCATCTACTGTTGGCCCCTGCTGCATACGGTAAGCGGTTCATTCGGGCACAATTAGATGCTTGTTACATATCTGTTGTATACTACTAGCCTACCTGGTCACCCTGTGATGCGGGATCAGTGGGGGTTTGGGTACAAGTTTGCTAGGAGTATTTTGATCATTAGTGGCACACTGGTCCTTTGAATTTGAACCTCTATCCTCCACCACTATTTTATATGTATCTATGATGTGAAATGATTTGTTTTACTCTAGTGCACAATTGGTGTCACATAGCATGTCGAATTATATTTAATTTCTGATTCACCCCTATGGGTTAATCATGAGACACACCTCTGGGGGTGGAGTTTGTAGGGGCGGGGCCTATTGGGGTGGGGACGATGGGTCGGGGCCTCCTTGGTGGACATGAGTGTGTGTATATCTATATGTGTGGGGTTATCCATGAGAATAGGATACCACAAGCTGTGTAGGCTCTGAAGAAAGGGGTACGCCCGGAAACGCGTCAGCCGTCCAGCACATTTGAGGTACCATCTATCTCCCTGGTCATCGAGTTTTAACTTCAGTCGTCCTATGATTCAGGCTGGTCACTAGAAAAAGCTCATTTTAACGCTCTGCTTGTGAGTAGGACCATTGCTGTTTTTATACATTTTAATAAAGATTTTATCTGGTAATACACTAGGTCGGTGCGCCCTCCTGTTTTTTGTTTTTTTACAGTTGTATGAACACCCATAGTTCTGAGGAGGGCTGCAAGATTCCTAAAGTGTTGCCTGTTTACTGAGGAATGATCGACACGCCCCGCATACACCAAGACATCAGAGCGCAGGAGTATTGTTTTGTTAGATAGACTGAAGGGACATGCTGGAGGTTGTCTGGCTTGGTGATCATAGAAGCGCAGGTAGTAGAGGTGGAGGCAAGGCAGTGCTGAGAACAGTAGGGGGAGATGAAACTGACCTCTTTCTCTGCCCAATTTATGAGGGGCTCATGTGCCTGAAGCCAGGGGATTCCCAGAATGATAGGGAACAATGGAGAGGGTATAAGGTCTAACCGAAGGAGCTCTTGATGGCCTGAGTCAGAGGTGGCAAGGATGGGTTTGGTTTCTTGTGTGATAAGCCCCAAACGGGGCAGGGACCCATCTGCTAGGTGGATCCGGAGGCAGTGGTCCTTAGACTGGATAGGGACATGGAATCTTGTGGCCAGAGCAGAGTCCAGGAAGCAGCTGCAGGCCCCAGAATCAATAATTGCCGGGAGGCGGATTGCCCCTTCCGGCAGCTGTAGAGACATAAAGAGAACAACGTATGATTGGGGGTTGTCAGAGATTTGATAGTTCAAGGTGTCTTTAGCAATGGACTTACTAGGTCTTACAGGGCAGCTACGGAGGAAGTGGCCGGTACCCCCGCAATAGAGGCACAGGTTGGCCTGGCGCCTACGCAGTCTTTCCTCGGGAGTCAGAGGAGGCCGAACCAACCCGAGCTGCATGGGTTCTGGTTCAGGAAGGGGTGTTGTCCCAGGAGGAGAGGTTGGTGTGTAGTGAGGCATAGTCCTGGATGGAGGCCAGTTGGGACGGGGAGACTGCAAACTCTCCACGCGTCGTTCACGCAGACGCCTGTCAAGTTGTGTCGCTGATAGAATCAGGTTTTCCAAGGTAGTGGGGGTTTCTATCCTGGCCAGCTCATCCTTAAGAACCTCGGATAGACCTTGGCGGTACTGGTATCGGAGAGCCGCCTCGTTCCAACCGGTGTCAGCTGACCATTTCCTGAACTCCGCTGTGTAGTCTTCTACCGGCCTTCTTCCCTGGGTCAGACTGTGAAGGATGGATTCAGCTGTGGCTGATCGCTGGGGATCGTCATACAATTGAGCCATGTTTTCAAAGAACGTGTCTACTGAATCCAATATTGGGCTCCGCTGCTCCATCAATCCATGTGCCCAGGCTTGGGGGTCATCCGACAAGAGGGATATGATAAACCCTACTTTCACCGCTTCTGAAGAGAAGGTCCTTCGTTGGAGAGCAAGGTAGAGGGTACAGGCATTCTTAAAGGCCCGGTACTTTTTGCGGACACCCGAAAATCTTTCCGGGATAGGGACCCTGGGTTCAGGGGTAGCCATCACCACTGTGGAACTTGTAGGTACTTGGGAGATGGAGGCAGGACTGTCAGAGGTAGTAGCTGAAGGGGTTGGTCCTAGGAGACCGGTGAGTTGTTGCAGACGGCCATCAATCTGGGTATACCCCTCTTGGAGTCTTTGTACTGTGTCCGTTAAGGTAGATACCTGCTGGCAGAGGGTGTCAAATGGGGAGCGCACTCTGTCGGCCTCAGACATCTGGCTGGTTTGTACTATCAGGTGAGTACTTACCGAGGCCGAGATGCCGAGAGTGGTCTACCCTTGCACCCAAGCGCACTCCGCCCCCTGGAGGTGAGACAGGGAGAAGACAGCACAAGGGAGCACTGGCAACCAGCAGGTATAGGTGTCTTGCTGACAGGTCCGGCAGGGGTGAGCTGACTGGAGAACAGGCTGAGTGTCAAGCACCACGGGAGGACCGGGTTGGACAGCAGCCGGCAGTGGAGGTACTAGTCCAGGCAGCGGTTAACAGCAGGTGCCAGTTTGGGGAGAAGCAACAAGCACAGGTTCGGGTAGAGCAAGCTCAGGTAGGTTCAACAAGAAGTCCCGGGTACAGACAGAGAGTCAAGGGTTGGAGATAGGCAGAGGATCCGGGTCACAGGCCGAGGGTCAAACACTGGAGAAGGGTGGAAGTCCGTTAATCAAGCCAAGAGGTCTGGTGCAGGAGAGCAGAAGGGTGGTCAAGCCGGTCCGGGTCAAAAACAGGAGATCAGTACTAAATTCAAACACTAGGAACACAGGAACGCTGACAAACCAGCAACCAGACAGAGTCACTGAGTCTGTTTAAATAGGCCCGCCTGTAATCCCATTGGTGCGCCATTGCGCATGTGCGTGCGCCGATTCGCCGGTGCGCGCACCCGAGAACGTCGGAGCGCCGTCCCGCTGCGCACGCGCATGCGCCGATGCGCCGATTCACCACGCAATCGCACTGACCGCGGATTGGTGACCACAAACGGGGAATTTCCCTGACACCCGCTTCCCGGCTTGAGGTTGTGGTGCCCGTTTCCCGGCTTGAGGTTGTGGTGCCCGTTTCTCAGTCTGTGGAGCCTACTGCCCAGCCTGACGTGTTCCTGTCTGCTGCCCAGCCTGAGATGTTCCTGTCTGCTGCCCAGCCTGAGATGACCCCGTCTGCTGCCCAGCCTGAGATGACCCCGTCTGCTGCCCAGCCTGAGATGACCCCGTCTGCTGCCCAGCCTGAGATGACCTCGTCTGCTGCCCAGCCTGAGATGACCCCGTCTGCTGCCCAGCCTGAGATGACCCCGTCTGCTGCCCAGCCTGAGATGATCCCGTCTGCTGCCCAGCCTGAGATGATCCCGTCTGCTGCCCAGCCTGAGATGATCCCGTCTGCTGCCCAGCCTGAGATGATCCCGTCTGCTGCCCAGCCGGAGATGTTCCTGTCTGCTGCTCCGTTGCCCGCTGCCCAGTCTGATGTTCCAGAGCCTACTGTCTTGCTTGGTGAACCTGTACCTGGTATCCAGCCTCACGATCCAGTTCCTGATGGTTCCATTCCTGATACTCTGCCTGGTGGTTCCTTTACCGCTGCCCAGCCTGATGACTCGGAGCCCGCTGTCCAGCCTGAGGATATGGTCCCTGCTAAGACCTGTTCCTGATGCCCAGCTGGCCGCTGATGTCTTCCTGATGGATGCCCTTTTTTCCACTATTTTAATCCTGATGGTCACCCAGCCTGAATGTAATGCCCCTGCGTGGTCTGCCTCCGATGGGTTCTTGCCCGTTGCCCTGCTAATTTTTACTTCTAAATCTAAACTTCCTGACCCTGGTGGTGGGATGCGCGCCCTATTTTCAGACTTTAGTGGCACATCCCCCAGTGAACTAAAGGACTCTGGTCTAGGAAGTGCGAAGAAGTCCGCAGACGTAGTATGGAGACTTTTTTGGGTGTTTCCGCATCCACTTGGACTGTCCAACCAAGGGCTGAATGGAGTGTCCGGAGGCCACTCCTTAAGGGGGAGAACTGTCAGGAATGGTGTCATTACTGGGCTCACCTGCTGGTGGCACTGTTGCATTCGGCAGCAGTGGGTGTAGTTCTGGTGGCCACCAGCGGTTGTCTCCTCACCAAGACTTTCCACCAGCCATCAAGCACACCTGATCTGGGTCTGCTGGACTATATAAACCCGCCCTTAACAAAGCTCAGTGCTCCAGAATTCCTTCTGTAAGCCTGGTCCCTGCCTGAACCTGATCCGTTACCTGGTCCTGAACCTGATCCTGATCCTGATCTGTTCCCTGCCTTGTCCTGGACTCTGATCCTTGTACCCTGTCCCCTGAGACCAGCTCCCCCTTGCTGACTGCTCCCAGTTCCTGGCCTTCTGCTCCCCTTGTCTCTCATCCCTGCCTTGTTCATGTATGTGTGTTCTCTTTTGTACATATTAGTTAGCTAGTTAGATTAGGTTGTTTTTGGGGTTTGTTGTGTTCCTTTGTATTCGTTTCTTGCTTATGGTTTGCTGTGGTTTTGTTTACACGTGTGTCTTTATCTTTAATAAATAAATATTTATATTTTTCACTTACTCTGTTCCTGATTCCTTAATGTGCAGCCCAATGATCTGACCACCTGTATTGGATGTCTGTCTATAGCATCCTCGTGACAATTTTACTCTGTGCACAATCACACATATGGTTTTTTGTACATTTTTTGTGTCTTTACATTTTAGAAACACATTTTTGGGTTTTCACCTAACATGGCAATTTTTGGTGCTAATTAGACTTGTGCACAACGGAAAAATTCGTTCCGTTTCGGTTCGCTTCTTGTGCACAACGGAAAAATTTGTTTAGTTTCGGTTCGTTTCTTTCCGGTCCTGTTGATTCGTAATCATTCGTAATTTTGCTAGACGGGATTTTTCGTGTTCGGACTAATTCGTATTTTCGCAAGCGACATTTTTCGTTGAATTTTTTGTTGCTTTATAATTCGTACTTTCGGTAGAGTACGTTGTTTTTCGTTGATTCTGGACACAACTCCTAATTTCGTAACTTTTTTTGGGTTCGTTGATTCGTAATTTTCCGTGTCTCTCTCACAACGACGCTGCCTATTATGCCTAATGTGCTTCGAATGGATTTGTACTTTTCTAAATACATAGCGGTTATTTGTAACGATTCGAAATCTCGTATTTTACTTTCGTTTTTTACATGCGGCTATAGGCTCCGCCCCTGTACACCATTTTGAGAGGGTTCAGCACGGTGAGGGAGAAGCAGAGAGCAGAGCAGAGTGTTATTGTGCTTCGAATGGATTCGAAATCTCGCATTTTACTTTCGTTTTTTCATGCGGCTATAGCCTCCGCCCCCTGTACACCATTTTGAGAGGGAGTTCAGCATGGTGAGGGAGAAGCAGAGAGCAGAGTGAGTGTTATTGTGCTTCGAATGGATTCGTACATTCGTAACTTTTTTCATAACGAATTATGCCGAAGACATTCGGGCATTCGCTATTTTGCGGTATAATTTATTTCGGATTCGGTTTTATTCGTAATTGCTTTGTTCGGAAATTCGAATGCTTCCAAATGTCCGAAAGTTGCTAAATTCGGACGAATTTCGATTCGTTACGAAACGAATTGCACAAGCCTAGTGCTAATTAAATTACAAAAACTCTCCTTAACATACCTCAAAATACAACAATGTTAACGTCTAGGCAAGATCTCAGACCTTTTTTTTAAAAACAAATGTCTATCTGCCCTTCATTAAAGATGAAGTGTTGTCACCCCTGAACAAGACAAAATTTGAAGATGCACACAATTTTAGGGTGGGTAAAATAGGTTATTTACTTCCTCATCCCTATTGTCAACATGTGCTACCCGCCATCATGGGGGATCATTCAACATGTTTTGGGGGGCAACCCCTTCTTCCTTTCACCTACTTGAGTTGTGAGGAAGAGGTTGCACCCCCAAAACACGTACATGGAGATCCAGTGATGGCAGATAGCACATGTTGACCCACTGTGTGCATCTTCAAAATTTGAGTTTTAGAAAAAGTGCTACAAAAGTGAACAAAAACTAGGAAAAAAAGGGGGGGTTTATTCTATTCGCCCCAACACATCAATGATGTCCTTAAATGTATTCTCCATATCATTAATCCTTTTCTTCATGAAGTCCAGTTGAGTACTACAATCCATTATTTGTTGGATGAGTCTTTGTGCACTATCACTGGAGAATCGTGGAATTTCAGCAACATATTCATCCCCTAAAATAAAAATAAAGAAATAAAAATCTCCAGGCCTACATCTCTTACCTGAAGCTGTGGTGACAGATACTGACCTACTGTATTGTAGTGACAAGTTCCACCACCTCATCCACCTTTCCTTGCTCCACTTCTCCTTCTTCCACCTCTCCTTTATCCAATTCTACTTCCTCCACATCCTCAGGTTGGGCTAGTTGGGGAGGTTGGGGTTCTTTAGAATGTGTGGGGTTCCTGGGCTCCGAGGAGTGGTGTCCTCCCAGTCTTCTCTCCCTTATGAGAATCAAACAAATGGTACACTTAACACACACATATATGAAGTCATAACTAGGAATATGAATCATTGCTTGCAGGTGGGGTACACTTGCCTGTTTTGGCACAGTTCCAAGCTGAAGACCAGATTGTAGAACTTAACAAAGTTGGAATAATGTCCTTTTTGTGACAATTTTCTCACATGGGCACCCCCCCAGTACCCACTGTAGCACCTGTGGTGGACACCCTAAAAAGGTTGTTCTGGTGGCCCACACTATAGTGCTCCTGTGAGTGCAGATGTGTAAACAACTGCTGAGTGTCCTCTCCTTTACATTGATTCAAGTTTGCATTTCATTCTATTTACAAACACATCATCTAGACAACAATGTCATAACATTTAGTGAATTTAAACATACATTTTTTTTTTTGTTAAAAAAAAAAGAACGGATATTGACAAATCATCGTATGTAGTGTGCAAACGATGTGTCTATATCGACCGATTACTGTGCCCACTAAATTGTAGAAGATGTCATTTTAGAATGTAAAATCTTTAAAAACTACAACAGGGAGCAACATGCAAGTTGTGAAATACAACAATAGGGACACAGGAGAAGTACTTACTTTTTTTAAGCATTCTGTTAATGCTCCTTAACTGCTCCGGCTCCCTCAGTTTGAGGTCAGACCACCTCTTTCTGAGCTGCTCCTTGGATCTTTTCACACCGAAATTCTTCTTCAGACTTTTCACTACTTGCTTCATAATTTTGTCCTTCCGAAGATTAGGGTGGGAATACAGCCCATGCTTTGCATCATAATCAGAATTGTTCAATATGGCCACCATCTCCGCCATCTCCTCAAAGGACATATTAGATGCCTTGCAGCGCCTCCTTGTTCGTGACGTTTCCCGCTCTGGGCTTGTCTCCTCATTAGAATTCTCTGAATTCACAGACACCTGCTGTGACTCCGCCATGTCGCCTGCGCGCCGAAAGAGAAGGGGCGGGGAAACATCGATAAAGAACGTCATGGGCGGGCGACGTGTGTCACGCATGCGTAGTGTATATAAAGCTAACACACATGCGACGTACCTACGTTCTGTGTGCAGAGGAAGGAGTTAAGAGCTCCGAACGTAAGACCGAAGGTATGATTTAATACTTGGTACATCAGTGGCCTATACTGCATAGAGATTGTTGAGGCATATATGGGCATAAAGATTACTCGAGTTTAGAGTGTGATTGACATTTGTATTTTTGTCTAGTGTTTTGTCTTGCAGAAACAATGAATGCGTTTCTAGAGAAAGAATTCCTTTCGGAGTTTATAGATCGCTTAAGGGAGCTGCCCGCTCTGTGGGAGACCAAAAATTTGCTGCACAAAAAAAGGGGTAAGGAAAGCAGCGCTGGAGAGCCTGCTCCCATTTGTGCACACCAGGATGCCCAATGTAACCGTTGAGCAGCTGGACACAAAAATTGGGACCTTGAGAGGCACATATAGGACTGCGCGCAATCGGGTCCTGGCTTCTCAGAGGTCAGGAGCAGCAGCAGGGGAGGTATATGTCCCACATTTGTGGTACTACGACAGGTTGGCCTTTCTGAATGACCACATTACACTGAGGGAATCATTGTCCAACCTTCCCTCCAGCCAAGATGATCCTTCTCAGGATCAGGAGGAGCCTTCCATCTTGGATGAGGACCCAGATCTGTCCGTCTGGAGCCAGGTATAGTATTTTCAAAACATTTATTGTGAAAAAATTAATGATGTAAAATAGATGTTAAGATGGAAACAAATTTAGTCAATCAAGAAAAAGTTTTGACATAGCAATAGACAGTAGTGGGCAAAAAAGTTTGGAAAAAGAATGCAAAATGATGGGGGCATAATGAGAGTATTATAAAAAGAAAATTAGAATTATTTGCAACAGTCAATGAGCTGAACACTGTGGGGGTTCTTTACTAAAAGCAAATCCACTTTGCACTACAAGTGCAAACTACAAGTGCAAACAACAAGTGCAAAGTGCAATAAAAATTGCACTGAAATTGCACTTGGAAGTAAAGTCGCTGTAAATCTGAGGGGTAGATCTGAAATGAGGGGAAGCTCTTCTGATTTTATTATCCAATCATGTGCAAGCTAAATTTCTGATTTTTCTTTGCCTTGCATGTCCCCCTCAGATCTACAGTGACTGCACTTCCAAGTACACTTTCAATGCAATTTCAAGTGCACTTGTAGTTTGCACTTGTAGTGCAAAGTGGATTTGCCTTTACTAAATAACCCCCTGTGTGTGATTGATGAAACAAAACTCTAAAATATGTCCCTTTTTTTACACAGGAGGAGGTCAGCCAGGATGACAGCAGGTCAGAAAATGTCAGGCAGGAGGAGGCTGTGGTTAGTGGCAGAGAGGAGGTGGCTGGTCCAAGTGGCAGAGAGGAGGTGGCTGGTCCAAGTAGTAGGACAAGGGGTCAGGTGCCTCCAATCCGCATGCCACCAAGAAGGGCCAGGAGGGATAGGTCTGTGAGTGTGGCAGCACTGGCCCTCATTAAAGAGGCACATGCCACCCTCCAGCAGCCCCCAACCCCTGATGAGGGCTATGCGGCATTGGTCGGCATGAAAATGGCCCAGATGCAACCAGACATCGGATACTTTGTGAGGCCCTGCTCATGTCCCTTTTTAATAAGGGGTTGAGGGGCAGACTCACAGAGACCACTGTTATTTGTGACCACGGCCATCCTCCTGCACCTTCTTCTTATCCTCCACCTCCTTCTTCTCCACCTCCACCTCCTTTTTCACAACCTCCTCCTTCTTCTTCTCCTCCACCTCCTTCTTCTTCTCCTCCACCTCCTTATTCTCCAGCTCCACCTCCTTATTCTCCAGCTCCACCTCCTCCTCCTGACATGAGTACACCTCCTGAGGCACAGCCTCCAGCCAGGCAGACAAGGAAGGCTGCAGAGAAGCCTACCAAGAAGGCTGCAGGGAAGCGGAGCAAGAAGACCAGGAAGTGATTCCCTTGCTGCAATGTGGTCAGACAGAAGGCAGCCTGTTGTAGTTCCACAGACTTGGGACATGTGTCTAACCTGCTGCTGTTCCTGACCTCTGGGAGTCCAAGACCAGATTGGGCTCACTACTGTATGTGCTTCTCAAGGTCCCAATTTTGGTGTCCACACAGTTGCACAAATTGCAGCAGGCTCTCCAGCGCTGCCTTCTAGTTTGGTTATTCTTATTTTGTATACCAGAATAAATGGATTTTTTTTTACAGTTAATACTTGCCTATGTGTTTTTGTTAAAGCTAAATATTTAGCTGGTGAGTAGGCTGGTAATTTACAAAAATTAGAAAGCTAGATTTTAAATGGGACAGATAACACCAAAAAAACGCCTTGAAGGACAAAAAATAGAAGATAATTTTTTGTGCAGCATTTAAACGATGCAAAAATTGTTAATGCGTGACGAATGTGCTATCTCCATTACAAACGCTAGTTTTACAAGAAGGTGCGCTCCCGTCTCATACTTGAGTCTGACCATGCGCGGTTTTTGAAGACTCGGAAAAGCATACACACGAACGGTTTTCTCATCCAAAAACAGTCTGACGAGAATCACGCCGAGAAAAAATGAGACTCCGACGAGATTTTGGCCAGTTTTCTCGACGAGAAAGCATACACACGAACGGTTTTCTCGGCAAGAATGCTCTCCCAACTGTTTTCTTGTCGTTTTTTGCCGAGAAAACCGGTCGTGTGTACGCGGCCTCAGTCTCAGTAACCCTTCTAAGCTTTCTGCTAGGAATTTGACTGCAGTAGAAGCCTTTTGATCCTTCACTGGGAAAGCTTGTACATATGAAGTGGTTGAACTTCACCAAGATGTTCTCTTGTCCACTAGTATCTGTCTCCAAGCACAGGAAATCAACTCCATCAGGCCTTGGCTTTGTGGGTTGCCCATAGGGGCAGCTCTAAGGGGTAAAGTCTTCCACTGTATACTAGACATGTGCATTCGTTTTCGTCCGAATGCATTTTCGTCCGAATTTCAGCTATTTTCGTTATCGTTTTAACAAACGAAAACGAAAGCACAGAATCCGAAAACCGAAAGATCCGACATAAACAAATGCTTTATTTTCGTTTTCGTTGCTACAACAGTTCGATATAGATAGGAGATTCGACGTGACGCTGACAATAACAATCTGTGTCTATCGAACCTGTGGTCGAATGTGCCTAACCTTAACTCTATTAGTCCAAGATTATTCTACATAGGAGAGAAAAGATTCGACATTATAGAGAGAAAAGATTCGACATAGGAGAGAAAAGATTCGACATAGGAGAGAAAAGATTCGACATTATAGAGAGAAAAGATTCGACATAGGAGAGAAAAGATTCGACATAGGAGAGAAAAGATTCGACATTATAGAGAGAAAAGATTCGACATTATAGAGAGAAAAGATTCGACATAGGAGAGAAAAGATTCGACATAGGAGAGAAAAGATTCGACATAGGAGAGAAAAGATTCGACATAGGAGAGAAAAGATTCGACATAGGAGAGAAAAGATTCGACATAGGAGAGAAAAGATTCGACATAGGAGAGAAAAGATTCGACATAGGAGAGAAAAGATTTGTTATTATAGAGAGAAAAGATTCGACATTATAGAGAGAAAAGATCGCTGCTGGAATTGGGTGGGGGAAGTAAAATAAAAATAAAGTTGATGATGAATGTTATTGGCTGATTGTAACCAAAGAGGAGGAGCAGTAAAATAGCTAGAATGACGAAGATTCGACAAAGCATCGAAAGTTAGAAGATTCGACGGTGCAGCAAAACTGTACGACGCTGCAATCGTACATTTCCGGTCAAATGCATCCGCCCATAGGCTATAGAAGAATTCTAATGTTGGTTGACTAGTAATAGTAATGAATAAATATAATTATTACTAGTCATACAACATTAGAATTTTTCTATAGCTTGTGGGCGGAACATTCGACCGGAAATGTATGATTGCAGCGTCGTACAGTTTCACTGCTCCGTCGAATCTTCTTTGAACATTCGACAGACACCATAAGCCTTCAATGACAGATTCGACCTTAATTAATTCTGATTTTCGGACAAATGCAATTTCTAACGAAAAACGAAATAAATAAAAACGAATTTCGGGAGTAACTAAATAAATTTATTTTTCGGACAAAAACGAAATTCCGAAACGAAATATTTCAGTGTGCACATGTCTACTGTATACCCTACAAATAAGAGTGGCAATACAATAGCTATAAATCTCCTCTTTCAGTAAACTTGATTTCTGACTAGGCTGAAAGTCCCCTTTAATTCCAGCTGTCTGTGTTCATCACGCAAAGCCATGGTCAGGAAAACCATTGTCATGTTCATGCCAAAAGAACTGTGTATACGAACAGAATTAGGGGCACACCTGCTTTAGAACGTTTATGCTAAGGCACGCTGATTGGTCTTTGGTCCCCCAGTGGCCTATTTAAAGCACTGCTAGGCTTAAGATCATTGCTGAGTGGTTATCAGTTCCTGTAACACATGAACAGCCCCTTCTTATTCCTGTGTTATACCCAATTGGCCCTCTGGTCCTGATCCCTCCGCTACCTGACCTCTGGCTTGTGCCTTGACCCTGCATTTTGCTTATCATTTTGGCCCATCTTCTGTTCGTGTGATAATGACCTCTCATCTTATGAATGTTTGACTGTTGCCAACTTCTGTCTGACCACATTCTTGCTTCTGCAAGACCTGTGACAACATCTGGCATGAGTTTCTGTTCTTCAGCTTCTACTTTGCTACAAGACTCAGTTCTTCTGCTGGCCAGGACTTACTACAGATGCATGTGTCACTCTGTGTCCTAACCCACCCTGTCATAATTTTTGGGGGCTGAACAGGACAAGAAGTGTAAGGGAGAGCCCTCATCATTTTAACCTTGGTTCGCAGCAGAACATGCGAACATGTGAAAAAATTAGTTCGAACACGTGAACACCATTAAAGTATATGGGACACGAACGTGAAAAATCAAAAGTGCTAATTTTAAAGGTTAATATGCAAGTTAATGTCATAAAAAGTGTTTGGGGACCTGGGTCCTGCCCCAGGGGACATATATCAATGCAAAAAAAAGTTTTAAAAACTGCAGTTTTTTCGGGAGCAGTGATTTTACCTGGGGAAAAAAGTGTCCAAAAAAAAACACACTACAAAGGTTTTTAAATTAATTTATTAGGCAGCTCCGGACAGTGGCGTAGCGTGGGTTGTCAGCGCCCGGGGGAAGGGCAAGAGATTTGCGCCCACTAACCCGCGGATTTTTATCACTCTCTGAGTCCCTTCCGCTAGTACAGTAGTACTGTCCAACCTGATTCTTACACAGACCTACCTGACCACTATACTAACCTACCTTATTCCTATACTGACCTGCCTGATTCGTACACTGATCACTAAACTGACCTATCTGATTGCTATACTGACCACTACACTGACCTACCTGATTCCTATACTGACCACTACACTGACACACCCGATTCCTACACTGTCCACTACACACATTATTATTGCTCACTGATTGGTTGCTAGATGATACTGCACATAATTAACGCTTACTCATTGTTTGCTAGAGGTTACTGCACATCATTACTACAAACTGATTGGTTGCTAGAGGTTACTGCAAAATATTATTGCTCACTGATTGCTTGCTAGAGATTACAGCAGATCATTACTGTTCACTGATTGGTTGCTGAAGGTTACTGCACATTATTAATGCTCCCTAATTGGTTGCTAGACATTGCAGCACATCATTATGGCTCACTGATTGGTTGCTGGAGGTTACAGCACATCATTACAACCCACTAATTTGTTGCTTAAGGTTACAGCACATCATCTCACTGCCTGCACACCACAGACTGCGGAAGTGATGGGACCCACCAATAGACAGAAAAGAAGAACTAGAACTAATTATTAGCAATGAGGGTTGAGGGGTACGCTGTGTGTGGAGTGCAAGGCTGAGGGATGCGCTTTGTACGGAATACAGGGTTCAAATGTACGCTGTGTATGGAGTGCAGTGTTGAGAGGTGCGCTGTGTACGGAATGCAGGGTTTAAAGGTGCGCTGTGTATGGAATGCAGGGTTTAGAGGTGCGCTGTGTACGGAGTGCAGGGTTGAGGGGTGCGCTGTGTGTGGCTTGCAGGGTTGAGGGGTGCGCTGTGTGTGGCTTGCAGGGATGAAGGGGGTGCCCTGTGTGTGGCTTGCAGGGATGAAGGGGGTGCCCTGTGTGTGGCTTGCAGGGTTGAGGGGGGTGCGCTGTGTGTGGCTTGCAGGGTTGAGGGGGTGCGCTGTGTGTGGCTTGCAGGGTTGAGGGGGGGTGAGCTGTGTGTGGCTTGCAGGGTTGAGGGGGCTGAGCTGTGTGTGTCTTGCAGGGTTGAGGGGGATGCACTGTGTGTGGCGTGCAGGGTTGAGGGGGGTGCGCTGTGTGTGGCATGCAGGGTTGAGGGAGGTGCACTGTGTGTGACGTGCAGGGTTGAGGGGGGTGTGCTGTGTGTGGCATGCAGGGTTGAGGGGGGTGCGCTGTGTGCAGGGTTGAAGGGGGGTGCGCTGTGTACATCCCCCCCAAATACATTGCTCTTTTTCCTACAGATTCCAGTTCAGAGCTCAGCCCCAGCCCCCCCTCTGGCTGCCATCATCCCGTACAGAGCTTTCCTCTGTAGAGGAGCACTCACAATGTGCGTGCAGCTGCCGGTAAGGAGGGGCTTCTGTCTGTGTGGATGATGCCTCATCCTCTTCCTCCTGGCCCTGGTTTCCTCCAGTCCAGGGGTGGTCGGTACAGGGTCAGAGTGCCGCGTAGCAGCACACTGACAGGCACAGGCAGGACTCAGGAAAAGCAGCGGTGGTCGGAAGTCTGGGCTGTGGGGCGGGTAAAGCGGAAGGACAGCATGTCCCACCAGGGCCGACTTTAATGTTGATTGGACCCTGGGCAAAAAATTTCTTGGGGGTCCCCCCATGCAATTTTGCTCTTCACCTGCTCTAAGACATACAATAAATATCAGCTAGACTTAAAATCAGTTTACTGTATCAGATCAGGCAGTGATTGCTATTGGTTTCCAGAGGTTACAGCATATCATTACCACTTACTGACTGGTTGCTAGAGGTTACAGCACACGTTACGACTCACTGATTAGTTGCTAGAGGTTACAGCACATTAATACTGTCACGTACCTTTGGTGTGAGCCTGACGTGCAGAGGGAGACCTCCCGTACAACCCCGGCTCGGAGACCACTGGAGTAGGGACAGTGGTGGTAAGAGCGCGGTGAGGTAAGGGTGCCTGCTTGGTCCTCTTGGCTGGGTGTAGTAAAGCCAAGCGAAAGCTGGAACAGCTGGAACTGGGAGCAGCGGATGCAGGTCAGCAGGTGCAGGTATGCAGAGCAGCGGATGCAGGTCAGCAGGTGCAGGTATGCAGAGCAGTGGATGCAGGTCAGCAGGTGCAGGTGTGCGGGACCGCGGATGCAGGTCAGCAGGTGTAGGTATGCAGAGCAGCGCAGTCAGACAAGCCAGGTCATTCACATCAGGGTAAACAGCATAAACGGCAGGCAGAGAGTAGTCAGAGTCCAGGCTGGGTCTTGGCAACAGATGATCAGACAGGTAACTTAGCAGGGTCAAACAAGCCAGAGTCAGGACTGGAGATAGGAGGGAGGTCAGGAAGCCGGGTCAAACACAGGAACACGATACAGGCACAGAGTCAGGAACAGAAGCAGATCAAACCGCAAGGGGCAACATCTCTGGAACGTCTTTTATAGGAAGTTCATGGGAGGAGCAAGGGGTTCAGGGTTCAACATCAATCAAGACACCAAGCAGAGTAGTCTAATCCATTAGATAGGTTATCCAGCAGATCAGGCAGGGAACTGTCCAGCATCCCAGATAGCTCACTGGGAAGAGTCAATGCCAGACACAGACGAGGTCCCAGGTTCAAGCCCAGTATGTCCCTGACAGTGCCCCCCCCTTAAGGGCAACCTCTGGGTTCCCAAGAGAGCTCTTTTCTGGGGGTGACTGCGAAAAAATGCCTGGATTAACTCTCGGGCATGAATGTTCCGTTGGGGTTCCCAGGAGTTCTCCTCCAGACCATACCCCTTCCACTTAATCAGGAATTGAAGTTGGTTCCCCCTTCTTCTACAGTCCAAGACGGCCTCCACCTCGAACTCTTCATCCCCGTCAACCATTACAGGTTCAGGCGGTCCTGATCCCCTGTTTGGGAAGGGATCCGGCACTGTAGGTTTCAGTAGTGACACGTGAAACACTGGGTGAACCTTCAATGAATCTGGTAAAGAAAGTTCATAGGAGACTTCATTTAATCTCCGTTTTACTGGGAAGGGGCCGATGAACTTGGGTGCCAGTTTCCTTGCGGGGCAGGTCATCCTAAGGTTGGCGGTAGACAGCCATACTTGATCGCCTTGTTGAAGGCATAATTCCCCTCTCCTCTTTCTGTCAAACATCCTTTTAATGGTTGCCTGCGCCTTGGTCAAGGCTTCCTGTAATATTTTGTTGTTACGGGTCAGGAAATCAACGGTACTCTGGACTGCTGGGACTGTTGAATCAAAAATTAGATCAGGTAGGAAGGTCGGGTGGAACCCATAGTTGGAGAAAAACGGAGACTGACCTGTAGCCGAGTGACTGGCATTATTAAAGGCAAACTCCGCCAGGGGTAGTAGTGTTACCCAGTCATCTTGAACAAAGGTGGTAAAGCATCGGAGATATTGCTCGAGCGTTTGGTTCGTCCTCTCGGTTTGCCCATTGGTCTGAGGGTGATAGGCAGAGGACATGGACAGCTCGATCTTCAGGACCTTGCACAAAGCCTTCCAGAAGCGAGAGGTGAACTGCACCCCTATGTCTGAAACAATGTCTGTTGGAACCCCATGTAACCTTACTATCTCTTTTATGAAGACCTGGGCAGTTTCCATGGCAGATGGCGTGCTCTTCAGTGGCACGAAGTGGGCCATTTTAGATAGACGGTCGACCACTACAAAAATGGCTGAGCAACCTTCTGACGGGGGAAGTTCCACTATGAAGTCCATAGCAATCCTTTGCCAGGGTCGATCAGGAACTGGTAAGGGTCTGAGCAGACCCCAGGCCTTGCTTCTAGCGGTCTTACTACGGGTACAGGTGGCACATGAATTTACATACTCCCTGCAGTTCCTTTCAAGATCCGGCCACCAAAATGTGCGTTGAATTAGTTCCTGGGTTTTATGCATTCCGAAGTGGCCGGCCAGGGGATGATCATGGCACAGATTTAATACTGTTACTCTGACATCTTCTGGTACAAAGATCTTGTTGTCTTTCCATAGTAACCCATCCTTGGGTAACAGGGTAATCCCAGGAGGCCCTGACATATTTGCTGAAGCTTGTTTCAAGCCGGACATTAGATTTGTTTGCAAGAGTAGAAAGTTACCTTCCGATAGAATGGTATCAGGGGCTGACACTTCTTTCGGATCATCGAACATGCGAGAAAGGGCGTCTGGTTTGGTGTTCTTTGAGCCGGGCCGGTAAGTTATGTGAAATGAAAACCTAGAGAAGAATAAGGCCCATCGTGCCTGGCGTGCTCTCAGACGCTTGGCAGCTCTCAAATACTCCAGGTTCTTGTGGTCTGTATAAATGAGTATAGGATGCACTGCTCCTTCCAACAGATACCTCCATTCTTCAAGGGCGGACTTGATGGCCAGGAGCTCCCGGTCCCCCACGTCATAGTTCTTTTCGGCCGGAGTAAGCTTACGAGAGAAGAAGGCTATTGGGTGCATCAAGTCCTTGAGACCCTGGCGTTGAGAGATAACGGCTCCTAACACTGTCTCTGAGGCATCTACCTCGAGTAGATAAGGTAGAGCAGGGTCAGGGTGACTCAGAATAGGAGCTGACGTGAACAGTCCTTTTAAATTTGTGAAGGCAGCCTGTGCCTCAGGATTCCAACAAAACCGGACATTCTGCTTGGTCAGCTGCGTAATCGGGGAAATAATAGCGGAGAATCCCTTGATGAACCTCCGGTAGAAGTTGGCGAAGCCAACGAAGCGCTGCACCCCCTTCTTGTCTGAAGGTGCAGGCCAATCCAGAATAGCTGAAACCTTTTGCGGATCCATCTTGAATCCCTCTGTTGAAATTACCAAGCCGAGGAACTGAATACTCTGTCGCTCGAATTCGCATTTTTCTGGTTTTGCGTACAGTCCATGTTGACGGAGTCGACAGAGTACAGCCTTGACATGTTCCCGGTGCTGCTCAATTGAAGTGGAAAAAATCAAAATATCGTCTAGATAGACAATTACGTAAATGTCCAGGCAGTCCCTAAAAATGTCGTTGACTAGATGCTGAAAAGTAGCAGGGGCATTACATAGGCCAAAGGGTATTACTAGGTATTCGTAATGGCCGAACCTGGTCCGAAAAGCAGTCTTCCATTCATCCCCTGCGCGGATGCGGACCAGGTTGTACGCCCCCCGCAGGTCTAGCTTGGTAAACACAGAAGAGGTCCTAAGCCTCTGAAAGAGTTCGGGTACCAGGGGCAGAGGGTACCGATTCTTGACCGTAATTTTATTTAATTCCCGGTAGTCCACACAGGGCCGGAGAGAATGGTCCTTTTTCTCCACAAAAAAGATTCCCGCCCCTGCTGGAGAAGTGGAAGGACGGATGAACCCCCTCTTTAGGTTTTCATCAACATACTCTTTCAGAAACTCTAGCTCCCGTTCAGATAAGGGGAAGATCCATCCAAAGGGAATTTCAGCCCCAGGGAGCAGCTCGATTGGACAATCGTATGGACGATGAGGCGGAAGGGTCTCAGCTCCCGTTTGCTGAAAACGTCCAGGAATCCATGGTATTGTTTGGGCACAGCTGCGCGTACATCTGAATCCGGCTCCAGGCATAACAGAAGACCAGAAGTGCTGAGACATGGAGGCATGCAGTGGTGTTGGCAATAAGGTGACTGGAACCTAATACTCCCGGACCCCCAATCGATCTGTGGGTTATGGGCCTGAAGCCAGGGTAGACCCAAGATGACTGGAAACAGAGGGGATGCAATGGCATTCAGGCTTAATAGTTCCTTATGATCTGTAGAGGTGGTTACAAGCAAAGGAGGGGTTTCTTGAGTCACTACTCCTGACTTAATACGGGACCCGTCTGCTAAAAAGATGGAAAGTCCCTGGGTCTTTGGCTGGAGTGGGATGTGCTGTTGTGCTGCAAAGTTAAGATCGATGAAACAATTACATGCTCCTGAGTCAATTATCGCGGTGACTGGTATTGTCCTTCCTGGCAATTGGAACGAGATAGGTAGGGCCAGGTGGGTGGTGTTGGCAGGTAAGGAGTTAACTGGAACTGAACTGGCAACAGCAGGAGATACACGGGGTAGCAACCAGGCCGGACGGAGCTGCTGAGTAGCCCTCTCTGTTCTGCGCTCCCGAAGTCGTCGGTCTATCTGAATAGACAGGGTGATTAAAGTCTCTAGGGCATCAGGAACACCGACCCGGGCTAACTCGTCTTTCAGTCCCTCAGAGAGACCGAGACGGAACTGGTGCCGTAGGGCTGCATCATTCCACTGGGCATCCGCGCTCCAGCGTCTGAAATCAGTCACATAGTCCTCGACCGCTCTGCGGCCTTGCTGGAGCGCGTGGAGGGCAGCCTCGGCGGTGGAAGTCCGTTGAGGGTCATCATAGAGTCGAGCCATGGCATCAAGAAAAGATGAGAGAGAGTCCAGAGCTTCATGGCGGACTTCCAGCAGATTGTGGGCCCAAGCCTGAGGTTCCCCCTGTAGTAGAGCGATAACAAACCCTACTTTGGTGACCTCTAATGAAAAAGTCAGAGGTAGTAAGGAAAAGTATAGTTCACATGCGTTGCGAAACGCCCGGAATTTGCTTCGATCCCCAGAAAACTTATCGGGAACGGGGACCCTAGGCTCAGGAGGTGGTGGCGTTCCAGAGGAGGAAGTTGGGACTGAAGGTGCGTCTGCAGTGATGGTCTGGGTTTGCGTCTGCCTATCCACTTGAACATAACTGCCTTGTAGAGACTTCACGACCCGGGTGAGGGCTGCGAGGTGCTGACTGACGTCATCCATAGGCGAGGTCCCTCTTGCAGGCTCAGACATGGCGGTTTGATACTGTCACGTACCTTTGGTGTGAGCCTGACGTGCAGAGGGAGACCTCCCGTACAACCCCGGCTCGGAGACCACTGGAGTGGGGACAGTGGTGGTAAGAGCGCGGTGAGGTAAGGGTGCCTGCTTGGTCCTCTTGGCTGGGTGTAGTAAAGCCAAGCGAAAGCTGGAACAGCTGGAACTGGGAGCAGCGGATGCAGGTCAGCAGGTGCAGGTATGCAGAGCAGCGGATGCAGGTCAGCAGGTGCAGGTATGCAGAGCAGTGGATGCAGGTCAGCAGGTGCAGGTGTGCGGGACCGCGGATGCAGGTCAGCAGGTGTAGGTATGCAGAGCAGCGCAGTCAGACAAGCCAGGTCATTCACATCAGGGTAAACAGCATAAACGGCAGGCAGAGAGTAGTCAGAGTCCAGGCTGGGTCTTGGCAACAGATGATCAGACAGGTAACTTAGCAGGGTCAAACAAGCCAGAGTCAGGACTGGAGATAGGAGGGAGGTCAGGAAGCCGGGTCAAACACAGGAACACGATACAGGCACAGAGTCAGGAACAGAAGCAGATCAAACCGCAAGGGGCAACATCTCTGGAACGTCTTTTATAGGAAGTTCATGGGAGGAGCAAGGGGTTCAGGGTTCAACATCAATCAAGACACCAAGCAGAGTAGTCTAATCCATTAGATAGGTTATCCAGCAGATCAGGCAGGGAACTGTCCAGCATCCCAGATAGCTCACTGGGAAGAGTCAATGCCAGACACAGACGAGGTCCCAGGTTCAAGCCCAGTATGTCCCTGACAAATACTGCTCACTGATTGGTTGCTAGAGGTTACAGCACATCATCTCTTCACTGCAGAGGGGCATGATATACATATGAATGCCGCCTTTATTTACATATGAATGCTGCCGGCCTCAGCTATTTACATATGAATGCTCCCTTTATTTGCATATGCATGACGATTATTTACATGTAAACACAGGGTCTGCATGTGAATCATCTGTACACAACAATAGGGCAAATCTGGGCAGCATTAGTAGCAGCACTTCACACTGAGATATCAGGACACAGCACAGGACTAAAACTTCAAGGGACAAGGGAATTTAAACTGGGATAGTTGGCAAGTATGAGGCAGCTGCTTTGGGCCCCACAACAATGACAGGGCCCAGGGCAGCTTCCCCTTTTGCCCTGCCTTAAAGACGGCCATGTGTTCCACGAGTCGGGATCCTGGACCTTGTGTGTGGGGAGTGGTGTGTAATGGAGAGGATGCCTCGTGAGTCGTCTGCCCTCCTCCTTCCCCCCAGTCTCCGCACGGTCACAATCCCTGGGATCATCATGGATGGTCTTCAGTGTACATTTACTCACTGCTGTGTCATTGTCACCGCTGGAGCCTAAGCCGGGGCTGCACCGCAACTTCTTTCTCATAGCGAAGAGGAAGAGCTCACAGTCTCCTAGACTACACAGCGCAGGAGAACAGCTGCAGGTAACCTGCCACCTGGTGCCTGGGGCAAATTTTGCGCCTGGGGCAACCGGCCCCCTGCCACCCCCCACGCTACGCCATTGGCTCCGGGGGTCTCTTCTGACTTTGGGGGTCTCTTCCGACTTCTCCGCTCTCTCCGGCCTCTTCTCCGTGCTCTCCGGGTCTTCTCCCCCTGTCTTGTGCCGGGCTCCTCCGCTATCTTCTGCTCTTTTGCCTGCTCTTTTGCTAGCGGTTGCCCGGTCTTCTCCGTTGTCTTCTTATCTCTTCTCTTCTTCCGATGTTGACACAACGCTCTCTCCCGCTGTAATGCCGGGTGAGCAGTGCGCAATGACTTATATTGGCATGGGGCGTGGTCACCGGGTGATGTCACCCGGTGATCCCGCCCCTTATGACGTCACCACCCGGAGCATGATGGGACGGTGGCATAAGACAGCGGCAGAAGACCCGGAGAGCGCGGAGAAGAGGTCGGAGAGAGCGGAGAAGTCGGAAGAGACCCCCGAAGTCGGAAGAGACCCCCGAGCAGCCTAATAAATTACTTTAAAAACCTTTGTAGTGTGTTTTTTTATTGACACTTTTTTCCCCCAGGTGAATGTGTAGGGGTACAATATACCCCATACTCATTCACATAGGGTGGGGGGCCGGGATCTGGGGCCCCCCTTATTAAAGGGGGCTCCTGGATTCCGATAAGCCCCCCGCCCACAGCCCCCGACAACCAATGGCCAGGGTTGTCGGGAAGGGGTCCTTGTCCTCATCAACACGGGGACAAGGTGTTTTGGGGTGGGGGGTGCAGGGCCCCCTGCCCCAAAGCACCCACCCCCCATGTTGAGGGCATGTGGCCTGGTACGGTTCAGGAGGGAGGGGAGCTCGCTCATCCCCACCCCCTTTCCTGACCGGCCTGGCTGCGTGCCTGAATAAGGGTCTGGTATGGATTTTGGGGGGCCCCCACGCCGTTTTTTTTGCATAGGGATTCCCCTTAAATCCATACCAGACCAAAGGGCCTGGTATGCTCTTGGAGGGGGAACTCATGCCGGTTTTTTATTTAAAATTTGGCGTGCATTTCCCCCTCAAGATCATCAGAACACAAGTTGCATGCCAAAGTCGGATCATGCAAGACGGCGATCTGACTTTGATCCGATTTCAGTGATATTCAATGGGCTGATGTAGGATCAAAGTCGGAGCCAAAATAGTGCAGGGAGCATTTTCAAAGTCGGACCGACATGTGTCGGACCAGTTAAGACGGTCCCCATAGGGAAACATTGATTTTCACACGTCATGAAACATGAGCTCTCAATGTCGGAGCGTTTTTCACACTAGTGTGAACCCGGCCTTATACACCTCTAACTGAAATATATTCATAATTACCATATTATTTACAGCTGTTAATGGAGATTTCACATAAATCCATTATGTAACACTTTATTGGCAAAGCCTTCTACAGATCTTAGGTAGTAAAAGCAGATCCACAGATTCAATCTCAGCCTTGCTACATTTTGGGATCTTGGCCAGGTAGTAACAGTTTCCAGCTTCTTGGGATCACATAGGTGACAGATGACTGGTAGAACTGGCCCAGTTGGCAGTAAGTTGCACCTGAAGGAATGTCAATGACATTTGCTTCTCCTTGCCTGTTGTTCCCTAAGACCCTTGCAAAATTATACAGAACTAAAATATACATACCTAACTATAAATTATTCATATACAGTATATATATTGTAAACTGTTGGGGATTATAGCTCCACGGGACCAAGTGCATAAACCGTTGAACTTGAACAAAAAGGCTTTTATTTGTAAATAAACCAAAAATAAAGCTTCATTCAGCACACAGGAAAAATATAAAAACAAAGTCTGCTTATCTCCAGCATAAAGTAAAGTCCTGCTTGTCTTCAGCACAAAACAAATTAAAGAAAAGGCACATACAGTTTTTGTAGAGGGGTCTTCGCCCCAGAACTTCCAGAGCCCTTGCTGAATCCTTAAAAGCTCCCAGAAGACACACAGCTCATCTTCACAGGTGCAATCCCCATACTCCTTCACAACACCTCTAGCACCACTTCCTGTTTTATGAGCTGTTTCCTGGAAGCCTTTAACCCCCTGTGTGCTGACTCCCAGTGGTCAGGAGTGGAGGCTCTATCCCACCCGAATATCACTTTAGAGCCTCCGAAATTCCGGGCCCCAAATAACTCTCTATCAAGACAAATAGGACTGCGAGACAGTCCTCTCTGGACTACTTATTTTGCCGGGAATTCCTCACCCACTCTGGGTGACCTCCTGAACACCATCACAACTCCTTAAAGGGACCACAACCCAAATATTGGTGCTATATAGCACCTGTCCAAGACCCAACCTTGGCATTCTGTACATATCCCCCCCTCTGCCTCAACGCGGAGGTGTTGGAGGCAGCACTCGACATCATACAATGGACTTGGGAGAGGGCATCGGCATTCTGATGTTGTCTCCCGGGTCTGTGCTCTACCACGAAATTTAACTCCTGGAGAGAAAGGAACCACCTTGTTACCTTGGCATTGGTGTGCTTGTTTTGCCTCATCCAGGTAAGGGGAGCGTGGTCTGACATCAAGCGAAACCTCCTAGCTAGGAGGAAATATCGTAGGGAGTCCAAAGCCCACTTGATGTCAAGACACTCCCGCTCTACCACAGCGTAGTTTTTCTCAGCTGCCGTCAGCTACCTACTAAGAAAAACTATGGGGTGCTCTTCCCCATTGATTTCCTGCGACAGGACTGCTCCCAACCCCTCACTTGAAGTGTCTGTCTGCACTACAAAATCCTTTGCGAAATCCGGAGCTACAAGCACCGGATCCTGGCACAATGCCGTCTTAAGCTTTTGAAAAGCTTTCTCGGCCTTGGCATTCCACTTTATCATCACTGACTTTCTGCCCTTGGTCAAGTCAGTCAGCGGTGCAGCAATGGTGGCGAAGTTGGGAACAAACCTCCTATAATAGCCAACTATGCCCAAAAACGCTCTGACCTTCTTCTTGGTTAGGGGACGGGGCCAGTCCTGTATGGCTTCCACCTTACTCATTTGGGGCTTCACCAACCCCCTACCCACAATATACCCTAGGTACTTGGCTTCCTCTACCCGAACTGCACACTTTTCCGGATTGATGGTGAACCCTGCTCTTCTCAAGGAGTCTACAACTGCCTGAATCCGGGGAAGATGGGACTCCCAATCGGTGCTGAAGATGACTATGTCATCTAAGTAGGCGGAAGCGTACCGTTGATGTGAACGCAAAGTTTTGTCCATGGCCCTTTGGAACGTGGCAGGTGAAGAGTGTAGACCAAATGGCATCCTTTTGTATTGGAAGTGGCCTTCCGGGGTAGAGAAGGCTGTTTTCTCCCTGGCTTCCTTGGTCAGGGGAATCTGCCAGTACCCTTTTGTGAGGCCCAGCGTGGTAATATACCTGGCAGGACCCAACCTCTCAATTAGCTCATCTACCCGTGGCATGGGATATGCATCAGACTTGGAGACTTCGTTACGTTTTCTGAAGTCGTTACAGAAGCGGAGGGTGCCGTTGGGTTTGGGTACCAACACGATTGGACTCGACCACTCGCTCTGTGACTCTTCAATGATTCCAAGTTCGAGCATTCTTTTAACCTTTTCAGATACTGCCACCCTATGAGCTTCTGGGATACGGTAAGGCTTTAACCGGATTTTTACATTGGGCTCGGTTACAATGTCATGCTTGATGACGTTGGTGAGACAATCCTGAAAACATGACCCCATTTCTTTGCAGAAACTCTTTTGCTTGCTGGGTTTGGGGTCTAGTTAGGGTGGCAGCAACCTGCACCAGATCGATCCCTGCATGGTCCCCTGACTGTACCCCTACCACCGGATACCTGTTCTCTGTCTCTCCAGGGCTTCAACAAAGTTATGTGATAGATTTGGTAGGGTTTTCTTTTCCCTGGCGGATACCTGTTCTCTGTCTCTCCAGGGCTTCAACAAATTTATGTGATAGATTTGGTAGGGTTTTCTTTTCCCTGGCTGGTGTACCTTGTAGTTCACCTCACTTACTTTCTCTACTACCTCAAACGGGCCTTGCCACTTGGCCAAGAATTTGCTCTCCACCGTGGGTATTAGAACAGCCACCCGGTCTCCTACTTGAAACTGTCTAATTTTAGCCGACCAGCTATAAACTCTTCTTTGGGCATCCTGAGCCTTCTGCATGTGCTCCCTCACCAGCGGCATCACCTTAGCCACCCTCTCTCGCATTTGAGAGATATGCTCTACCACGGTTTTATGCGGTGAGGACTCACTTTCCCACGTTTCCTTTACTAGATCGAGCAACCCCTGGGGCCTTCGTCCATACACTAGCTCAAACTGTGAGAAGCTAGTGGATGCTTGTGGAACCTCCCGGATAGAAAAACAACAAGGCAGGGAGTAACATATCCCAATCCTTCCCGTCTTTCTGGACCACTCTTTTCAACATGGACTTTAGAGTTTTATTAATCCTCTTGACTAGGCCATCGGTCTGCGGGTGATAGACGGATGTCCGCAACTGCTTAATCTGAAACAGTTTGCACAAGTCCGCCATCACCTTTGACATAAAAGGGGTGCCCTGGTCCGTCAGCATCTTTTTGGGGAACCCAGTTCGTGAGAACATTTGAAATAACTCCCGGGCAATGGCCTTAGATGAAGCTTTCCTCATTGGGATCGCTTCTGGATACCTAGTTGCGTAATCTAGGATGACTAGTATGTATTGGTGCCCCCTTACCGACTTTACTAGGGGTCCCACAAGATCCATAGCGATCCGCTCAAATGGGACCTCAATAATTGGCAAGGGTACTAGATGGTTTCTATAGTGGGGCACTGGGGCAGTTAACTGGCAAATGGGACAAGATGCACAATATCTTTTAACCTCTGCCTTCACCCCTGGCCAGGAAAACCGGTCGGTTATCCTAGCCTCTGTTTTCTCCGCCCCCAGGTGTCCTCCCAGTGTGTCGTTGTGGGCTAGATAAAGGAGCATCCGCCTATACAGTTGGGGAACCAGCAACTGCTCTACAGTTTCCCTTAGGCTCTCAGCTACTCGATATACCAAGTCCCCCTTCAACGCAAAATGAGGAAACCTCTGAACTGCACCTGGCATTTGTAAGACCCCATCAATAACAGAAACCTGCTCTTGAGCATTGATCAAGGTAGGATCTTGTAATTGGGCGGTGCCAAATGCACCCCTGGATACATCCAGGTCTGGATGCACTGGCCTCGAGGATGTTTCCCCCTCATCCTCCTCAACCGGAGAGAGCTCCTCATCATCCTCCCACAGCATAACTTGTAATGGGAAAACTCCCCCGCCCCCCCCTTAGAGATCAACTCGGTTTTGAGACCTGGAACAGGAACATTATCATCCAAATTAGCATTCTCTGTAATTTCATTATCAGTGACGGGTATCTCCATATCAGAGGGGTGTGTTGTGGGGGTTTCAGGCCTGGACCCCTCAGACTCTGTCCCTTCCAGGCCCAGTGTCCCCAGTTCTCCTGGCAGCCCCATCTGTACCTGGTTCCATAGTTCGAGAAATAGTGAACAGTCCCGCCCCACTATGATGTCATGTATTAAACTTTTTACCACCCCAACCTCTTGTGTAACTGAGGTATGGCCACAGGAAACTGTCACTGGGACCAGGGGGTACTCCCTGGTGTCCCATGGATACACACTACCCATAGAGTCTAATTTACTGGGCCGAGTCTCCTGACCACCCTGGCATGTACAAGTGTTACCATGCTACCGGAGTCCAGTAGAGCCCTGGCAGGAAGGTGGTTCACCCACACTTCACACTCGAACCATTTTGCAGCCAGATCAAGATGAGTGGCACACGCTCTTTGCACATAGAAGAAGCTTCTCCGACCAATCCCACAGTCCATAGGCTCCTCCTGCAGCGGGCACTGTGCCCGGGTATGCCCCCGGGACCGACATCGCCAACACTGTAGGTTCCCCATCCTTGGGACAGGAACCAACCTTCGGGGTTCTGCGGAAGATGATGCAGGTTTGCGGGTTTCAATGTCAGGCAGGGCTTCTCGCCTAGGTGCTGTGGCTGGTCTGGTTGCCCTTGGTGTGGGTTCCTGGCGCTTGGTAGGCCCAAGCAGGTCCTCTATCATGGTATATCTTTCGACCAACTCAACCAGCTGGTCAGCAGTTGCAGGGTCTCCATGGCTTACCCAGCGCTGTAGGTCATCTGGCAGGGACCGCAGGTACCAGTCCATCACCACCCGTTCCACCATTTGTGGGCGCGACAATTTTTCCGGCTGCAGCCATTTTTTCACCAGCTGCACTAGTTCGTGCATTTGGGACCTAGGTGGTCGGTCAGGTTTGTACCACCAGTGATGCAGCCTCTGAGCCTGTACGGCTGTGGTCACTCCCAGGCGGGCCAGGATCTCTGCCTTCAGCCGCTCATAGTCGCTGATGTGCTCAGATGGGAGGTCAAAATAAGCCTTTTGCGGGTCACCGGTGAGGAAAGGGCCACCCCTCTCTCTCTGCTATCCTTTCAAAAGTAGTAAGAAAGGCCTCTACGTCATCACTGGGTGTTAGCTTTTGTAAAAAATGGGTGGCTCTCACGGATACTTGGTTGCCAGCGGCAATGACCGCTTGCTCTCGTCCCTGAGCCAGCCACTGTACTGCCTCCTGCAAGGCAGCCACCTGTGCTTGAGTGGACTCCTGCTGGGCCGTAAACTGGGCGGTTAGCAGCCGTGTGCCTTCCTCATGGCGACGGTTTGCCTCTGCTATAGCTTGCTGCTGGGTCGCAGTGGCTTGCTGTTGGGTCGCAGTGGCTTGTTGCTGGGTGGCAGTGGCTTGTGCCAAAGCCTTGATGACCTCCTCCATGCCTTTGTCTGCTGTTTGCAATGTCTGAGCTGACTTCACCCAAGACATGCCATGAGCACACTGTCTCTTTAAGTGTCAGTTTGTTTTAAACGTTTTTTGCAGCTGCAAATGCACTTTGCCAGCATCCAAGACACCAGTTGTAAACTTTTTGGGATTATAGCTCCACGGGACCAAGTGCATTGAACTTGAACAAAAAGGCTTTTATTTGTAAACAATCCAAAAATAAAGCTTCATTCAGCACACAGGAAAAATATAAAAACAAAGTCCCCTTATCTCCAGCATAAAGTAAAGTCCTGCTTGTCTTCAGCACAAAACAAATTAAAGAAAAGGCACATACAGTTTTTGTAGAGGGGTCTTCACCCCAGAACTTCCAGAGCCCTTGCTGAATCCTTAAAAGCTCCCAGCAGACACACAGCTCATCTTCACAGGTGCAATCCCCATACTCCTTCACAACACCTCTAGCACCACTTCCTGTTTCATGAGCTGTTTCCTGGAAGCCTTTAACCCCCTGTGTGCTGACTCCCAGTGGTCAGGAGTGGAGGCTCTATCCTACCCGAATATCACTTTAGAGCCTCCGAAATTCCGGGCCCCAAATAACTCTCTATCAAGACAAAGAGGACTGCGAGCCAGTCCTCTCTGGACTACTTCTTTTGCCAGGAATTCCTCACCCACTCTGGGTGACCTCCTGAACACCATCACAACTCCTTAAAGGGACCACAACCCAAATATTGGTGCTATATAGCACCCGTCCAGGACCCAACCTTGGCGTCCTGTACAATATATTTCTTAAAAGGACTGCTGCATACACAAATGATGCTACACAAATAATATATAGCTCACTACAGTGCAATTAAAAGCACAGTGAATATGGGGGGGGGTAAATTACATACCAAGTAGCCCACAATACTGCAATTCACATAATGTAGCAGAATGCGTCACTGTATATACTGTAGCATTTTATAGCTCTGTATATAGCACTATATACTGCTGTTGTATACTATAGCTGTAACTATCCTTCCCTGAAAATGCTTTGTCAACAGTCCCTATCTTCTCCAACTTTCCACATTATTATTATTTTTAAGCCACCTGCTCACAGTTAAAAGACCATGAATTACATGACTGATAATTGGCCATTACTGCAGCGAACAATTGCATAAGTTGTAACTGTTTTTTCAGACTGTGAACAAATAGAGCTTGGGTCTAACTCATTATTAACCTAAAATCAAAGCACATTCTCATTGGTGATTTTACTGACAGCAGAGACTTCTGCCAACATAGGTCTCAGAATCCTTGAGACATGCAATAATACCCCTCAGCAACAAGATGACATATCATTGTGGACAAACCTTGAAATGATATAATGGATTCTGCTAGGAAGTCTTGGACAATAGGGGTAATGAATATAAATAATTAAAATGCAGATATTTTAGCTAAATATACATTATCTAACAAAAGTGAATACACCCCTCACATTTTTGTAAATATTTTATTATATCTTTTCATGTGACAACACTGAAGAAATTACACTTTGCTACAATGTAAAATAGTGAGTGTACCAAAAGTGAGTAAACCCCTACCTGAACATGTTAAAATTGGGCCCAATTAGCCATTTTCCCTCCCTGGTGTCATGTGATTCGTTAGTGTTAGAAGGTCTCAGGTGTGAATGGGGAGCAGGTGTGTTAAATTTGGTATTATCGCTCACTCTCTCATACTGGTCAATACCATACAGCAGTTTAACAGGACAGATTCCACTCAGAACAGGCCTCGCCATGGTCGACCAAAGAAGTTGAGTGCACATGCTCAGCGTCATATCCAGAGGTTGTCTTTGGGAAATAGACGTATGAGTGCAGCATTGCTGCAGAGGTTAAAGGGGTGGGGTGTCAGCCTGTCAGTGCTCAGACCATATGCCGCACACTGCATCAAATTGGTCTGCATGGATGTCTTCTCAGAAGGAAGCCTCTTCTAAAGATGATGCACAAGAAAGCCTGCAGTTTGCTGAAGACAAGCAGACTAAGGTCATGGATTACTGGAACCATGTCCTGTGGTTTGATGAGACCAAGATAAACTTATTTGGTTCAGATGGTGTCAAGCGTGTGTGGCGGCAACCAGGTGAGGAGTACAAAGACAAGTGTTGCCTACCGGCAAGCATGGTAGTGGGAGTGTCATGGTCTGGGGCTGCATGAGTGCTGCCGGCACTGGGGAGCTACAGTTTATTGAGTGAACCATGAATGCCAACATGTACTGTGACATACTGAAGCAGAGCATGATCCCCTCCCTCTGGAGACTGGGCCGCAGGGCAGTATTTCAACATGATAACAACCCCAAACACACCTCCAAGATGGCCACTGCCTTGCTAAAGAAGCTAAGGGTAAAGGTGATGGACTGGCCAAGCATGTCCCCAGACCTCAACCATATTGAGCATCTGTGGGGCATCCTCAAACCGAAGGTGGAGGAGTGCTAGGTCTTTAACATCCATCAGCTCCGTGATGTCGTCATGGAGGAGTGGAAGAGGACACCAGTAGCAACCTGTGAAGCTCTGGTGAATTCCATGCCCTAGATGGTTAAGGCAGTGCTGGAAAATAATGGTGGCAACACAAAATATTGACATGTTGGGCCCAATTTGAACATTTTCACTTGGGAGTGTACTCACTTTTGTTGACAGCGGTTTAGACATTAATGGCTGTGTGTTGAGTTATTTTGAGGGGACAGCAAATGTACACTGTTATAAAAGCTGTGCACTCACTACTTTACATTGTAGTAAAGTGTAATTTCTTCAGTGTTGTCACATGAAAATATATAATAAAATATTTTCAAAATATATTTATGGTCGGAGCCCTCTGTCCGAAGAGATATGGATCACATAAACACGTCACAAGACTAACAACACAAATAAGACCTGAAGTGTGGCCTGGCCTTTCGTACGGTATGCCAAAGAAAGGGGCCATACCTGAATAGAAGTGATAGATAATTCTGCTGAGAATTGTTGTAGAGGAGTGCCCTAGAAAAGGGAGATATGGGTGGGTGGGTACCGCGCACTACAGCCGACGCTGACCCTCGTGGATGGTCTGTATAAGTACCCCTCGAACTCCTCCCATAATTTCAGGCTAGCATACCAGCCTTCCTATTTATGGTCGGAGCCCTCTGTCCGAAGAGATATGGATCACATAAACACGTCACAAGACTAACAACACAAATAAGACCTGAAGTGTGGCCTGGCCTTTCGTACGGTATGCCAAAGAAAGGGGCCAAAAAGTCACACAAGGTTAGGAAGGAATTGATCTATTATGTCAGGTAAACCACTATAGAGCGAGACTGTTAAAGGCTCGTGATATTTCTGACTGAGGATCGGGGACGTGTCGGGCGAAACACAAGGATTTCCACCTGCCTATCTTCCTTATTGCGTGGTCAGGAACTCTGTTTCGTGATGTTGCTGGGGCTGCTCTAATGCGAAAGCGAGTCCTGAGTAACATCCTGGGTCAAGGCCCGAGATGCTCAGGAGTGTTCTGACGTGGCTGACGAACTGGTTCCCGCTTAGGGGTTCAGTTGGGAAAGGTAGTAGAGGGCTGTCCTCAGATGGCTCGGACAGCAGAGTTTACCAATTACCGTAGAACGGCCATGGCGTTGTGTGTCTGGAAAGGTTTAATGTCTACTCCGGGACCGGGTTGTATCATTTCCGACACCGTCGGGTGTAGGATGAAATGACTTCGGTGGCAAGTTGGGTGGTGCCCGAGTAGTACTCGGCATTTAGGGCTGGTGATAGTAATTCGCCGGCCGTAAAATCGTAAAAGGCTAGGTAAGTGGCTGCTTGAACTACCAGGCTGGGCCATAGACCGAAGGGAGAACGTGAAAGGATAGCAGACATGTCCCGGAGTATGGCGCTGGTCACTGGTAAGCGTTTGGTACTAGAGTGTGGTTGCCGCCACCTGTAGTGTGTTGGCGGATCAGGATGCATTGACGAGGGAGGTAGCACCATGGAGGTGCTATCCGATTCCAGAGTTGGTTGCGACTAATGTGGGACGCCGGACATGGTCGAGTCGGCTCCGGCTTCTGTGAAAGGATGTGGCATGGTCAAGCGGGATAGCGCGTCGGCCGAGGTGTTGCATTGACCGGGGATGTGGACACTGAGGCTACTGAGCTGATGATGTAGGGAAAGTAGCAACAGCCTGCGTGGGAAGGACATGACGGACAACGATTTATTGACCTGCCTTTGTTAACGACTGTGACTGTAGCCTGGTTGTCTGTGGCGAACGTGGCGGTCTGTCCTGCCCGGGGCTGCCCCGTACTTGAGTTGCTGCGACTATGGGGTAGATCTCAAATAGAGAGGAGGACTGACTAAAAGCGGAATTGTGAGCATCTCTGATGGATCGGATCTCCTGAAACCAATGATGGCCAAAAGTTGCAGCGAAGCTTGTGGAAGCTGCTACGTCCGTGATTATCTGAGGTGACGAGGAAAATGCTGATGGGATAAACAAGGGTCTACCTATCCGGTCTCAAGGAATTGGTCCCCCATGGCCAGATCCTGCTACGGAGGCTGCGTCTAGCTTAATGACTTGGTCAGGGTCTTGTGCCTGGGAGAGGAACACTAAGAAGCGTGCGATAAAGGATCGCCCTTGAGAGACGATCCTCATCGTGGTTTGAGCATGCCCAGTAGGGATTGTAGCTGTGGGTTAGTGCACCCTTGCGTGTCGGTGGACGTATGGATGACTGTCCTGATGCGGGTCAATCTACCGAGAGGTGGGCTGGCCCGCATGGCGCGTTTGTCTAGAATGATTACCAGGAAGGAGATGAACTGTGCCGGTCTTTCTACTTTCTTCACGGTTGTGGGCACATCAAGGTTTTAAAGACCTCTCTTGGACTCCTTAGATCTCACAAGAATCCTAAACCATCGGGAGAACTCCTGTGAGGGTATGCTGGAGTTTGACTGGGTAGTTTTGGAATGAGTCAGGCAGTGTAACGAGTCCGGTGTGGAACCCTGTAGTGTCCCCTGTACTAGAAAGGCTGCTAGAGAGGAAGTTGGATGTGAGGAGAGAAAGTCGAGCCGCCCAAAGTGCATGTGGCCTGGTCCAGCTGGACTCTGCTGCTTGGCGCCGCAGGTATTTCTAGGGAGAGCCTTCTGGCACAGGAGGCGGATGTGCAGAAGTTTGCGGTGGGGTAAAAGCAACCCTTGAAATTAAGTTGCTGGAGATGGCTGCGCCCCCCGGTGCTCAAATTGGACATCCTAGTCTGACTGGGAGGACTGGTTACATCTCTAAGGCTTCCAGAGGCTACCACGAACTTGTCGCTTTCGAGTTTGCGAGCGAGCCTGGGGTCCTTGGCCATTAGGATGACTGAGACGTCCCCCTAGGCACGCGGCTTGTTCCCTGTTATGACCTGTGCCGAAGATGCGTGGGGACGCTAGGTTCGCGTCCTATCGCTTAGGATGTCCTTCCTGATGCCCGCTGGGACCAGGTGCGAAGAAAAAGAGGTGCAAGCGTCAGGCGTACCTACAGTGGGGGGTTCGGTAACGACGGTGGAGACTGGGGCTGATAGGGGCGCGGCTGACCGTGTTTCCAGGGCTCCTACTCTAGCCTGGACGTCGGTGACTGCGGTTGCCAGTGTGGTCACCAAGGCGTGTAGCTGAGTAATGCCGAGGATATCGACTGCAGCGGAATTTGTCTGGTAGAGTTGCCGCTGATTATGGAGCAGCAGCCTAACAGTTTGGTTTTCCTGGCCGTGGCCGGGTAGGGGATGCCCCTACGGCGTAGTTCGGCTGTAAGCCTGGGGATGGTCCAGCCCTGAGGGACTGTGTGGAGTCGTCCGCTGAACCCGAACGTGGTGACGGTGGGACGAAGGTAAAGTCATCGCAGTCGGTCTGCGACATGTTGGGGGCTGAAGAAAAACGAGAAAGAAAAAGGGGGGGGGAATGTATGGGATAGAGGAGGTACGAAAGTGGGTAGGGAGAAGGAAGGGAGGATGGACAGAATAAGGAATGACAGGCGCAGAGGATAGCCAAGTTTTGCGTACGAGCGCTTGTTGAGTGTAATTTAGAAAACTCAAAAGGGTGCGTGGCAACCGAGGTGAGCCAGGAGGTGACTGGCTAGGTAACCGATAGCTCGGGTGCCGTCTGTGCTTGGCACAGACTGATGAACCAGAGCCCCCAGGGCGTACTGGGGCGGGTAGCTGGAGTCTGGTATACTAAGTAGGAATGTTTCGATCTGTAGTTCAATGACGTGTGGTCGGTCTGCCAACTCCTGCACTGCCAGCAAGGTGATGTTGGCGACCTTGTCTGCGTAGTGAAGGATCTCGGATCGGCTTCGAAAACAGAGTGTCATGCGTAGAAGTATGTGGCAGTTGCTAGCGCCTGGTGAGCGGTCGAATTGTGTATGTGAAGACAAATATGTCGTGAAAGAGTGCGGAGAGAAAGCAAGGAGGGGCCTTGCGTTTACGCACCTGACTTGAGTCCTATCTTGGTTGAGGTCGAGACATGGGTCAACCGGGACCTGTGAGGAGGGTGACGTAGAGATATATATATGTATATATGTATTTTTTTTTTTTTTGTGTTTTTTTTTTTTTTTCTTTTTTAATATTATATATATTATTATTTTTTTTTTTTTTTAATATTATATATATATATATATATATATATTTATATATATATATATATATATATATATATATATATATGGTTTTTTTTTTTTTTTTATTATTATTATATATATATATATATATATATATATATATATATATATATATATATATATTTATTTTTTTTTTATTTTTTTTTGTAGGCGTGAAGAGTTGTGGGAGCGGTAGGTAGCTCCGGGTGAATAAGTGTGTAAGACCCCCTGCTCCTTTTTTTTTTTTGTTGTTTTTTTTTTTATCGGGATTGCAGGGTGGGCGGGATGGAAACTCAATCTAAACTGACGTGTGTGGTGGAAAGGGATAGAGAAATCGGTGAGTAGCCGTTTGACTACTGGAGGAGGTGAGTGGCTGGTGTGCAACCACTCGTCGAACGCTCGCAGCGCTTGCGAGGAACAAATGCCTTAAGGAGACGAAAGAAGAAGAGTTTGTGACTTTCGAGTGTGTGGGGATGGCCGTTTCGTGATGAAACGGGAGTGGTAAGTAATGCGTGTGTATAGCGGCTTGGGGTTCGAATCATTGTGGCCGATGCTACGGCTGGATTTGTAACGTTCTGAGACGTTCGACGTTGTATCGGAGGTATGGGTCGGAGCTGCTTAGAGCCGGGTATGCAACTGCGAACGAATTGGTTGTTTCAGCCGAGGATCCGAAACTTGGAGCCGATACTACGACTGGATTCGGGTCGGTTAAAGAAGTTTACTGCTGAAGATCGGAGCGGTATGCGCCGGTGGTGCGACTGTGACTCAACCGATTGAAAATGCCATAGAGCCGAAAATTTGAGCCGCTGCTACGACTGAATTCAGATCAGCTCGAAAGTTCGATGTTTGTGGACCCGAGCCGACGAGCCGGGGGTGCGACTGAGCCCAGAACGGCCATGTTAGCGGAGGATCCGAACCTTTGAGCCGATGCTACGACTGGGTTCGGATCGGATAGGAGGGTCAGTTGCTAGAGATCCGAGTCGATTGAGCCGGTGAAGCGACTGGACTCGGATCGCTTGGGAATGCCATTGGTTCGAAAGTTTGAGCCTATGCTATGACTGAATTCGGATGGTTTAGCGGTTCGATGTTTGTAGGTCCGAGCCGATGAGCCGGTGGTGCGACTGTGCTCGGAACCAACGTGGATGCCAGAGATCCGAATCTCTAAGCCGATGCTGTGCCTGTATACGGGCTGATAACGGGTGCAAGGCGGGGATTTGAATTTCCCGGGTCCGAATCGTAGCGCCGGAGATACGGCTGGATTCGGACGGGTGTTCGTTGTTTCAAAGTTGAAGGGGCTTGTGATTGTCGAGGGTCCGGCCTGTAGTGCCGATTGTTAGCGACAAGAGCCGGCCCAGACTGTTTGGTGTATGGTGTAAGTAGGAGGTGTGGGGCATCAGTAAGGTGAAGGGAGAGTATCGTAGGAGGTGTAGGGCATCAGTGACTAGGGATAAGGAAGTGCACTGTGGGATACCAGTCCGACGACTGGGTATCGGATGTGCGACTGAGGCGAGAGCCTTGCGAGCTGTGAGTAATTCGTACAACAGCTCTGAGAGCCGTAGTGTCTGGACGGACCGTTACCGGTAGCAACGTGGGTGTGACAGGGTACGAAAGACAACTGGACTAGTCGATGAACATACGATGCAGACGGAAAACACGGGGTTATGAACCGTGTGATTTTTGTAAAAGAAGAAACGTGTACCGGCGCTACGATTCGTACGAACGGTAACGGCCGGTCCTACCTGCGACCGCGAGCGGGGATACGATCAACTGCGAGCGAAGCTGGAAGGTACGAAAGCAACTACACGGACGTTGCGAGTCGTAAGGCGTCGGCTGATGACGACGAATACCGCGCACTACAGCCGACGCTGACCCTCGTGGATGGTCTGTATAAGTACCCCTCGAACTCCTCACATAATTTCAGGCTAGCATACCAGCCTTCCTATATATATAGATATATATATACCATATATTTCTATAAACTGTTTTTGTATAAGGAATGTATATTACAGTTTGTCCAAATATAGTTAAATTAAACTCCTAAACCATGAAAAATTTTAATTCTGTTATAACACCATAATAAATATATTTAGGACGTGTTTTTCCAACACTAAACTAAACTTATTTTCCTCCCTGTCCAACTTTATTACAATTATGCCAGAGTAAATCACCAAAATGTTAGCAGGTATTGCAGACTTAAGTGAGGGGAGATAGAATTGCTGAGGCTAGCAAATGGAGCAAAATACTTTTTTTATTTCCTGTATGCATCAATTGAGTGCACACATTAATAGGCATTGTCTTTTAAAACTTTTTTTAATGTGTGAGTTTTTTTTTTTTATATATTTATAATTATAAAAGAAATGCAAAGCCAGAATAAAAATAAATTATATTTGAAAATGATTGTTACAAACATTTTACAGCTAAAAAGTTAAATTAAATTGTTTTATTTTCGGTATGCAGTTATATCATTCCTATTACTCACAGGTCACGGTGATTAATCATGCATGCTCCCAAGCAATGATATTTCATAAAATTATAGGCAGAAAATAAAATAACTCCTACTCCTACTCCTGCTCATGTTCCTAATGAATCATTAAAGCTCTACCCTTGCCTCCCCACAATGCAAGGGTTAAATGATTGTCTAGGAGTAATACTGTAAAACTTACTTTAATTCTTAGGCCTCGTACACACGACCGATTTTCTCGTCGTAAACAGTCAAGAAAAGTGCCGCGAGAGTTTTTTTGTCTAGAAAAACGTTCGTGTGTATGGTTTTACGACGAGAAACTTGACGAGAATCTCGACGAGAAAATAGAGAACCTGCTCTCTATTTTCTCGTCAGGAGTCCAGATTTCCTCGTCGTGTTTCTCGTCGGCCTGTTTTGTGACGAGAAAATGGTTCGTGTGTATGCTTTTACGACTCTTCCAAAAGCGCGCATGCTCACAAGCAACTATGAGACGGGAGCGCATCTTCTGGTAAAACAAGCCTTCATAATGGAGAGAGCACATTCGTCACGCTCATAAATATTTCATCGTTTAAATGTTCTGCATTGAATTCTTCGTTAGAATGTTACATTAATCAAAACGAGAGACCTTCTTTTGCTGCTGATATTCACACAGAGTTATGCCTTATTTTTAACCTTTTTCATGCTGCTCTTTATAAGATTTATGTGTATTATATCGTGCAAGTTTTTAGGAATAATTTAAATGGTTAGATTTTTCAAAATGATGTTAATTATAATTTCTCAATGTTTTGATAGCGATCTCCCATTTAATTTTCTAATCTATATTTTTAAAATTTCACACCATGTTTTTGAGCTAATCAGATTTAGTTATTCTTTTGGGGGGGTGATATCTGTGCCTTTTATTGTCAGTCAAATGTATCTGCTTACTCCAAAGCTTGTTTTTTTTTATTTAAAAATACACATAGTCAAGTATGAACTTAAACAAAAAACACATTTATTCATGTTTATAAATTAAATAAAGAGAAGGCAGCACTGGAGAAGCTGCTGCCATTTGTGCATCCCAGGGACCCCAGAGCACACAGCAACCCTGTGTGGACACTAAAATTGGGAGCTTGAGAAGGCCCACATTTCAGAACACAATCTGATGCTGGCCTCCCAGAGGTCAGGAACAGCAGCAGGTGAGATATATGTCCCAAGTGTGTGGTACTACAACAGGCTGCCTTCTGTCCGACCAGTGCGACCACAATGAAGCAAGGCCATCACTTCCTCTTCTTCCTGGCAACCTTCCCTGCAGCCTTTACTGAAGCCTTCCTTCTTCGTTTAGCTGGAGGCTGGCCCACTGGAGGGGTACTCCTGTCAGGAGGAGGAGGTGGAGGTGTAGCAGAAGGGGGTGGGGCAGAAGAAGAAGGTGGAGGTGTAGCAGAAGGGGGTGGGGCAGAAGGTGGAGGGGTAGCAGAAGGGGGTGGGGCAGAAGGTGGAGGGGTAGCAGAAGGGGGTGGGGCAGAAGGTGGAGGGGTAGCAGAAGGGGGTGGGGCAGAAGGTGGAGGGGTAGCAGAAGGGGGTGGGGCAGAAGGTGGAGGGGTAGCAGAAGGGGGTGGGGCAGAAGGTGGAGGGGTAGCAGAAGGGGGTGGGGCAGAAGAGGAAGGTGGAGGTGGAGGTTGAGGTTGGGTCAGTTGGGCCACCTCACATATGGCGGTATTGGGGGTAATTTGCTCCATCACCCCCTTGTTGAGCAAGGTGGTGAGCAGGGGTTCGCATAGGAGGCGTTGCTCCATGCTCATCACCTTGAACTTAGCCTCCACTAGGCCGGCAATGGCCTCTTCAGGGGATGTGGGCTCCTTGAGGGTGGCATGGGCCTCTTTAATAAGGGCCATTGCTGCCTCACTGGTGGTCCTGTCCCTCCTGCCTCTTTTGTGAAGCCTGATGGGAGGCACCTGGGATCTGTTGCTTCTCCTTTGTCCTGCCACCTCCTGTCTGCCACTGGGCCCTGCCACCTCCTGTCTGCTACTGGGCCCTGCCACCTCCTGGCTGCCACTGGGCCCTGCCACCTCCTGGCTGCCACTGGGCCCTGCCACCTCCTGGCTGCCACTGGGCCCTGCCACCTCCTGGCTGCCACTGGGCCCTTCCTCCTCCTGCCTGACAGTTTCCAGACCCTCCTCCTGGCTGATTTCATCCTGTGTATGAAAAAGAAACATAGTTTAATATGTTGGTTTAATCTTTGCATCAAACTTTGTAATCCTGATGGAAGCAATTAGAATGTAAATGCATAAATCCTTGCTTTAAATTTACCACTACATCAGCTTGACTATTTACCACACAATTAAGTGCAGAATAATGTCTACAGATCATGATTTCACTTGTTGAATACAAAATAATGTATGTTTCTCATCCTGACATATTTGGGAAACATTAATTTTATCCTACTACATTTTCAGTTAATACTATACCTGGCTCCAGATGGCCAAATCAGGATCATCCAGGATGGCTGCCTCCTCTTGCTCCAGAGAAGGCTCAGGTTGGCTGCAGGGAAGTCTGGGGGGAAGAGTGGAGAGTGATGGCCTTGGCTCAATGTGGTCATCCAGGAAGGACATCCTGCTGTAGTACCACAAAACCGGGACATAAACATCATCTGCTGCTGCTCCTGACCTCTGAGAAGCCAGCACCTTAGAGCGTTCAGTCCTGTAGGTACCTCTCAAGCTCCCAATTTTAGTGTCCACTTGTTTTGCTGTGGCTGTGGGCACCTTGGTATGCACAAATGGGAGCAGCTTATCCAGCGCTGCTTTTCTCACCCCTTTTTTTTATGGATGGGGTTTTTGGTCTCCCACAGAGCCGGCAGCTCCCTTACCCGGTCAATAAATTCCGCCAGGAACTCTTTGTCGCTAATAAATACATTCATATTGTATCTGCAAGTAAAATAAATTATATTTAAATAATGTGAGGCAAACAGTCTAACCTCCTTCACATCCTAGTCACCATATATATCCTCCAACAATCTCAAGACAGTATAGGCCAACAATTTTAACAAGTCTCACAAAATCACATACCTTCGTTCGCACGTCCGTCACTTGAACTCCTCTCTCCGCACACCGAACGTACTATAGTCACATGTGTGTTTGCTATATACACACCACGCATGCGTCCAAATTGGAACACGTCGCTCCGCACACGTCGCCCGCCCATGACGTTCTAACTAACATCTTTTCCCCGCCCCTTCTCTTTCGGCGCGCAGACAGATATGGCGGAGTTACAGCAGGTGTCTGATAATTCCGCAACTAGCGAGGAGACAAGCCCGGAGACCGAGGACACGTCACGATCAAGGAGGAGATTCAAGGCATCGAATATGTCTTTGGCGGAGATGGCGGAGATGGTGGACATCTTGGTCAAGGCTGATTATGATGCCAAGCATGGGCCGTATAGCAAACCAAATAGAAGGAAGGCCAAAATCCTCACTAAAGTTGTGAAGAGTCTGAGGGCGAAGTTCGGGGTGAAACGCTCAAATGAGCAGCTCAGAAAGAGGTGGTCAGACCTCAAACTGAGGGAGCCAGACCAGTTGAGGAGCATAAAGAGGATGCTCGCTAAAAGTAAGTAAAATGACGACCTTTCTGCTATTAATCTTTTTAGAAACTTACTTTTTTTTTTTTTAAAGCATATTGGACTCCCTTCCAAAATGTATTATTTTGAACTAGGTTGGGCACAGTAATCGTTCGTTACGTTACCGACACTTCGTTCGGCCACTATCCGTGGTTTTGGCTTATTTAAGACCCCCAAAAGTAATTAGACATCTGCCATTTTTGATCAAGTATTGTGGATAATTTTTAAGTCTAGATGATGTGTTTGTAAGGAGAATGAAATGCAAACTTTAATCAGTGTAAAGGAGAGGACACTCAGCAGCTGCTTCCACATCTGTACTTTGGAGCACTATAGTGTGGGCCACCAGACCCGCCTTTTTTGGGTGTCCCACACAGGTGCATCAGAGTTTATTTGTGGTGCCTCCATGTCCAAAAAATTACATCCAAATGTGAATAATAAACATATTTGGGGTCATAAAGAATGCATTTTTCTTTAAATTCCGCACAAACACACACTTGTACCCCACTTCCAAACAATTTAGCCTGTTTTAAGTTTAAAAATGAGATTTTTACAGTGTGATAAATAGACCTTTGGTTTTATTCTCATAGGGGAGAGAAGACTGGGAGGAGGACACTCCAGGGAGCACATGCACCCCACAACTTCCAAGCAACCCCAAACTCCCAAAGATCCACAACCGAAAGATGTGCAGGAAGTTGAGGTGGAGGAAGGAGAAGTGCAGGAAGGAGAGGTGGATGACGTTGTGGATCTGGTCACCACAACAGGTCAGTATCTGACACCACAGCTTAAGGTAAGCGAGGTAGGCCTGCAGAGTTTTATTAATTTTTTTTAATGGTTTTTAGGGGATGGAAATGTTGTGAAGGATAGCACACCGTTCTCTGCTGACAGTGCCCTCCGCCTCATCCAGCAAGTGATGGAATGTAGCACGGAACTGGACCTAATTAAACAAAGAATCCATGTGATGGAACAAACATTTAAAGACATTCTCGATGTTTTGGGGAGAATTCAATAAGCCATCCAAACACATTTGTTTTTACATGTTTGTTTTTATATTTTTACTAATTTTTTGAGTAACAAAGCAGCCAAAAATTGAATATGCACACAGTGTGTGAACATGTGCTATCTGCCATCAGGGGATATCCATGTACGTCTTTTGTGGGTGCAACACCTTCCTCGTATCAAAAGTCGGTAAACGGAGGAAGGGGATGCACCCCCAAAACACATCCATTGATCACCCCTGATGGCAGATAGCACATGTTGACAATAGGGATCAGGATTGTAAACTTCCTATTTGCAAAAAAGTAAAAATGTGTGCATATTGAATTTTTGACTGGGCAAGGGGTGGCAGGACCCCATATTAGGACGGGCACATAGAGACATAGTTTGTGTAACTGAATGTCTCAGATTGCTCAGAGGTATCCAATGTTGTCATTTTAGAAATGCAAGTGGTATTTTTGTATTTTCATAAGCCAAAATTTGACGGGTTGTGGTCAGGCCAACCCCAAAGTAAAACAAAAAAAAATGTGCAGAGAGTAAAATATTTGAACACAAACAACGTGTAGCTTCTTTTTATAATACACTCTAAGCTTATTTGGTTCTTTTGTAAGGTAACATAGTGAAATTGGTTGTTATTTACTAAAGTAAAATACACTTGCCACTACAAATGCACAAAGACAAACTAGGAGACAGGAAAGAACAAATAATTAAAGGTTTAAAGAAGATTTTTATTGGGATACTTAGACATAGGCTGGCATAAGAATTGCCCCCCTACCCGTGAAATACTCCATGTATTTGTCCCGAACCACACGGGCATTTTGGGGGGGGCAAGCCAAGACGGGCAGATTCCAGGCCCGGAAGGGGATTTGCAGGGGAAAGTCCAGCCTCTGGCAAAACTGAGGCCATATATGAATTCGCTTTGCGGCAAAGAAAATTGTGTAGCACACAGCAGCATAACACTACATAGTTTATTTTGTAGTCCGCCAAGTGGATGGAAGTCATAAAAAGGCGGAACCGGCTGGCCATTATGCCGAAGGCATTTTCAACGACTCTTCGGGCCCTGGCCAGCCGGTAATTGAACACACTCTTCTCTGGGGTCAGGGTCCTCTGTGGAAATGGCCTCATAAGATGCCGTCCGAGTCCGAAGGCTTCATCAGCCAAGAAAACAAAGGGGAGTCCTTCAATATTCCCTGCATCCGGTGGCAATGCAAGGTCGTCACTCTGGAGACGGAGGGCAAACTCCGTCTGGATGAAGGATCCCCCATCGGACATCCGGCCATTCTTCCCTACATCAACATAGAGGAATTCATACCGTGCTGACACCACCGCCATCAGCACAATGCTATGAAACCCCTTGTAGTTGTAGTAGTAGGATCCAGAACGGGGTGGCGGCACGATGCGGACGTGCTTCCCGTCTATGGCACCACCGCAGTTGGGGAAGTCCCACCGCGTGGCAAACTCCGATGCCACAGTCTGCCATTCCTGTGGCGTTGAAGGAAGCTGTGGAGTGAAACAAGATGAAATAATATTAGAAAAACAAAGGCATACATTACAAGCAAATTCAAGACCAAAAAATTAGAGACCAACATCAATCTAATTATACGTTTATTAAGGTGTGTAAAAAAAGTATAATGGAAGGCTCATTTATCATATTCATCACCCCCTCTGATGGGCCATTACTAAATTATTTTGGGGGGGGGAGATGTGTTTGGCCACAGGATAGCATTGCAGTGGCGGTGCGTCCAGAGTGGGCGCTGGAGCACTGTCCCCTCTCTCCTGTGCCCATCACTCAGAACAATACATAGGTTCATGCGTTGCATGAACCTATGTATTGTCTATGCCGCACACTATTCAGGTGGATGGCCTCTTGTAAAGCGACCGACATATGATTAATTGCGTCATTTAGGGGGTTAAAATTGCAGAGCAGAAACAGGTATTAAAAAAGTCTTGCAAATTACAACCTGAGGGATGTAATTGGCTTCCTCAAAGAAAAATCGGGGACGCAAGGAGGGGGCATTCCTTGTGTAAACACTGACAGGCAGCTCTGGCAATCATGTTCACCAAGTCTGTTTAATGGTAACATGATTGGCTGATGCAACATGAAGGGAAGGAGAAGACATCAAGGACAGAAGAAGGATGGCGCTGACCACAAGAAGGTAAGTGCAGGGCTGGGGGGAAACTGGCTGCAATAGAGGGGACTAAATGGCTGCATTGGAGGGGACAACTGGGGGCGTTTATTAGGCAACAGAGCAAAAAAGGAGGAAGTTTATTTCCGAAATTGGGGTTGTAACCCCCCAACATTTGGAGCAACAGGCGCCCCTGCTGGAAAAGTTAGTGAGGGGAAATATTTAGGGAGGATAAAAAAGGGGCAATCTAAAGCTTCCAACATGCATGGGGACAAAGGGGACATTCTCAGCATATTACAATCATGGTAATTAGGAAAGGATGAAAGAAATACAATACATTAGCATACATGTAATACATAAAATGTGATGTGAAGGGAGAAAACTTACCCTAATATAGTCCTCCTGCAGGACTTGTATAATAGCAGAACAGGTGTCTGGGATTATGAGGCCCAGAGCCTGGGGGGAGATGCCTGTGGTGAACTTCAAGTCCTGAAGACTTCTCCCTGTCGCCAGGTAACGCAACGTGGCGATGAGCCTCTGCTCAGCACTGATGGCTTCCCGCATAACGGTGTCCTTCCTGGTAATATATGGGGACACCAAAGCCAACAGTTCCTGAAAAACGGGGTCAGACATCCTCAGAAAATTCCTGTAGTCCTCAGGATTATTCTCGACGATCTCCCGCAGCAGAGGCATGTGGCAGAATTGGTCCCGCTGGAGCAACCAATTCTTGGTCCATGAACTCCTCCTCACACCATTCATGGACTGGTCTTGGTCCAAAACAAGCAGACCAACACCAAGCGCACGCACAGCACGAACTCGACGACGAGAACGTCCAGGCGACATGGCTAGGAAACGGTCGTCTAATCAGAACGTACAGAACAGAACGTACTTTAGAACAGCAAGGCCTATGAATAACGAACTGAAATTCAGAAACGAACAGGCAATAACGCACTGTAAAACAGATACGACCTGCCTAGATGCCCTGAAAGTCAAGATACGAACCCACAAGCACAAACTGAACGGCAGAAAACGATCTGAAAAGTACAAAGACTGAAAAGCGCGAATCGTCTCTTCCCAAACTTTTACTTCAGACGCGGTAACACGAGATCAGCAAAAGCAGCCCAAGGGGTGGCGCCAAGAAAAAAGATCTTCCCCTTTATAGTGCCGTCGTACGTGCTGGACGTGAGCGCAGAGAACCACGAGGAAATTGGAAAATGACAGTGTGTACGCATAGAAAGCTTGACGAGAAAATCGACAAGCTTAACAAGAATCTCGTCGAAAAAAACGACGTGTTTTTTACGACGAGAAAATCGGTCGTGTGTACGAGGCCTGACTCCAGAAAGTTTCCACCATGTTGTAGGGACCGGTCTACCAAAACTGCATTTCTTCAGAGTTCAATCTGGCAGTCTCACTCCAACATCATCACTAGGGATGAGCTTCGTGTTCGAGTCGAACATACGTTCGACTCGAACATCGGCTGTTCGATCGTTCGACGAAGATCGAACGATTTGGGCCGTTCGTGCCAAATTCGAGTGATGCGAACGGCCCACAATGCACTACGCCATCGCAGTGTCATCCAGGCGCTGTGATTGGCCAAGCATGCACTGTGACCCCGCATGCTTGGCCAATCACAGCGCCGGCAGCGAGGAGAGCAATGATTGGCCACAGGCAGGATGCCTGTGGCCAATTATTGCTGAGGGTGTTTAGTACACGCCCCACACTATAAAAGGCCGCCAGCACGGCGGCCTAGTGTAGTGTGTTCCGGAGCAGGGATAGAGCAGCATAGGCAGGGACAGTGACTTTTATTTCTTTCTTGCTTAACCTGGATTCCTTTAGTTTAGGGAAAGAGAAGGATAGGTAGGGAGAGTGTCAGTGTGTTTTGTGCTTGTGCTATAGTGTGCTTAAAAAAAACATTTTTTTCTAGGGACAGAAAACTGTAGGTAGGGAGAGTGTCAGTTTCTTTCACTGTGTAAGTCCTTGTTTCTAGGGACCTGGAAGGACAGTGAGTGAATTCTCCTTGTGCTATATTGTGCTTAAAAAAAACATTTTTTCTAGGGACAGAAAACTGTAGGTAGGGAGAGTGTCAGTTTCTTTCACTGTGCAAGTGCTTGTTTCCAGGGACCTGGAAGGACAGTGAGTGAATTCTCCTTGTGCTATATTGTGCTTAAAAAAAACATTTTTTCTAGGGACAGAAAACTGTAGGTAGGGAGAGTGTCAGTTTCTTTCACTGTGCAAGTCCTTGTTTCTAGGGACCTGGAAGGACAGTGAGTGAATTCTCCTTGTGCTATATTGTGCTTAAAAAAAAACATTTTTTCTAGGGACAGAAAACTGTAGGTAGGGAGAGTGTCAGTTTCTTTCACTGTGCAAGTCCTTGTTTCCAGGGACCTGGAAGGACAGTGAGTGAATTCTCCTTGTGCTATAGTGTGCTTAAAAAAAACATTTTTTCTAGGGACAGAAAACTGTAGGTAGGGAGAGTGTCAGTTTCTTTCACTGTGCAAGTCCTTGTTTCCAGGGACCTGGAAGGACAGTGAGTGAATTCTCCTTGTGCTATATTGTGCTTAAAAAAAACATTTTTTCTAGGGACAGAAAACTGTAGGTAGGGAGAGTGTCAGTTTCTTTCACTGTGCAAGTCCTTGTTTCTAGGGACTGGGAAGGACAGTGAGTGAATTCTCCTTGTGCTATAGTGTGCTTAAAAAAAACATTTTTTCTAGGGACAGAAAACTGTAGGTAGGGAGAGTGTCAGTTTCTTTCACTGTGCAAGTCCTTGTTTCCAGGGACCTGGAAGGACAGTGAGTGAATTCTCCTTGTGCTATATTGTGCTTAAAAAAAACATTTTTTCTAGGGACAGAAAACTGTAGGTAGGGAGAGTGTCAGTTTCTTTCACTGTGCAAGTCCTTGTTTCTAGGGACCTGGAAGGACAGTGAGTGAATTCTCCTTGTGCTATAATGTGCTTAAAAAAAACATTTTTTCTAGGGACAGAAAACTGTAGGTAGGGAGAGTGTCAGTTTCTTTCACTGTGCAAGTCCTTGTTTCTAGGGACCTGGAAGGACAGTGAGTGAATTCTCCTTGTGCTATATTGTGCTTAAAAAAAACATTTTTTCTAGGGACAGAAAACTGTAGGTAGGGAGAGTGTCAGTTTCTTTCACTGTGCAAGTCCTTGTTTCTAGGGACCTGGAAGGACAGTGAGTGAATTCTCCTTGTGCTATATTGTGCTTAAAAAAAACATTTTTTCTAGGGACAGAAAACTGTAGGTAGGGAGAGTGTCAGTTTCTTTCACTGTGCAAGTCCTTGTTTCTAGGGACCTGGAAGGACAGTGAGTGAATTCTCCTTGTGCTATATTGTGCTTAAAAAAAACATTTTTTCTAGGGACAGAAAACTGTAGGTAGGGAGAGTGTCAGTTTCTTTCACTGTGCAAGTCCTTGTTTCTAGGGACCTGGAAGGACAGTGAGTGAATTCTCCTTGTGCTATATTGTGCTTAAAAAAAACATTTTTTCTAGGGACAGAAAACTGTAGGTAGGGAGAGTGTCAGTTTCTTTCACTGTGCAAGTCCTTGTTTCTAGGGACCTGGAAGGACAGTTAGTGAATTCTCCTTGTGCTATATTGTGCTTAAAAAAAACATTTTTTCTTAGGACAGAAAACTGTAGGTAGGGAGAGTGTCAGTTTCTTTCACTGTGCAAGTCCTTGTTTCTAGGGACCTGGAAGGACAGTGAGTGAATTCTCCTTGTGCTATATTGTGCTTAAAAAAAACATTTTTTCTAGGGACAGAAAACTGTAGGTAGGGAGAGTGTCAGTTTCTTTCACTGTGCAAGTCCTTGTTTCTAGGGACCTGGAAGGACAGTGAGTGAATTCTCCTTGTGCTATATTGTGCTTAAAAAAAACATTTTTTCTAGGGACAGAAAACTGTAGGTAGGGAGAGTGTCAGTTTCTTTCACTGTGCAAGTCCTTGTTTCCAGGGACCTGGAAGGACAGTGAGTGAATTCTCCTTGTGCTATATTGTGCTTAAAAAAAACATTTTTTCTAGGGACAGAAAACTGTAGGTAGGGAGAGTGTCAGTTTCTTTCACTGTGCAAGTCCTTGTTTCTAGGGACCTGGAAGGACAGTGAGTGAATTCTCCTTGTGCTATATTGTGCTTAAAAAAAACATTTTTTCTAGGGACAGAAAACTGTAGGTAGGGAGAGTGTCAGTTTCTTTCACTGTGCAAGTCCTTGTTTCTAGGGACCTGGAAGGACAGTGAGTGAATTCTCCTTGTGCTATATTGTGCTTAAAAAAAACATTTTTTCTAGGGACAGAAAACTGTAGGTAGGGAGAGTGTCAGTTTCTTTCACTGTGCAAGTCCTTGTTTCTAGGGACCTGGAAGGACAGTGAGTGAATTCTCCTTGTGCTATATTGTGCTTAAAAAAAACATTTTTTCTAGGGACAGAAAACTGTAGGTAGGGAGAGTGTCAGTTTCTTTCACTGTGCAAGTCCTTGTTTCTAGGGACCTGGAAGGACAGTGAGTGAATTCTCCTTGTGCTATATTGTGCTTAAAAAAAACATTTTTTCTAGGGACAGAAAACTGTAGGTAGGGAGAGTGTCAGTTTCTTTCACTGTGCAAGTCCTTGTTTCAAGGGACAGAGAAGGACACCTGAAGGTAGCCCTTATTGCTTTTTTCCCATCTCCCTGCAGGCCATCTATTAGAATGTCTGGAAGGCAAACAAGGAGAGGCAGACAGTCAGGAGGCAATAAAAGAGGGCAAGCAGGCTCTGTGTCTGGGGGCAACAGTGCTGGTCGTGGACGCGGTGCATTGTCATCAGCACATGGCCATGGGACACGCTTGTCCTTCTTTTCCGCAGCTGGACATGTTGAGCCACATCATGCCGAAGACTTGGTAGAGTGGATGACCAAGCCCTCCTCCTCCTCCTCATCCTCTCTCACCCAGGCTCAGGGTACTGGCAAAGCAGCTGCCAAAGCGTCCTCTTCCCTGGTATCAATGTCAGACTCATCATCAGTCACTCCTTCCCTAGACCCACCATGTCCTCCTCCTGAGGAGTCCCCCGAACTGTTTGAGCACAGTGTTGGGTACATGCTCCAGGAGGATGCCCAGGGTTTCGAAGGGTCTGATGATGAAACCCAGCTACAGGAAGGCAGTAGGGTGAGAGCAGACAGAGGGGATGCTCAAGAAGGACACCAATCTGGCAGTCATGTTCCAGCAGCTGCAGCATACTGCCAGATTGGCTCCAGTGATGAGGAGGGAGGGGATGATGAGGTCACTGACTCCACGTGGGTGCCTAATAGGAGAGAGGAGGAGGAGGATGAGGAGGAGGCACATCTCCAACGAGACAGGATGCCCTTTGGTGGCCAGCGTAAGGGCAGTACACCGACGGAATCACACCGCAGAGCTCCGCCTGTGCAGGGCTCTGCCTCTGCCCGTCATTCAAAAAGTTCCTTGGTGTGGGCCTTTTTTGAGGCTAGTGCATCAGATCGCACAGCTGCTGTTTGCAACATATGTCTCAAGCGTATATCGCGTGGCCAAAACATCAGCCGCTTGGGTACCACATGCCTGACCAGACATATGTTGACCTGCCATGCAGCTCGTTGGCAAGCCTACCTCAAAGACCCACACCAAAGAACAAAGCGGACCTCTCCTTGCACCGCATCAGCTGGGATTTCCAACCCCACTATAACTTCAGTCCTCTCTGAAACATGCACTGAGAGGAATGAAGGTGTAGAATTAGGTGTGTCACAGCCAAGTACTTGCGGCCACTCTGCTAGCAGTACACCGACGTCCGATTCTAGCAGGCAAATTTCCCTGCCCCAGCTGCTGGACCGTCGAAAGAAGTTCACTCCCAGCCATCCACATGCCCAGCGGTTGAATGCTAGCTTGGCTAAATTGCTAGCGCTTCAACTGCTGCCTTTTCAGTTGGTAGACTCGGCCCCCTTCCGTGAGTTTGTGCAATGTGCGGTTCCTCAGTGGCAGGTTCCCAAACGCCACTTTTTCTCACGGAAGGCTATTCCGGCTCTCTACCGGCATGTGGAAGGCAATGTCTTGGCCTCGCTGGACAGGGCGGTCAGCGGTAAGGTGCATATTACCGCTGACTCATGGTCCAGCAGGCATGGACAGGGACGTTACCTTTCTTTCACGGCCCATTGGGTCACTCTTTTGGCAGCTGGGAAGGATGCAGGACAAGGTGCAGTAGTGTTGGAGGTTGTCCCACCGCCACGCCTCCAAAATGCTACTACTGGTTGTGACACACCTCTCTCCTCCACCTCCTCCTCTTCTTCTTCCTCCATGGCCTCTTCCTGTGGTTTGTCCTATGAACCAGCGGTGCTCCGTAGCGTTCACGGGGCTACGCAAGTACGCAGGCAAAAAGATGCCATGCCGTGCTTGCGCTGGTGTGTTTGGGGGACAGAAGCCACACTGGGGCAGAGGTCCTGTCTGCTCTGCAGGGCCAGGCCGAGAGGTGGTTGACGCCATGCCAGCTTAAGCCAGGAATGGTGGTTTGCGACAATGGCACCAACCTCCTCTCCGCCCTCCGACAGGGACAACTGACCCATGTGCCCTGTGTGGCTCACGTCCTTAACCTGGTGGTGCAGCGGTTCTTGGGCAGGTACCCGGGCTTACAGGATGTCCTGAGGCAGGCCAGGAAAGTCTGTGTGCATTTCCGCAGATCTTATAATGCCAGTGCTCGCCTGGCTGAGCTGCAAAAGGAGTTGAACCTGCCCAAGAACCGCCTTATATGTGACATGCCCACCAGGTGGAACTCAACGTTGGCCATGCTGCAGCGGCTGCACACGCAGCAGAGGGCCATCAATGAGTACCTGTGCGACTACGGCACCAGGACAGGGTCAGGGGAGCTTGGTTTTTTTTCTCCACGCCAGTGGGGCATGATCAGGGATGCATGCACTGTCCTGGCACCATTTGAGGAGGCCACGAGGATGGTGAGCAGTGACAGTGCATGCATCAGTGACACTGTACCTCTTGTCCACCTGTTGGAGCACACGCTGCGTGGAATAATGGACAGGGCACTTGAGGCAGAACAGAGGCAGGAAGAGGAGGACTTCCTTGCCTCTCAAGGCCCCCTTTACCCAGACAGTGTTCCTTCTGTCCCACCCATCGCACAGGAAGAGGAAGAGGAGGAGGAGGAGGAGGAGGATTGTGTCAGCATGGAGGTGGAGGCTGGCACTCAGCATCATCAGCAGCAGTCTTTTAGGGATGATTTACAGTCCCAAGAAACCAGTGGACTTGTACGTGGCTGGGAGGAGGTGACTGCGGATCATGTCGTCCTTAGTGACCCAGAGGACTCCGGAGCGAATGCCTCAGCAAACCTACGCTGCATGGCCTCCCTGATCCTGCAAAGTCTGCGGAAGGATCCTCGTATTCTTCGGATCAAGGAGAGGGACCATTACTGGCTGGCCACTCTTCTTGATCCACGGTACAAGGGTAAGGTTGCGGACCTTATGTTACCGTCGCAGAGGGAGCAGAGGATGAGACAACTCCGGGAGGCCTTGCAGAAAGGTCTGTGCAACGCGTTCCCAGAGACTGGGAGGTTACAAACTCCTGGTCCAGGACAACGAGTTGCTGAGGCTTCGGCCAGTCAAAGAAGGAGCGGTGGGGAAGGTGGCCGTCTGACCGATGCGTTCAGACAATTCTTTAGTCCGCAGCCCCAAAGTATGATTGGTTCCAGCAACCATCGCCAGCGTCTGATAAACATGGTGCAGGAATATCTAGGGGCAAGGTCAGACTTGGACACCTTCCCCACCGAAAATCCTCTGGCTTACTGGGTCTTGAGGATGGATCACTGGCCAGAGCTTGCACAGTATGCAATTGAGCTACTGGCCTGTCCTGCATCCAGCGTTCTTTCGGAACGCACATTCAGTGCTTCTGGAGGATTTGTCACGGATCACAGGGTGCGCCTGTCCACCGACTCGGTTGATCGACTGACTTTCATCAAGATGAACCAGTCTTGGATCACCACCAGCTACCACACACCTGATGCTGATATAACAGACTAATTGATTTTAACATGTCACGTCCCTTCAAGACTGATGCTGATGCTGAGTGCCTGTGCTGTTATGTTGACTGGCTATCCTCCTCCTCCGAGTCCTCAATGATACGATTGATGATGATAGCTTGGAAGATCATTTTTGTTTATGGGTGCCGCCACCAGTGGCTAAGGCCCAATTTTTCAGCCCCTGTTTTACAGGGGCGTGTACTTACAATTTTTTTAGCAATAATTTGCCATAGGGCTCATTGCTGTGCTCCAAGTACAGTATCTGTGAGGGGTTGTAGTGTTGTGCCACCAGTGCCTAAGGCCCAATTTTTCAGCCCCTGTTTAACAGGGGCGTGTCATTACAATTTTTGAAGCAATACTTTGCAACAGGGCTCATTGCTGTGCTCCAAGTACAGTATCTGTGAGGGGTTGTAGTGTTGTGCCACCAGTGCCTAAGGCCCAATTTTTCAGCCCCTGTTCAACAGGGGCATGCAATTACAATTCTTGATGTAATAATTCACAGCAGGGCCCATTCCTGCACCCACCAAGAGTAAGTCTGAGGGCTTACAGTGTTGTGGCAACGCCACCACCACCACCACCACGAAAGGCCCAATTTTTCAGCCACTGTTCAAAAGGGGCATGTAATTACAATTCTTGATCTAATAATTCACAGCAGGGCCCATTCCTGCACCCACCAAGAGTAACTCTGAGGGCTTACAGTGTTGTGGCAACACCACCACCACCACCACCACCACGAAAAGCCCAATTTTTCAGCCCCTGTTCAACAGGGGCATGCAATTACAATTCTTGATCTAATAATTCACAGCAGGGCCCATTGCTGCACCCACCAAGAGTAACTGTCAGGGCTTACAGTGTTGTGGCACCAGCACCACCATCAAAGGCCCAATTTTTACTACCACTGTTCAACAATTATATGTAATTAAAATTCCTGATATAATAGTTGACAGCAGGGCGTTCCAGCACCAACCAAGAGTAACTGTGAGTGCTTACAGTGTTGTGCCAACACCAACAACTAAGGGGCCTATTTCTGCAGAGTATATACGGCAGGTCCCTACTTTCAAACATCCAACTTACAAACGACTCCTACTTGCAAACGAAAGAAGACAACAGGAAGTGAGAGGAAATCTACCCCTAGGAAGGAAAATTCTCTCCTGTAAGAATAAATATGGGAGAAAGGTGTCTCCTCTGTACTGATGCTTTATCAGCAATCCTTGTTTCAAGAAAAACACCACATTTCAAAAACAGTTGTCATTGGGACGGAAAGTGAGGTGAAATGTTCTGAACAGGGGCACAGACAGCAAAACAAATGTTACAGGGGTGATAACCCTTACCTATGTTTCCCAAAAAGTTTAAAAATAGATTTTTGGGCTGGAGCTACAGTTCAACAATGTACCTGTTCAAAATTACAAACACATTCTACATAAGAACAAACCTACAGTCCCTGTCTTGTATGCACCGCCTGTATACGGCTGTTCAGAGTATATAGGGCCTTTTTTATTTTATGTGCGGGGTTCCCCTTAATATCCATACAAGACCCAAAGGGGCTGGTAATGGGCTGGGGTAGGGGGGGGGTCATGGGGTAGCTATGCCATTTTTCTTAAAGATTTTCATCCATATTACCGGGACCAGACATTACATTAAAGCCGCAAGAAGTTTTAAATGGCTTTTTTTTCCTTTAGAAGTGTCATTTTGTGCAGGGACAGTTCTAAACACGGGAAACACGTGGCACTTCACAGGCATACTTTAGACACCCCCCAGGTACGATATTTAAAGGAATATTTGACTTTTTTTTTTCACTTTATGCATCATTAAAATGACTGCTCCCGAAAAACGACCGTTTTTAAAACTTCTTTTTGCATTGATACATGTCCCCTGGTGCAGAACCCGGGTTCCCAAACCCTTTTTAGGACAATAACATGCATAATAGTTGTTATAATTAGCACTTTAGAATTCGAACGTTCGCATCCATTGTATTTAATAGGGTTCTAATGTTCGTACGAACTTTCGGTCCGTTCGCGGGTTCTGGTGCGAACCGAACCCGGGGGTGTTCGGCTCATCACTAATCATCACATACAATGCAATACTGACCAGCAGTCATAGCAAAAGCTGGCCCACGACCAATGCTTTCAGAGAAAAGAGAAAGGAAAGCTTCAGATACTTAAAGCGGTAGTAAACCACTGTGTGTGTTTTTTGTTTTGCGACCTGCAAGGTAAAGCAATAATGTGCTAGTATGCCTCGCATACTAACACATTATGTGAAACTTACCTGAAAACTAAGCCCTCCAGCACTGCGCTGTCACCGCTGAGAGGGCTTCCATCTTCACCCAGTGTTCCTTCTGGGTTTGCGGACTCTGGCTGTGTGCGTGGCCAGAGCAACAAATTACGTCACTCCTAAGCATGCATGTGGGAGCCGCTGCTTACAGCACAGGACTCTGAAGGAACGGCCCGGTGGCCGTTCCTTCAGAGTGCATGTTGCGGTGACATCACCGGCTGCATGTACAGTAAATATCTTCTAAACGGTGCACGTTTAGGAGATATTTACAATACCTGTAGGTAAGTCTTATGAAAGGCTTACCTATAGGTAAAAGTCAGAGATGGGAGTTTACTCCCACTTTAACTCTTGGAGTGCGGGAGTGAAGGGGAGGAAGGTGGTGGGCTACCCACTGCAAGGGTAATAACAGTGTTTAACATTAACCTAAAGAGGAGCTCTAGGCTCCCCCCAAGAAATTAAAAGTCAGCAGCTACAAATACTGTAGCTGCTGACTTTCAATATAAGTACACTTACCTGTCCAGGGATCAAGCTATGTCCTTACCTGAACATATTCTTCAATTGGCTTCGGGTGTAGGCACCGGCATCTCTAGTAAGGGAAACATGAAGTGAAGCCTTACGGCTTTCATAGCCTGTTTCCTTCTGTGCATGTGCGAGCCAAGCTGAACCTTATGAATGGTCCCATAGTCTTCAGGGATCTGTGATGTGTCTCAGAAGACTGCAGAGATCTAAGCAGCAATCTAAGCCAGAAGTGGGAACGGGAACCTGTCAAAGCCAGGTACCCGCTTCCTCCTACACCCTAAAAAGTGCCAAATGTGGCAGTGGAGGTGGGAGGGTGCAAACAAGCGAAGCTTCCCCTTTTGGGTGGAGCCCTGCTTTAAGCTGTAGAATGCATAAAACTAAAAGTCAACAATTGAAAACCACAAAAACACAAGTGATAATTTATTATTATGTAATTCTGTAATATAAAGTCATCACCCGTTCATCAGTATTAAAACTAATAAGAACATACATGTATATTGCAGTTTTCCAATCCCTAGATGTGTTGGCTGCATATGTTTTCTTTCATTGGGTTTTTATTTTCAGCTACTTATCCTGCCAGTAACACACTTCCTATCCTAGGATAACAACACTAATGCCCCGTACACACAATCTGACCTTTTTCCGATCAAACTCCCATCCGAATTCCGACAGAATTTCATTGGAAAAAAATAGAGCAGGTTCTATTTGAAAATTCCAATGGAATTCATCGGAATTTCTCCAATGGGGCCCACACACGGTCGGAATTTCCGATAAAAAAAACTCCAACGGACTCTGTCTGACTTTTTTCATCGGAAATTCCTATCGTGTGTACAAGGCATAACTCTCTGTATTATATCTATGGTGAAGCAGTATTGTTACCATAAGACTGCTAGGTTTTACCATAAAAAAAAAAAAAAAAAGACACACACACACACACACACAGGAAATTTCTATTAACATTTACTTTAAAATGAATACCCAATTTGCCCTCAAAAAACATAAGGTAAAAATGTGGATACACCTATTACTTGACTTAGGCTTTAAGGATTATTTTAACATCAACATTATGGGGTTACAAGAGTGTCAGTCCGTTATTGCTCATAAAGACATAGAAAATTTTACTTTTCTTCACACAAATATTTGATGTCATGCTTGAAGTATTGAAGCTTTGGCCCCTAATTTACCTCCTTTGACATCTTGTTTACCTTGGAGAACCATTAGCTTATTATATAACTTAAGGTTGTGTCTTCTGAGATAGATATCACTCATGCTTTCAGTATAATTGTTTGCTGACTAGTAATGGTTTACATTTTTCTTCCAAAATAATGATACAACGCATGCTGACCTAAAGAACTATTTGCAGAGAAATCAAAAAATGCTAGTAATTTACTGTGTTCGCCTTGCAGTGTCCAATTAAATAGAAAACCCATGCAGCATGTTGGAAGAAAGTAAAAAGTGTTGTTTCATAACGCCATGATGCTGTGTTTTTTCTTTGTGGTAATAAAGGTGTATGCTCATGCTAATTCATTTGAACATTTTAAAGGGCAATGATTATTTGTAAAATGTTTTACCTTATACCTGATAATTAAAGCAATACTAAAATTTATATATTTTTTATTAAAATGAATTAAGTATTTTATACCTAGGGGGCGTGACCGGATGTTGAGGATGGTGGAAGTCAGTGAGGAGTGAGAATGAGTGTGTGATATCTCCCCACTCTATCTCCCTTTGCAAATAGCACCTGTCCAGTGGAGAAAATAGGGGAAGCAGGGGCGGATGAGTGGCCGCTATGCCAGCGCATACTACCAAGCATACTGCCCAGGATAAACACTGTGAGCTGTCGGCTTTTTGAAATCCCACGGAATTGCGCAAAATCCTGTGAGACTTTGAGTGGCGGCTGTGGGAGCTACGTGAGGAGGAGAAGGGGGAGTGGAGAGGAGCCCAGCATGCCGGGGGCAGACGGGGACAGACGCCAGCCACCAGCCGCACGGTACGGACGGAGGGAACCCCCGGGGATGCCGTGATTACTTCTGACCACGGGTGGCATCAAGTGGAGAGCTGGATGGAACATGTGAGACCGGTAAAAAGACTGTGCAGTAACATGAGTAGGGGGGTACAGAAACAGAGTGGTGGACAGTAATAGCAGTACCAGGTAAAACAAAACAAAAACTATTTCTGTGGAGAAGTTGAGGAGATTGTTTTACATGCCTGGACTGTTAGCGCATTAGTGCAATCAACTGTGAACTGTGAACTGTGATCTGTGGAGCTGATCCTGACACTCTGCCCCCCCCCCCGTTAGTGCCGGATTTGTAGGGGTATTTATACACTTATATTTATATATCTATGAAGTGAACTGTGGAGTTACCACTAGGAAAAATTTACCCTAGCTTAGTCTAAACCCTGCCCCCCCCCAGTTATTTTGCTTGCTTGCCTGCTCAATATCTAGAAATCTGCGTGGTGGAAAGGAAGGAAGGAAGGATATCAAAGGGAGATCTGGGCACGGTAAAAAGGATGTCTACAAAAAAGAAAGAGGAGCAGCCTAACTTGGAGACTGGGGGGTCTCAAACAACGCGCTCGGCAAAAGAGAAAGCAACGCAGGCGGCAGCCGCAGTGGCTAAACTGGAGCGGTTTGCTCACACATCGGCAAATTCGCTGGGTAAAGGGAACCAACAAGTACAGGCAAAAACCCAAATAGGAGCATCTGCGGACAGGAAAAGCCATGGCCATGATACATTAGCCCTAAAAACTATGAGTAAAAAGGGCCCTGTGGGAGAAACCCTGGGGTTGTGACTGTACCGGCAATAATTCCCATAATTACACCTCCAATGGCCCCTGATGCTGCTTTACCAGCGGAGGAAGGACCAACAATAAAAGAGGTATTATGCGCTGCGAACGCATGTAGGGGGTCACTGAACAGTTTATGCGACCAGTTGAAAGGAATTAAGACAGAGATGGTGGTAATGTGTCAGGAACTGCAGAGGACAACAGCTATAGAGGAGAGGCTGAGTTTAGTGGAAGATGATGTATACCCACTAAAACAGGAAATGAAAGCAATGAAAGAGAAAATGGGGTGGCAAACATTAAAACTTGATGAAATAGAAAACAGGCTACGTAGAAACAACGTACGGGTGGTGGGCCTCCCGAAAAAAAAAGTGAGGGTTCTCACCCCATAAGCTTTCTTAAGAAATGGTTTAAAGACTTGTTTGGAGAGAATGCTTTTTCTCCGCTTTTTGTGATTGAAAGAGCCCATAGAGTCCCATTTAGAGCTCCTCTAGCGAATGGTTACCCTAGGCCCTTACTTTTGAAATTCCTCAACTATAGCGATAAAGCGACTGTGTTGCAAAAAGCTAGAGAGATGGGGGACATTCTCTTCAACAAGGCAAGGATTTAATTTTACCCAGATTTCTCTCCAGAACTAAGTAAACGCAGAACTGAGTTTACAGCAATCAAACGTAGCCTTCAAAAATATTAAATCACGTATGCTTTATTGTATCCAGCACGTCTAAGGATAAGGACTTTGGAGGGCCCCCAGTTTTTTTATTCACCAGTAAAAGCAGCACAATGGCTGGAAGACAATAAAATGAAATTACAGACTATGATAGATAAGATTAAATAAAGGTTTAATTGTATAACAATGGCTGGGCTCCCCCCCCCCCAGAAAGGGGAGAGAGGGGGAAAGGGGAGAAAAGTAATTCTCCCCCCCCTTTTTTTTGAGGGGGGTAAAAGATGATTTTTAATTTTTTTTGCTTAGGATATGTTCATAAATTTAATTGTCTAAATATATTAAATATACTAGGGAACAGAGTGGGGAGTTATCTCCAAGTAAGAATAACAATGCACGAATGGGGTATACTAGCAAAAGGTATTCTTTTTGTGTATATAGTTTGTGTATATAGTTTTATTAGTGGGAGGGGGAGGGATAAAAGTAGAAAGGAGCACAAAAGTGTACTGTACAGGTATATATGAATTTTGTGGAGTATGTATGGGAGGGTTGGCAGGAATTGGTCACAAACTTAGCCCCTAAGGCTAGCCTAGATAGGCAGGGAGGGGTATGGGAAGAGGGGGATGAGGTGGGAAGGGGGGGTGCTACAAAATCACAAAAAAATATTTGCATGAGAAACCTTGTGTATCGTCACATTTTTTGAAAAACACACTCCAAAGAAGGAATTTCATAATAGGTCAAAGACATTTTTTTTCTTTTTCTTCTTTTCCTCTTATGTACTTTATTATTTCCTATTTTCCCTACCATACAGTTTAAAACAATTAATATAGGCTCCTGGAATGTCCGCAGGGAGATTAGAATAGATGAATTGGGGCGTTATATCTTCCTGTACTGTTTAATATAAAGTGAACCATATGTACAAGCAAATGTTTATATCCCCCCACCTTTCAAAATGGAGATTTTGTATAAGTTAATGGAGTTTGTGCTGGATAAGGAAGGCGTACCGGTTATAATAGTAGGCGACTTTAATGAAGTTTTGGATAGAACTATGGATAGATTCCCACCAAGGATACAGACAGATAGGATTGCAGAAGGACGGTTAGCCCAATTTCTGGAAGAGGTTGGACTGCGTGACATTTGGAGAACGTGGAATCCAGATGGGCGGCAGTACTCCTGTTTCTCAAGCTCATATTCTACATTATCTAGAATTGATATGGCCCTGGGGAACTGGTAAACTTTGCAATTAGTTAAAAAAATTACATACTATCCAAGGGGGGTGTCGGATCACGCCCCACTGGTGCTGACAATGTATACAGGGAAGAAGTGCTTTTTGAGTAATTGGAAAATAAGTCCTTTCTGGTTGGAGTTAATTGGAAAACCAGATGAAATTATCTCAAAATTGAAAGAGTTTGTAGCATTTAATACAGGGACAGCACCGATGGGGGTGATGTGGGACACCCTGAAGGCCTTCTAGGGAGTGAGAAGAGAAGATTAGGAAAGAGAAATAGGTGTTAGAGGCAAAAAAACAATATGTGGAGGACCCAACCCAGACGAAACAAAGGAAATGGCTTGAGAAGCAGCAGCAGTATAAAATGGTGGTTACAAGGAAAGTGGAGAATAAGCGCCTTTTTCAGAGACAGAGTGTCTTTGCAGAGGAGGAGAGTGCGGGCCATATGCTGGCTTTGTTGGCCAAAACAAATACAGCTCCTTCCAATATTCCCACAGTTAGGACGATGGGGGGAGAGATCTCCTCTCAAACGTCTGTAATTTTAGACACATTTGAAACGTACTATCAGAATTTGTATAAATCAAAGAGGGAAGACAAGGTAGGGGTAATGGATGGATTCTTCAGGGGAATAGAAATACCGGTCTTATCAGAGGAGGATAGAGGCGCTATAGAAGCCCCTATAAAATTAGAGGAATTGCAACTGGCAGTAGCAGGGATGGCAAATCAGAAGTCCCCCGGGCCAGGTGGAATCCCAGTGGAGATCCACAAGCAGTACGGTGAGGTGTTGCTCCCGGAACTGCTAAAAACATTAGAGTGGGCGGTAGAAGGGGGGAGACTGCCCGCTTTGATGTCAGAAGCCACCATAATCGTGTTACAGAAGGAGGGGAAGGATCAACTGGACACATCATCTTATAGTCCAATATCATTATTATGCTCAGATGTTAAAATACTGGCTAGGGTGATGGCGGCCAGGATAAATAAATATATCCAGAAATTAATACACCCCGATCAATCTGGGTTTATCCCAGATAGATCAACTAGCATTAATATCAGAAGGGTGTATTTAAACTTACAAACCCCAACTGAGAACGTGGGTGCAAGAGCTATTCTGTCTTTGGATGCCACTAAGGCTTTTATAGCCTAGAGTGGGACTACCTGTGGCAGGTCTTAAGCCTCATACACACGGTCGGACTTCAAACAAACTTTTCCGTGGATTTTTGTCCGAAGGGAGTTGGCCGGGCACACCCATAGCATACACACGGCAGGACTTTTCTGCAAACTTTCCCAAAACTTTCCCTACATCATGTGGTTTTTCTGCTCTTTTCTGCTCTTTACCTCCACCCTTTAGTCAACTTCTGCTATTGTTGGTTAATTTTAACATTGGTTCTGGGCATGCGTATTTGTACTTCGGACAAAAGTCTGATGGATTTCTGTACAAACGGTCGGACTTTGCACCATCGGACTTTTGTTGCAGAAAAGTTTGTCTGTTTGCAGAGCGAACTTTTGTCCGATGAAAACCGAAAAAGTTTGTCCGATGGAGCGTACACACGGTCAGATTTTTTGGAAAACTTGCTCATTTTGAAGTTTGTTGGCAAAAAGTCCGACCGTGTGTACGGGCCCCTAAGAGAGATTTGGGTTCGGGTCTTCTTTCATTAAATGGGTAAAAACACTTTACAATGCCCCAAGTGCTAAAATAAAAATTAATAATGAATACTCAAGAACGATTTCACTGGAGAGGGGGACAAGGCAGGGATGTCCCCTGTCTCCCCTCCTCTTCACCTTGGCAATAGAACTATTAGCAATTGCAATTTGATCTACGCAGGGCATACAAGGGTTCCAGAGGAGGGTAGGGGAAGAAAAAATTGCACTGTATGCAGACGATGTCTTGCTTTTTCTGGGGGACTCCACAACATCATTAAGAGCGGCAATGCAGATAATTGAGGTATTTGGGTGGTTTTTGGGCCTGGTAATAAACTGGGAGAAATCTGAAGAAATCCTACCACTGGACATAAGTAGTAATTCCAAGTAACCTGATCAAAATGATCTAGATGCCACAACTACTTTATGTGCTCCACAACTCTCCAGTTTTGATAGGAAAAGAATGGTTTAAAAAAAATAGAAGCCCTCTTCTGGGAATTAATCTGGAATAAGGGAAAAGCAAGGATAAGCCTCCAAACACTGCAATTGCCAACAAGTGAGGGGGGGCTAGCTGTCCCACACCCCCGTAGCTACTTCTTGGCGGCTCAGCTGCAGCACCTGCGGGATTGTATTATACCAGGAGGAGGGAATGCCAGCGGCAAAATGATGCTACCCCACATAACACCATAATAGAATCCCTGAAAGCCGACTCTTTCCCTGTTAAGAATCTAACATTAAATATGATCACCAAAATATGGCAATCAGCTAAGATAGTGCTGGGGTATAAGGGGTTAACGGAATACTCCCCCCTTTGGGACAATAAATACCTGCAAAATATCCAAGCTATGAGGAAGATCAAGGAATGGGAAAAGCTGGGTATAAACAGATTGGCTCAATTATAGGAGGTGTGGCAGAATGAGACTCTGTCCCAATGAAAATGAAGATAAAAGGGACACAGGGTTTGCATATTTGCAGACTGCAATACTACAGAGTGTAGAATTTAAATGGAGAAAACTGCTCTGTCAGTTTTCTCCAGGTTTTGCTACTTTAGTATGGGACTCTGTAGTTTGGAGATCCCTAAGAGACTTGGGTGGGACGGGATCTCCAACCCTGTGTCCAGGTCTTGTGGACAGCCCATATAATGAGGGACTGGTCAAAACAGTGAGTGAAGGAAGGTAGAGTGTGTGCAGCTTGTTGCTTCTGCTGTTTCAAGACAGACCTGTGTGTGGAAAGCTATCTGTCGGTGTGAGACTACATCCCTAGTGAGGGGGGACTTCGTGCCTGACGGACTGGGAGGCTGGTAGAGCTGAGGTGACTAGCAAGTCCAAGGGGGCTGAAGGAAGTCCTGAAGTCTGGGAGACAGTAAGCTAACCCAGGGGCTGGAGAATCCTGTTGAGACCAGGAGTAGGCTGGGAGCTGCAAGGCAAAGTAAGCCTAGGAGCCAGGAGGCTTGGCATTTTCTTTTGTGTATAAGTTTACTGGAGAAGAACCCCTGTGTGGGAAATCCTATGTATGAACTTTTATTTTTGATCCTTCTAATAAAAATGCAATATAGGAAGGAGGATATACCACGCTTAAATGGATAAAGAGTAATAAAAATGATTGAATGAATGGATTGATGAACCCTAAAAATGCAGCAAACTCACACGTGTAGACCAAACACCGAAATGCAGAAAAAAAGGAAAAAAGAGCTGTGCAAACCTGTATACAGTGAATATACAATCTAATAATAATCTGGAAATATTGTGCAATAACTATAACCTAATATAGTGACAAAAAAAAATACATAGTGCCCAAATTTTTTTTTTATATAATGTATGGTATGATATGATAAACCGACACATTAATCGAGTTTGACCCCAAAGGAATAACGGTTAATCATATAAATGTCCATATAAGAGTCCATATAAATTCTGAACATAAACGAATTGCAATGCAAATTGGAAGAAGGGTGAACTCCTAAATTGCACCAAAAAAATGCACACGTGCACCACCACCAGAATAATGTGCTTACCAGAGGCAAGCTATTGGAATGCCAAACTATGAATCACTCGCTTCCTTGCAGTAGATGGATATCCAAGGATGGAGAGGAACTCTTGCGATATTGGAACTCAGTATTCACCAGTCATAAAAATAAGAAGGGGAAACCACATAGTGTATATCGTCCAAACAGCATTTATTCAAATAAAAAGGTGGTAACTTACATCAAGTAGGTAAAATTCAGGCATAAAAACATAGGAAGAGCCGGCCAGCATGCAGTCTCCGTTCAGCAATGACATCAGCGCGTCAACCTCCCAACGTACGTTTCGCTATAGGTAGCGTCGTCTGGGAGAAGTAAAGCCTAACTAGCCGCACAGCGTAAAGCCCAACTAGCCGCAGGGCTAAAGACTGGAAAGGACATGGGGACTCTGCACATGCCTGCCATAGTCCAGCAGATGGCTGGGAAAATTGAGCTAGGGGTGACCAAAACAGTGCTGGTGCCATGTTCCCTAGTGACAGGTGCTGCAGAGTTGCTCAGGGAAACTTCCAAGAAGCCCGCAGTGACGGAGCCGAGCGTTTCCCAGGTCAGCTTTGGAGCTGCCCATGTAGGAAAGGGTGCCCCTTTAAAGATGGAGGGCGCTGTGAGGAGTCACTCAGGTTGTGGTGGCTCATAGACAACCCACAAAAATGGCAGTTATGTCTACATGCAATGAGCATGCTAATGGTCATGCTGACAAAAGTGTTACTATTGGTAAAGGTGATGTTGATTGTAATGTAATTGAAACATATATTTCTTGTAATGTCATATCAGAGAGTGAGATTGGTAGAGTGTTCACTACCATTGATGGGGGTAGGAGATCTCCCGTGACAGGCAGAGGCACGGGATTGTCCGTGGAAGTCTCATGGGGTCTCCATGTGTTGGAGTCAGAGGCTGCCAGGGATGCTTCTGGTGCTATGCTGGTGGAACAAGGGCGGACTGAGTCACACAGTGAGAGTGTGTGGGCACAGCCCCACAACCCTAAGTGTAACCCAGTTGGCAAGGGGTTAATTCAGCCTGTAAAAGCTGAGAGTGCAAAGCTAGGAGGTGTCTGTAGCACCACCAGAGCAAGGTGGTCAAAATAAGGTATTGCACCATGCCTTGGTTGAGGATGCAATCTCCCAGTGTGATGTGAGAAAAAAAATATTGTCACAATGTGAGGTAGATAGAAGTGACAAATGTGCTGTTTTGGCTAGTGAATCCCTGGTTCCTGTTGGGCCTTCTAGAGCAGGTGATGCAGTGCTGTGGAGCAGTGGCGTCACTAGGGTTGGTGTCACCTGGTGTGGCAAAACATGGTGTCACCCCCCTCCTGTCTATCCTGCCCAGCGCCCTGCAGGCAGCGCACAGTCACGAGGCGCACCCCCAAATGACCCCTGTAAATTAAAGTATAGGGTGGTATTGGGCCAGCTGGAGCGATATAGGGCAGGTTGGGGTAATATAGGGCAGGTTGCGGTGGTATAGTGCAGTCTGGGGTGGCATAGGGCAGGTTGGGGTTGTATAGGGAAGGCTGGGGTGGTATAGAGCAGGTTGGGGTGGTATATGGCAGGCTGGGTGGCATTGGGCAGGTTGGGGTTATATAGGGCAGGGTGTGATATCATAGAGCAGGTTGCGGTGGCATAGGGCAGGTTGGGGTGGTATAGAGCAGGTTGGGGGGCATTGAGCAGGTTGGGGTTATATAGGGCAGGGTGTGATGGCATAGAGCAGGTTGCAGTGGCATAGGGCAGGTTGGGGTGGTATAGGGCAGGGTGCGGTGGTATAGGAAAGGCTGGGGTGGCATAGGGTAGGTTGGGGTGGTATAGAGCAGTTTGCGTGGCATACGGCAGGTTGCGGTGGCAAAGGGCAGGCTGGGGTGACATAGGGCAGGTTGCGGTGGTATAGGGAAGGCTGGGGTGGCATAGGGCAGGGTGCGGTGGTATAGGGCAGGCTGGGGTGGCATAGGGCAGGGTGCGGTGGTATAGGGCAGGCTGGGGTGGCATAGGGCAGGGTGCGGTGGTATAGGGCAGGCTGGGGTGGCATAGGGCAGGGTGCGGTGGTATAGGGCAGGCTGGGGTGGTATAGGGCAGGCTGGGGTGGCATAGGGCAGGGTGCGGTGGTATAGGGCAGGCTGGGGTGGCATAGGGCAGGCTGGGGTGGCATAGGGCAGGGTGCGGTGATATAGGGCAGGCTGGGGTGGTGTAGGGCAGGTTGCAGTGGCATAGGGCAGGTTTCGGTGGCATAGGGGAGGTTGCGGTGGCATAAGGACTGGTTGCGGTGGCATAGGCAGGCTGGGTTGGTATGGTGCCAGGTTAGGACTCCATCATGGGGTGCAAGGTGGTCTACTGCTGCTAGACACAGCTATAGATTATATTTAGATATTATGTAATATAGCTGGTCCATCCGCCCCACCCCCCACCAGACCAGCTAACTCAACTACTGTGCCTATTATATGTAATATAATATATCTGTGACCAGCATCACCCCCCCCCCCATCATCATCATCAGACCAGCTCAGGGTGGGGGTGTCTCAGTCAGATAATATAAATTATACAGTCAGTGTTGTCTGTCTGATAATATGGGGGGGGGGGGGGGTGATGCTGGACACAGATATATTATATTACATATAATAGGCACAGTAGTTGAGTTAGCTGTTCTGGTGGGGGGAGGGGCGGATGGACCAGCTATATTACATAATATCTATATATAATCTATAGCTGTGTCTAGCAGCAGCAGACCACCTTGCACCCCTCCTCCCTCCCTTCATTATCATACAATACAGGACAGGTCAGGGCGCCAGACCTGTATTGCCAGACAGCCAGTCCTCCTCCCACACTAGCTCTGCCTCTTACAATGGCAACCGCCCCCCCCCCCCGCTCCCCACACACACCTACCTCATCTTGTGCTCGGGAGTCGGGGGCGGTGGAGACCCCCCCACCTGTTCTTCTGGAGTCTTGACTGGAGAGGAGGAGGGCTGGGCAGCGACCCTCACAGCGTGCAGCCGGAGAAAGTTGTGTGTGACGTCACATCATCACAGTGCAGTGTGATGATGTGACAGGCTGACGCACTGTAGGGTAGGGAGGGAGGAAGAAGAATAAGGAACCTGGAGCCGGAGGACACACACACCAGGCGCGGCCGCGGTGCTGGAAGTGATGTTCCAGCCCAGTTGGGTGAAGTTTCTGATTTAAAGTTTCAGCTGTAAAAAAAAAAAAAAAAAACTTTTCTCACCGTCGGGAGGGTGTCACCCCTCTAGCGGGTGTCACCCGGGTGCGGACCGCACCCCCCGCACCCCCCTAGCAACGCCTCTGCTGTGGAGCACCGGTGATGGAACCACAGGAGACTGGGATGATTGGTGCAAGGAAGCACTTGTGGCACTAGACCAAGTGACAAGGAATTACAAAGCAATGATGTGTAACAAAGTTGTGGATAGAACACCTGCTATGCCCAATGGAGGGATTGCAGAATGGCCACTGCTCAATGGCACACCAGCCCCTGCAAAGGCTGATGCCCTCCAGTCTGAAGGAACAGTTATGGATGCAGGCATGGCAGATGGGTTGTCCACAGCCCAGCAACTAAGTAATGGCAAGTGTCAAGGTGACAATGTGACTATTGTTGACCTGCAGAGGCTCATTGTTGAGTTGGAGGGGAAGAGGAGACGTGGCTGACAGCGCTCCAGGGGAGCAACAGGCGGTGATGATGGGTACCTCCAAGGAGGTGGAGGTCTCTTCCAAGGTCTCAACCTCGCAAACTACAGTGGATGAGCCCCTCCATGTCTCGGAGGAGGGAAAGGTCCATAAAGAGGTCACAAATTTAGACATGGAATGTATAGAAATGACGGAAACTTTACTTGAAATGCTGGAGTTGGCAAAAACACACTCACTATACACTTGGGTGTCTCCACCACGGTCGGACAAGGTGGTGCTGCGTAGTACCAATGGGTGGAGCCAGGTGGTACAGGCGGTGCTGGAAAACCTTGACCAAGAGTGGAATTGGTGGGACCAATGTTTGTTAACCATTTGGCACAGGATCTCCAGATTCCCTGTGAGCCTACTTCCAGTTATTGATTGGTATGGAAGGCGCACAGGAGAACTGTTTAAGATATCAGAGGTCTCTCTGCCTGATGCGGTGACTGGAAACATCTCTGCTGGTGTGGTCCGAGATGCGGCTGAGTAGTGGGCAGTAGAGGGCGCAGATACTGCCTCACCCGCTAGACGTCTTGAGAAGGAAGGGCCCAGAATAGACGCAGCAGAAGCAGAGATAATTTCTGTCACTGGCCCAGAGGTACAAGTTAAGGTACCCTGGGACACTGGGGGAGAAGGTGCTAATGTTGGTTGCCATAGCAATGTAAAGTATGCGCCAGAAAAAAATGGTTTATGCTTGGATCAGTGTAGTTTGTTAGAACAGGTACCCCTGGAGTGTTGGACAACAGGTGAGGTGGAACTTGGATTTGGTCCTGTGGGTTGTAGTCACTTACCTGTGTATGGTCCCTCCTCAGGTCTGGTTCTAACAAGCACTGAGATAGAAGGCACTGATGATATTGAAAGCTGTGATCTGTTAATGGTTCGTTCTGCAAACAATGATTTGGTTGCCGTGGGTATCCAGAAAAACAGTTTTGAACCTGAAAGGCCGATGGTGAAGGGTAAAACGGGTATTGGTAAGTTAAAAGGAAGGTTTAGGAAAGGCAGAGTTCCCCCCCAAAAAATGAGTAAGCCCAGTGACCCCAAAAGAGGGAGCAGGCTGAGTGTAGGGAAATACGGGACCCTGTTAAGATCCAGGGTGGGACGTACCTGGAAGCACACCCGGAAAAAGGGTTGGGCCTACGTGGCTGACAGCCAGCACAGAGGTGTCCCAACCATGATGATGGGTGCTGGTGTTCCTCCCTCCGGATCGAAACAAGTGGCGGGGGTATGTGGCAGAGTGAGGCTCTGTCCCAATGAATATTAAGATAAAAGGGACACAGGGTTTGCATATCTGCAGACTGCAAGACTACAGAGTGTAGAATTTAAATGGAGAAAACTTCTCTGTCAGTTTTCTCCAGGTTTTGCTACTTTACTATGGGACTCTGTAGTTTGGAGATCCCTAAGAGACTTGGGTGGGACAGGATCTCCAACCCTGTGTCCGGGTCTTGTGGACAGCCCATATAACGAGGGACTGGTCAGAACAGGTAGTGAAGGAAGGTAGAGTGTGTGCAGCTTGTTGCTGCTGCTGTTTCAAGACAGACCTGTGTGTGGAAAGCTGTCTATCTGTGTGAGACTACATCCCTGGTGAGGGGGGAATTCGTGCCTGATGGACTGGGAGGCTGGTAGAGCTGAGGTGACTAGCAAGTCTAAGGGGGCTGAAGGAAGTCCTGAAGTCTGGGAGACAGTAAGGTAATCCAGGGGCTGGAGAATCCTGTTGAGACCAGGAGTAGGCTGGGAGCTGCAAGGCAAAGTAAGCCTAGGAGCCAGGAGGCTTGGCATTTTCTTTTGTGTATGAGTTTACTGGAGAAGAACCCCTGTGTGGGAAGTCCTATGTATGAACTTTTATTTTTGATCCTTTTAATAAAAATGAGCTGCCATGCCCTTAAACCTTAGTTCCTGTTGGCGGTGAACTCACTTAAAAACGCATTTACTTAAGCTAAACACCCCAATATCACAGAGGGTACTACATTGAAATCTTTTGTAGAATTAAGTAGAGAGTATGGTATACCAAATACTTTATTTTATAGTTATCTACAGGTTAGACATGCCCTTCAAGCCCAATTTCAAATAAATCCAGTGGTATGGCAAAAAATCCCTCATATCCAAAGATTAATTAAGACAGGACCCTCTAAGTCCTCATCTCAGAATTATACATACAGATTTGCAGCAGAAATATTACTGGGGAGAGAGTAGGGAAAACCAAAGGGAAATGGGAGAAGGACATAGGCGCCATAACAGCGGAGCAATGGACAAGGTTACTGGAACTGGGGCCACTGGTGTCACTCTCCCCATCGCAGAAGGTATCTCATTAGTTTTTAGTGCATAGAGTCTATTAAACCCCAAAAAGATTGCATATGTTTGGCAGGAGATCAGATGATAAGTGTCCCAGGTGTCAAGAAACAGGGGACCTTGTGCACATGATGTGGAAGTGTCCGAAATTGTTTCGTTACTGGGCTGAGATACTTGAAATCATAAATACAACCTTCGGGACCAAACTGGAACTGGAGGCTAGAACACGCTTACTGGGATGCATGGATGAAACAAATGAGCAAAAAAGTACCATAGAAGTAGTATTGAGATGTCTGTACCAAGCGAGAAAATTAATAGCACAAAACTGGCAATCATTGAAACCACCGACATCTGAAGAATGGGTCAATGTGATAAATTTGACAGTATGGAAGGAAAAAGTAGTCCTTACGAGATGGGGTAATTTTAATAAATTTAAAAGAATGTGGACGCCCTGGTTGAGTAGATTGCGTTGCCCGCCTTAAGGATGGGAAGAAAAAGATCAGAGTAGGAGTCGGAAGTTAGCCTTATACATAATGGGGAAAGGAAGAGAGAGGAAACAGCAGTAAATCAGAAATAGCAATGCCTCTAGAGAATAAGAAAATAGCGATTGCTGGCTACAGGATATTTGTGTGATTAGTCAAAGTTTAGGGGGGAGGGAATGGGAGGGGAGTGTAAAGGGAGAAGAGGGTATTTTAAGGTTAATACAATGTGCTGTATGTATTATACTGGTGATGCATTTTAACGTTTTTTATTGAAGAAAATAATAAAGAATATTTTGAGGAAAAAAAAGTATTTTATACCTACCTGTTCAGATCAACGATATTGAGCAGAGCAGTCCTTTGCCTACTCTTTGGAAGTCTTTTATCCACTCCTCCTTCCTCCAGACGCCTCCTCAACAAGCAATGTACTAAAGGGACACCTATGAATATGTGTTTCCGAGCTGGGCTGTGTGCACCTATAGACACACACATAGACACACACAGTGCAAGTAAGCAATGCCCCTACTCCCTCAGGAGGGAGTTAGACTGACAACAGCAGAAACCTATGGCTCCCACTGCTCAGTGTCTCTGGTAAAACCAAGAAGAGAAGAGAGGGGGCTGCAGCTGGGGCAGCACTGGAGCAGTGAGAGAAGTCAAGTAAGTGTTTAGAAATGGGGGTGGTTAGGATAGGTAGTGGGGAGTTATTTTACCTTAATTTAGAGAATGCATTAAGGTTAATAAAACATTTTGACTTTAGAACCACTTTAATGATTTACTGATTAGAATGAAGTTTAGCACAGCCTTCTTTAGAGGTTTTCCCTGTGGACCATATGCCCACTGATAGTTGCTGTTAGACTTCTGGTAGTGTACACAATACCGTGCACCCATAGTGCAGTTGCTACTACTTTTCTGGTGGTGTACACAGTACACAATACAGTGCACCCATAGTTGCTATTAGACTTCTGGTGGTGTACACAATACCGTGCACCCATAGTGCAGTTGGTATGCATACCATGGATTTAATAGAGTTAAATGGGAAAACCTAACTTCAGGGAATTAACTTGTTGAGTAACATTTTAGGTATGTAAAAACCTAAGAAGAATTCACTACAGCTAGGTGGGTACAACAAGGAACAGTTAAGATGCACCTACTGCACAGAGATGGCAATCAATCTCCCCCCCCCCCCTTAGTAAGGACTGGGAGCAAAACATGAACATAACTATCCTAAAGGAAAGGACAACCTATGTTAGACAAGGAGCCCTTAAAAAATTTGATAAGATTTGGAAATCGTGGCAAGAAAAAAAAAAAAAAAAATTGTAATTTAATATAAGTAAAGCAGTCGTAGAAGGGAATGGATGTTTTGGAGGAAGGAAGTGTGAGCGTGGTGTAGGTCAATTAGTGGTCGGCTGAGAGATGTAGAATGGAGGGTGAGATAAGAAGTATCGGGGTAGAGGAGTTTTGGATTGTAATGGTTTTAATGTGAAACAATGTTTTGATTAATTATTTTTTTGTATGGGAAAAAAGGGGGGAGGGAAGGAGGGAATGTATGTATTGTTGGAAAACGGAAAATGTTTAATAAAGATATGAAAATTAAAAAAAAAAGATGTACCTACTTCATAAAGTGTATGTAATGCCAAAACAATTGTTTCAAATTTCAATGGTGAGTAGGTTAGAATCCCTGTAAGGTTTTCTACCTTTGTCATTTCAATTTAGGGAAATTCACCATCTCTATTTATTCTGGTGACCACTGACCACTGACATAGGGGGTTATTTACTAAAGGCAAATCCACTTTGCACTACAAGTGCAAACTACAAGCGCAAAGTGGACAGAGGGGTGGCGGTGGTCGTGGTATACTTGGATTTTGCAAAAGCGTTCGATACAGTTCCCAACACACGGCTCATGTGTAAGGTAAAAACTACAGACTTGGAAACATCAGTTTGTAAATGGAAAGAAAACTGGCTAAAAGACAGAATTCAGACACAGAATTAACACTACTGGTTAATGATTCTTACTCTGAATGGTCTAAGGTTATCAGTGCTGGGACCCTTAGGCCTTGAACACATGACCGGTTTTCTTGGCAAGAAACGACAAGAAAACTGTTGGGAGAGCTTTCTTGCCAAGAAAACCGTTCGTGTGTATGGTTTCTCGTCGAGAAAACTGTTGTGAATCTCGACGAGAAAAAAAGAAAACCTGCTTTCTTTTTTCTCATCGGGAGTCTAATTTTTCTCGTTGTGATTCTCGTCAGACTGTTTTTGGACAAGAAAACCGTTTGTGTGTATGCTTTTCCGAGTCTTTAAAAACCGTGCATGGTCAGAATCAAGTATGAGACAGGCGCGCACCTTCTTGTAAAACTAGCGTTCGTAATGGAGATAGCAAATTCATCACGCTGTAACGAACTGAAAGCACGAAGACTGAAAAGCATGAATCGTCTCTCACTAAACTTTTACTAACACGCAGTAACACGAGATTAGCAAAAGCAGACCAAGGGGTGGCGCCATGAGAATGGAACTTCACCTTTATACTGCCGTCTTACGTGTTGTACGTCACCGCGCTTTAGACCGGCAAGATTTTGAATTGACAGTGTGTATGCAAGGAAAGCTTGACAAGAATCTCGTCAAGTTTGACAAGAAACCTGTCTAGAAAAACTAAGTTTTTTTTGCGACGAGATTCTCGACCGTGTGTACTAGGCTTGACTTTTTAATATCTTTATCAATTATAATGGGTCTGGGATCAAAAGTAACATTTCTGTCTTTGCAGATGACACTAAGCTATGCAGTGGAATAACATCCTTACAGGATGTCTCCAATTTACAAGCCAACCTCAATGCACTAATTGAGTGACTATGTGGCAGATGAGGTTTAATGTTGATAAATGTAAAGTTATGCACTTGGGGGCTAAGAATAGGCATGCATCATACATACTAGGGGGAGTACAACTGGGGGAATCCATAGTGGAGAAGGATCTGGGGGTTTTGGTAGATCATAAGCTCAAAAATGGCATGCACGGCCAAGCTGCGGTTTCCAAAGCGAGCAAAGTCCTTTCTTGTATTAAGAGAGGTATGGACTCCAGAGAGAGAGAAATAATTTTGCCCCTATTCAAATCATTAGTAAGACCTCATCTGGAATATGCAGATCAGTTTTGGGCACCAGTTCTCAAAAAGGATATCGGGGAGCTAGAGAAAGTGCAGAGAAGGGGAACCAAACTGATAAGAGGCATGGAGGAACTCAGCTATGAGGAAAGATTAGAGGAACTGAATTTATTCACTCTTGAGAAGAGGAGAATAAGGGGGGATATGATCAACATGTACAAATCTATAAGGGGTCCATACAGTGAACTTGGTGTTGAGTTATTCACTTTACGGTCAACACAGAGGACACGGGGGCACTCTTTACGTCTAGAGGAAAAGAGATTTCATCTCCAAATATGGAAAGGTTTCTTCACAGTAAGAGCTGTGAAAATGTGGAATAGACCCCCTCCAGAGGTGGTTCTGGCCATTTCAGAAGATTGCTTTAAGAAAGGCCTGGATACTTTCCTAAATGTACATAATATAACTGGGTACTAACATTTATATGTAAAGTTGATCCAGGGAAAATCTGATTGCCTCTCGGGGGATCAGGAAGGAATTTTTTCCCCTGCTGTAGCAAATTGGAGAATGCGCTGCTGGGGTTTTTCGCCTTCCCCTGGGTCAACTGTGGTTATAGAATTGGGTATATGGGATCGTACGATATTTTTTTTTTTTTTTTTTTATGGTTGAACTAGATGGACTTGTGTCTTTTTTCAACCTGACTAACTATGTAACTATGTAAAGTGCACTTGCAATTGCACTGAAAGTGCACTTGGAAGAGCAGTCGCTGTAGATCTGAGGGGGACATGCAAGGAACATAAAAAACAGCATTTTAGCTTGCATATGATTGGATGATAAAATCAGCAGAGCTTCCCCTCATTTCAGATCTACCCCTCAGATTTACAGTGACTGCACTTCCAAGTGCACTTTCAGTGCAATTTCAAGTGCACTTTGCACTTGTAGTTTGCATTTGTAGTGCAAAGTGGATTTGCCTTTCGTAAATAACCCCCATAGCGAATAAAACTTAGTACGATTGTCAAATTTTGAGTTGCCTTCTGACTAGAAATAAAGGGTAATGTCACATAGTATTAGCGTAACTGTTTATCAAACCTATATTTTCAGTAGAAAATACACTCAAGTTAATTTTGATGTGCACAAATATAATAAAATATTCACATGTTCTGTAAAATATAAAAGATGAGACAGAGTTAAGTAAATTGAAGCCAAACATGGCACAATTTTTTTTCATTTTCTTTTTCAATTACCTTTATTACTAATGAAAGGGGACTGATAAGCCTCCGGCAACATCCATCATGGATATTATCCCGGCTTCTAATACAGCAAACGAGGAGGTCATCTCACACTGAGACTGCTAGCTAGCGGAATACGACCACAGACCTGATCATCTATGTGCTTTATACAGTCAACTTACGAGTGAGTGCTTTAATACTATTGTATTATTAAAGTGAAACAGTTTTAACTAAGTGGCGCCTCTTTTCTGTTTTTTTCTGTTTTCATATGAGACAGTAAATGTTTTGTGACAGCTTCTCTGCAGGTATAGAAAGTTTGCATGAAAGATTCTGTCCACATAAGCATAATAATTCAGTTATCAGTGCATACGGGCAGGTTGAACTACCAAATGGCTTTATACAGGTCTAGGAGATATTAGAGATTTAGGTAAGTCTTTTACCTGGTCCCCCTATTTGTCAAGGACATTATAAAGAGATTTTAATCCCCCTGTGGAATTTTTAAGTCCTTTTATTTAACAAAACATACAGTATTCCAACATAGGAAGTAGGAATGAGCCGAACACCCCCCAGTTCGGTTTGCATCAGAACATGCGAACAGGCAATAAATTTGTTTGAATATCTGAACACTGTTAAAGTCTATGGGACATGAACATGAAAAATCTAAAGTGCTAATTTTAAAGGCTTATATGCAAGTTATTGTCATAAAAAATGTTTGGGGACCTGGGTCCTGCCCCAAGGGACATGTATCAATGCAAAAAAAAGTTTTAAAAACTGCAGTTTTTTCGGGAGCAGTGATTTTAATAATGCTTAAAGTGAAACAATAAAAGTGAAATATTCCTTTAAATTTCGGACCTGGGGTGTGTGTATAGTATGCCTGTAAAGTAGTGCTTGTTTCCCGTGCTTAGAACTGTCCCTGCACAAAATGTCATTTTTGAAGGAAAAAAAGTAATTTAAAAGTACTCGCAGCTGTAATGAATTGTCGGCTCCTGCAATACAGAGAAAAGTCCTGTTCCTCGATGGACATCATCGCTGGAGACTGCAGATCATCCATCGCTGGATACCAACATCACTGGAGTGGAGATTGAGAGTGGATTACCACCGCTGGAATCTTTTTTTTTTTTTTTTTTTTTAATAAAGGACTTATCCCAACTGTGTCTGTGTGTTTTTTTACAATTTTTTACACTTTCTTTGTGAAATGGTAGGGGTACATTTCCTTACCAATTCACATAGGGGGGCCGGGATCTGGGGGTCCCCTTTGTTAAAGGGGTCTTCCAGATTCCGATAAGCCCCCCGCCAGACCTGAAGGGTCTGGTATGGATATTTGGGGGGAACCCCACGTCAATTTTTTTTTTAATTAGACGCAGGGTTCCCCTTAATATCCATACCAGACCTGAAGGGCCTGGTAATTGAATTTGGGGGGACCCCACGCATTTTTTTTTTTTTAATCAATGACTTTCAATTCCTTTTCTCTGTATTGCCGGGAGCCGACAATTCATTACAGCCGTGAGTACTTTTAAATTACTTTTTTTCTTCAGAAATGACATTTTGTGCAGGGACAGTTCTAAGCATGGGAAACAAACGCTACTTTACAGGCATACTATACACACCTCCAAATACGAAATTTAAAGTAATATTTCACTCTTATTGTTTCACAAGCATTATTAAAATCACTGCTCCCGAAAAACTTCAGTTTTTAAAACAATTTTTTGCATTGATACATGTCCCCTGGGGCAGGACCCAGCTCCCCAAACACTTTTTATGACAATAACTTGCATATAAGCCTTTAAAATTAGCACTTTAGATTTCTCCCATAGACTTTTACAGGGTGTTCCGCGGCTTTTTGAATTTGCCGCGAACACCCCAAATTGTTCGCTGTTCGGCGAACAGGCAATGTTCGTGTCGAACATGAGTTTGACTCAAACTCGAAGCTCATCCCTAATAGGAAGTGGACAGAAAAGATCTCTAGTAAGGAGATCTTATAGCTCTTTGAAAATATATGTTTTCAGTATGCCCAGATATAACATAGAAACCAATCCTTTAATAATATGACAACTGTCACAGATCTGCTGCTGACTTGTTATTTCTTGTCTCAAAGATCAGGCTTTGACTTGCAAGGTTTTGCTGGTACCTGTTATCCCAAAAGACTTGCATTCAAATTACCAACTGCTATGATTGTGTCAAAGTTAACCATTCACTGTTGATTCAAATAGGTACACATCCAGTCCCATCCTAGCCAGGCCATCTTCCTCTCTATTTAAGCTGGGCTCTTTAAGCCTTGAGGCTTTGCCGGTGCACCAGACAAGGTGAAGGCAACTGTATTAAACACCTTCTTTTTCTTCTCAGTTTTTACAGTTAAATGGTGGGTATAAAAAAAAAAAAAAAAACAAGACTTTATTGTTAGTAACACAGCATGGAATGGACCCTCCTGGTTAATGGAAGCCAGTGTTCAAAAAAGACTTGAAAAACTTAAGGTGAATAAATCACCAAGACCATATGGCCTGCACCCAAGAGTACTCAAAGAACTTAGCCATGTTATGACCAGACAGTTGTTCCTAATATTTAAAGACAGCTTAGTGACTGGAATGGTAACAGGCTTACTGGCAAAAAGCTAACATTGTACCAATATACAAAAAAGGGTCAATACATATGCCTGGAAACTACAGACCAGGCAGCCTAACATCAATAGTATGTAAATTATTGAAGGGGATGTAAAAAGGACTACCGTATTTGCCGGCGTATAAGGCGGCTGGGCATATAAGACGACCAACTAATTTTCAGTTTAAAACGTTGGTTTTGTGCTATAGTCAACGAATAAGATGACCCCCTTACCATATGTTCAGAAACGAAGAGGCCGCCAGATGGATATCAGCCCGCCGGGTGCTCTGTAAAGCTGTATGTATTCAGTATATGCGCCGCTCAGCTGAGCGGCGCATATACTGAATGCATACAGCTTTACAGAGCTGAGCGGCGCATATACTGAATACATACAGCTTTACAGAGCACCCGGCGGGCTGATATCCATCGGGCAGCTGATTCACCGGGCGTATAAGACGACCCCCAGTTTTTGGCTGTGTGATTCCGGTGTAAAAGGTCGTCTTATACTCCGGAAAATACGGTATATCCAAGAATTTGCTGATGAAAATAGTATTATTAGTAGTAACCAGCATGAATTTATGAAGGATCGCTCTTGGCAGACCAACTTGTTAACATTCTAGCGTATATTCTGAATGGTCTGGAATTGTTAGTTGGATACCCTAAGGCTCTCTCCTGGTACCAATTCTGTTTAATTTGTTTATAAATGATATAGAGGTTGGTATAACCTGGAGAAAAGATGCTTAAAAAGGAGATATGATCACTATTTTCAAATATCTCACTGGTGATTCTAGCATAGGGAGAAAACTATTCAGTCTCATGTCATTTAAGAAGACACATGGCCACTCAGTGAAGTTGAATGAAAAGCAGACTAGTCTTAAACTGCATGAGGCGTTCTTTAATGTTAGAGCAATAAGCAAGGTGTGTTGAAATATAAAAAAAAAAACGTTTTTCCAAACACAATATACAGAGATATACTGACATACTCCCCAGTGTTTCCTAGTGTCTCCCCTTCGTGTTTCCCAGTGAAGAAGATCCCTAGTGATTCCCAGTGCTTTCTAGAATCTCAGAGAAGGCTTGGAGTGTGCCCTAGACTATTGTGCCTTTTGACTTCCTGGGTGATTCCTAGTGACCCTGAGATTCCTAGTGCCCCTGTGGTTGGAACTCCTCTTGTTCCAAGTGACTGTTTGCATGCATCTCCTAGTGCCTTCTAGTGTGATAACCCCAGTGTACCCAGTGTCTCCCAGCCTGTGCCCAGTGACTCCCAGTTTGTTTCTGCATGCACGATGTATACTTGCACTTACCTTTCATTATCAGCCCCTGCATGTGCAATCCACTGCAGTGTGTCTACGCTTATGGCCCGTACACACGATCCGAATATCGTACGAAAAATGTCGTCCGAGGAAGAATCGTACGATAATCGGATCGTTAGTACAGAGCTTTCGAGAGCCGATCATGACAGTTCATCTGATATTATTTTATCGGACATGCACGAAAATTTTCCTCGTACGATACCAGATCGTCCGATTTTCATTTAGTTAGTACACTTGTCATCCGAAAATACAATACAAATACATTACAACACATGACATCACTTACGATTTTTTTTTTCAGTCATACGAGCATTTTCGTGACTTTAATAACCTATTCAATTTCACTTGCGACTATTAAGCAAAAAACGTACGATCTGTCGTACGATAATCGGATCGTGTGTACGGGGCATTAGTCTGTTTTCTGTTCAATGTTCCTGTGAACTTCTGTTTGATCCTATTAATTCCTGCTTTTCTCTGTGCATTACTACTCACTCCCAGTGTCTCTGTGTGTATCCGTGCATGTATGCTAGCATGGACTGTACTACCTACTGACCTGTGATCTCTGTGCTTCCACACTGCAAGGGGTTCTTACCTACTTATCAGCCCTTAATTTCCAGTGCCATCAGGAAATCTCTGCCCATCTCCACCTGTTAAACAGGGGCAGAAAAAAATGGACCTTAGGCACTGGTGCTGGTGCCACAACACTACTAACCCCTCACAGATACTCTATTAGGAGCACAGGAATGAGCCCTGCTGCAAAGTATTGCATCAAATTGTATTTACACGCCCCTGTTAAACAGGGGCTGAAAAATTGGGCCATAGGCACTGGTGCTGGTGCCACAACACTGCAACCCCTCACAGATACTGTAGTTGGAGTGCAGAAATGAGCCCTGCTGCAAAGTATTGCATTCAAAATTGTGAATACACGCCTAACAGGGGCTGAAAAATTGGGCCTTAGCCACTGGTGGCGGTGCCCAGAACCAAAAATGTTCTTACAAGCTATCAGCATGATCATTGAGGAGGAAGAGGATAGTCACTCAGCATCAGCATAGGCAGTCTTGAAGGGATCTGACATTTCCCAAAAAATTATTCGGTTACATCAGCATCAGGTGCTAGGTAGCTGGTGGTGATCCAAGACTCATTTTTATGAAGGTCAGTCGATCGACCGAGTCGGTGGACAAGCGCACCCTGTGATCGGTTACAAAGCCTCCAGCAGCACTGAATGTGCGTTCCGAAAGAACGCTGGATACGGGACAGGCCAGTAGCTCAATTGCATACTGTGCAAGCTCTGGCCAATGATTAATCCTCAAGACCCAGTAACCCAGAGGATTTTCGGTGGGAAAGGTGTCCAAGTCTGATCTTGCCCCTAGGTATTCCTGCACCATGTAAACCAGACGCTGGCGATGGTTGCTGGAACCAATCATACCTGGGGGCTGCGGACTAAAAAATTGTCTGAACGCATCGGTCAGACGGCCACCTTCTCCATCGCTCCTTCTTTGACTGACCAAAGCCTCAGCAACACGTTGTCCAGGACCAGGAATTTGTAACCTCCCAGTCTCTGGAAACGCGTTGCACAGAATATAAACAAAAAAGTCAGTGCTACTACCCATACATCACATAAAAAGCAGAGCTCCCAGGTGCTTGATCCACAGTCGCTGGCTTAGTAGAAGTGAATGAAAAAAAGATGATCCACACTCCGGTCATTGCTCTTAAAAAATAGACATATTTATTGACAAGCCACAGTAGACAAACGCAAATAGGAACGGTTGACGCGTTTCAGCCTATAAGGCCTTAGTCATAACCACATTACAGACATGAAACTTGTGAAATAAATAGTAGCTCTAAGGATCACTGGCTCCACCCATTAATTGTCTAAATTGACCGCAGGCAATTATCCAAAAGGTGAATCAGCTGCGTTGCACAGACCTTTCTGCAAGGCCTCCCAAAGATGCTTCATCCTCTGCTCCCTTTGTGACGGCAATTAAGGAGGGTTGCCAGCCAGTAATGATCCCTCTCCTTGATCGCACAAATACGAGGATCCTTCCGCAGGCTTTGCAGGATCAGGGAGGCCATGCAGCATAGGTTTGCTGAGGCATTTGGTCCGGAGTCCTCTGGGTCACTCAGGACAACATGATCTGCAGCCACCTTCTCCCAGCCACGAACAAGTCCATGGGTGTCTTGGGACTGTAATTGATCCCTTGAAGACTGTTGCTGATGCTAGGCTCCACCTCCATGCTGACACAATCGTCCTGCTCCTCCTCCTCCTCCTCCTCCTCCTCTTCCTGTGTGATAGGCGGGCCAGCAGGAACACTGTCTGGATAAAGGGGGCCTTGAGAGGTAAGAAAGTCCTCCTCTTCCTGCCTCTGTTCTGCCTCAAGTGCCCTGTCCGTTATTCCACGCAGCCGGTGCTCCAACAGGTGGACAAGAGGGACAGTGTCACTGATGCATGCACTGTCACTGCTCACCATCCTCACGGCCTCCTCAAATGGTTCCAGGACAGTGCATGCATCCCTGATAATGGCCCACTAGCGTGGGGAAAAAATCCAAGCTCCCCTAACCCTGTTCTGGTGCCATATTGCAACAGATACTCATTGATGGCCCTCTGCTGCATGTGCAGCCGCTGCAGCATGGCCAACGTAGAGTTCCACCTGGTGGGCATGTCACAGATTAGGCGGTTATTGGGCAGTTTGTATTCCTTTTGCAGGTCAGCCAGCCGAGCACTGGCATTATATGACTGGCGGAAATGCCCACAGAGTTTCCTGGCCTGCTTCAGGATCTCCTGTAAGCCCGGGTACCTGCCCAAGAACTGCTGCACCACCAAGTTAGGGACGTGAGCCAAACAGGGCACATGGGTCAGTTGTCCCTGTCGGAGGGCGGAGAGGAGGTTGGTGCCATTGTCGCAAACCACCTTTCCTGGCTTAAGCTGGCATGGCGTCAACCACCTCTGAGCCTGCCCCTGCAGAGCTGACAGAATCTCTGCCCCAGTGTGGCTCCTGTCCCCCAAGCACACCAGCTCAAGCACCGCATGGCATCTTTTTGCCTACGTACTTGCGTAGCCCCTTGAACGCCTACGGAGCACCGCTGGTTCCAAGGACAAAGCACAGGAAGAGGCCATGGAGGAAGAAGAAGAGGAGGGGGTGGAGGAGAGAGGTGTGTCAGAATCACCAGTAGTAACATTTTGGAGGCATAGTGGCGGAACAACCTCCAACACTACTGCACCTTGTCCTGCATCCTTCCCAGCTACCAGCAGAGTCACCCAGTGTGCCGTGAAAGATAGTTAACGTCCCTGTCCATGCCTGCTGGACCATGAGTCAGAGGTAATATGCACCTTACCGCCCTGTCCAGCGAGGCCAAGACATTGCCTTCCACATGCCGGTAGAGAGCCAGAATCACCTTCTGTGAGAAAAAGTGGCGTTTGTGGAATGTGCGGTTCCTCAGTGGCAGGTTCCCAAACTCACAGAAGGTGCCAGAGTCTACCAACTGAAAAGGCAGCAGTTGAAGTGCTAGCAATTTAGCCAAGCTAGCATTCAACCACTGGGCATGTGGATGGCTGGGAGCGAACTTCTTTTGACGGTGCAGCAGCTGGAGCAGGGAAATTTGCCTGTACAATCGGACGTTGGTGTACCTATAGCAGATTGCCCGCAAGTACTTGGCTGTGACACACCTAATTCTACACCTTCATTCCTCTCAGTGCAGGTTTCAGAGAGGACGGAATGTATAGTGGGGTTGGAGATCCCAGCTGATGAGGAGCAAGGAGAGGTCCGCTTTTTTATTTGGTGTGGGTCTTTTAGGTACGCTTGCCAACGAACTGCATGGCAGGTCGACATATGTCTGGTCAAGCACATGGTGCCCAAGTGGCTAATGTTTTGGCCACGCGAGATATGCTTCAGACATATGTTGCAAATGGCAATGGTGCGATCTGCTGCACACGTCTGAAAAAAGGCCCACACCAAGAACTTTTGGAATAAGGCACAGAGACAGCAGTGCCCTGCACATGCGGAGCTCTGCGGTGTGATGCAGTCGGTGTGCTGCCCTTAAGCTTGCCCCTGGAGGGCATCCTGCCTCATTGGAGATGTGCCTCCTCCTCCTCCTCTCTCCTATCAGGCACCCACGTGGACTCAGTGACCTCATCATCATCCCCTCCCTCCTCATCACTTGAGCAAATCTGGCAGTATGCTGCAGCTGGGGGAACATGACTGCCAGATATCTGTCCTTGTTGGGCACCCCCTCTCTCTGGGCTCAAGTTACTACCCCCTCTCTCTGGGCTCACGTTACTGCTTTCCTCTAGCTGGGTTCCATCATCGGAGCCTTCAAAAAGCTGAGCATCCTCCTGGAGCATGTACCCAACTGTAAGGTACCTGTGATAGGTAGTGTCCGAAGTGGAACTTGCGTGCTGAGGATTCAGGCGAATACGTAGTCAGGCAGATTAGGTTGGCAACAGATCAGGCAAAACGGTACACAATCGAAATCCAGAGAGTGGTCAGGCAGGCAAAGGTCATACACAAGCTGGCAGTGAAGTACAAAATCAGCAGGCTAGAGAGTAGTCAGGAATTCAGGCAGAACTTAGTTCAACACGAAAATCAAGATCAAAAAGCAGTCACAACACCCAGGGAGCTATTCCACACAAACGGGCGCTGAGCGATAGCATCACTTCCTTTTTATGGGCTGCTTTGATAGAAAATTGTCCACAGCTGGCAGCAGGTGGGGCTAGTGAGTCCAAGGCAATGCTTAATACTGAGAGGACATTTCCAAAAGTCTAAATCTGCTCTGTAGCACAACAGGTAAGGCTGCAGCTGTGGGACCAGGAAGATCCCGGTTCAAATACACCCAGGTACATGACAGGGCCCCCTCCCCAGTGGACCCCTCCGGGGGCCTAGCAGGGCTTAGTGGGAAAGGAGGCATGGAAGTCTCGAATAAGAGAAGGGGCATGCAGATCTTTGGCTGGAACCCAGGAACGGTCTGTGACAGGATATCCCTTCCAATGAACCAGATACCGAAGGCCACGACCCTGTCTTCTAGAATCAAGAATCTTGGAGATTTCAAACTCATTTTGTCCATCAACAATAACAGGAGAAGGTAGCTGTTGCGTTCTGGAGTAGCGATTGAAAATTGCTTTTTTGGAGGAGGGAAACGTGGAACACAGGATGTATCCGGAGAGAGGAGGGTAATTTCAACCGATAGGAGACTGGCCCGACTCGAGCAATAATTCTGTAAGGACCAATGAATCGAGGGCCCAATTTGGTAGAAGGCTGTTTCAGTCTCACATATTTGGTTGATAGCCAAACTCTGTCCCCCACCACATATGGAGGTATATGGCGTCTTCGTTTGTTGGAAAAAAGTGCATACTTGCCTGCTGACTTCCGTAGTAGTAAGCAAATCTTTTTCCAATGTAGCAGAATATTTTTCACCCGCTGATCTGCTGCTGGTACACCAGAAGAAGGCTGTATTAGGGGAAAAGTCTGAGGGTGATAGCCTAGGGCTGCGTAGAATGGTGTGGTATGAAGAGCACTGTGCCAACGGGAATTAATAGCGAACTCAGCTAAAGGCAAATACTCAGACCAGTTGGAGTGTAAGGCATTGACATAATGTCGAAGATAGGTTTCTAGGGTCTGGTTCATGCGTTCGGTTTGACCATCTGTTTGAGGGTGATGTGAGGTAGAGAGTGAAAGCGTTACTCCCAGTTTCTTGCAGAACGCTTTCCAGAATCGAGAAACAAACTGGGATCCGCGGTCTGAGACGACATTGGTAGGTATGCCATGGTATCTCACAATATGTGAAAGGAAGAGAGTAGACAGTGCTTCTGCTGTAGGTAATCCCGGGAGCGGCACAAAATGAGACATTTTGGAAAAGCGATCCACTATGACCCATAAAGCAGTCATGCCCTCGGACTTGGGTAAGTCTGTAATGAAGTCCATAGTCAAATGGGTTCAAGGCTGACGAGGTGCCGAAAGTGGTTGTAACAGTCCAGTAGGCAATGTGCGGGGTACTTTATTAGCAGCACAAGTTGGACAGGCAGCCACATAGTCAGTAACATCCCTTTTCATATGAGGCCACCAGAAATGACGCTGCAAGGTCTTAAGAGTGATGGTGACACCAGGATGACCAGATAACACACCATCATGTGCCCAGAGGAGTACAGGTTTTCTGAGGCTAGGGGCTACGAACAGGCGACCTGGTGGTATCTTCAAGCCTTGGGGAACACGATTCTGGGTTTCTTGTAACTGTTGGGAAAGAGCCGTAGAGATCTGTGCGACAATTTTGTAAGTTGGGATTATATACTGCTCGGTAGGTTGGTCAAGAACAAAATGAAAACGGGAGAAAAACAGAGCACATCGAGCCTGACGTGAGTTCAAACGTCTTGCAGTCTGAAGATACAGTAGGTTTTTATGGTCAGGGTGGATAGAAAAAGGTTTGGGAGCCCCTTCCAGAAGATGTCGCCATTCAGACTATGCCAATTTGATGGCCAGTAGTTCTCGATTCCCAACATCGTAATTCATCTCCGCTGGAGAAAACTTTCTAGAAAAAAATGCTACTGGATGGATTCTACCGGACTTTGGCTGTCTCTGGGAGAGCACGGCACCTGCTCCTACCTCAGAGGCATCAACCTCAACAATGTACTGGAGATTGGGATTTGGATGCTGAAGAATTGGAGCTTTGCTGAACAGGTCTTTTAATTGCTGGAAAGCCGATTCTGCTTCTGAGGACCATACCTTGCAATTTGTACCTTTCTTAGTCATAGCAGTAAGGGGGGCCGCAATGAAGGCAAAACCTTTGATGAAGCATCTGTAGTAATTTGCGAACCCTAGAAAGCTTTGGAGCCCTCTTAAAGTGGTCGGTTGGGGCCATTGCAAGACAGCGGAAAGTTTTTGAGGGTCCATTTGGAAACCGACGGCACTTATAATGTATCCAAGGAAAGGAATACGGCTTTGATGGAAACTGCATTTCTCAATCTTCGCGTAAAGATGGTTTTCTCTCAGTCGCTGCAATACCTGCTTTACATGCGAGATGTGCTCTAGATGAGTCTTGGAAAAGATTAAAATGTCGTCCAAGTAGATGATCACAAAACTGTTACTGAAATCATGAAAAATGTCATTCATGAAACGTTGGAAGACAGCAGGGGCGTTACACAACCCAAATGGCATAACCAGATATTCAAAATGTCCATTACGAGTGTTGAATGCTGTCTTCCACTCGTCCCCGTCTTTAATTCGAATCAGATTATAAGCCCCTCGTAGGTCTAGCTTGGAGAAGATAACAGCCCCCTTAAGTACATCAAACAGTTCAAGAATGAGAGGCAAAGGGTAGGAGTCTTTTACGGTGATTTGATTTAACCCTCGATAGTCTATGCATGGTCGAAGACTCCCATCTTTTTTTTCAACAAAGAAAAAACCTGCCCCTACTGGAGAAGAAGAGGGTCGGATAAAACATCTTTCCAAGTTGTCTTTTACATATTCCTCCATGGATTTTTGTTCAGGCAAAGACAGGGGATAGGTCCTTCCTTTGGGAAGAGGTGCTCCAGGAATCAATTTAATTGCACAGTCAAAAGAACGATGTGGAGGTAAAACCTCTGCCTTTTTCTTGCCAAATACGTCTGCAAACGCATGGTATTCATGAGGCAAGGTAGGTGGGACGGCTATGGAAGCCAGCATACAAGCAGAAAGTCTTTTGGGTTGAGACAAACAGTTTGAATGACAGAACGACCCTCAAGAGGTTAGTTCTCCATTTTCCCAATCAAAAGAAGGGTTATGTTGTTGTAACCATGGGTAACCAAGGATAACAGGCAGAAGTGGAGAATCAATAAGAGAAAAGACAACTTCCTCTTTGGGGAGTACGCCTACCTGAAGGGTGATTGTCATAGTCTCAAATTTTACAATGCCATCTCCCAAGGGTTGTCCATTCACGGTGGTAATGTTCAGGGGTCTAGATTTTGGAACAAATTGGATATTATTTTTTTAGCAAAAGTGAAGTCCAAAAATATGCCAGCAGCTCCAGAATCCACAAAAGCCTCACAGGAGACAAGTTTAGAGGGTAAATGGATAATTGCAGGAATGGTAATCTTGGTCTTGGAGGATATACCTGTAAGGTCTAAGCCAGCTCCTCCAACACTGGTTAGACCCTGCCTTTTACTGGACGGGAAGGGCAGACAGATAATAAATGTCCTTTAAGTCCACAGTATAGTGGACTCAGTTAGGTGGAGACGGCTTACATCCATGGGTTCCACAGGTGCCTGGGGTTCAACTGAGATTTCAGGTTCTGGCTGAGGTGGTGCTTGGAAGTTATGGGCCAAACGGTAAACTGGCCTAGGAAACTTGCGAGTTCTAAGTCTCTCTTGGCACCTTTCATGATACCGGACATCCAGACGAACACAGAGCTCTATGAATTTCTCTAGGTCTTCTGGGGAATCCTTATAGACTAATTCGTCTTTGATGCGATCCGCAAGACCTTTTCGGAAGGCTGCACGTAATGCCCTTGAGTCCCAAGTAGTCTTAGCGGCAAGGGTACGAAACTCAATAGCATATTATGCCACAGACCTGGTGCCTTTTTGCATGTCCAAGAGTGAGTACTCAGCTGCAGAAGCTCTATCTGGCTTGTCAAATACAGTCTGGAGAGAAGCCAGAAATTTGTCAGCGTCTTGCAGCACAGGATCATTGCGTTCCAGATAAGAAGAGACCCAGGCCAGGGCCTTCCCCTTTAACAAGGAAATTACAAAAGTCACTTTGGCAGACAAAGTGCTAAAGGTCCCAGGGTTGTTGCGGAAATGCAAACGGCAAACATTTAAAAAGCCTCTGCAGTAGAGTTGAGCGGACACCTGGATTTTCGGGTTCGACGGGTTCGGCCGAACTTCGGAAAAAAGTTAGGGTTCGGGACCGAACTTTAACCCGAACCCGAACCCGAACCCCATTGAAGTCAATGGGGACCCGGACTTCTACGGACTAAAAGGGCTCTAAAAAAGTAATGGGAAGAGCTAGAGGGCTGAAAATGGCAGCAAAATGTTGTTAAGAGTATGACAAGTGCTCTGCAAACAAATGTGGATAGGGAAATAACTTAAAAAAAATAAAAAAATATGCTGGAGGCCCCCTTTTCAGCAGAAGAGGTACGGGAAGTCATTAAGAACCTCAGAAACTCAACGGCACGATGCCGCACATATGGTGGGAATGCCCCAGAATTAGTGATGAGCCGAACACCCCCGGGTTCGGTTCGCACCAGAACCCGCGAACGGACCGAAAGTTCGTACGAACATTAGAACCCTATTAAATACAATGGATGCGAACGTTCGAATTCTAAAGTGCTAATTATAACAACTATTATGCATGTTATTGTCCTAAAAAGGGTTTGGGAACCCGGGTTGTGCACCAGGGGACATGTATCAATGCAAAAAGAAGTTTTAAAAACGGTCGTTTTTCGGGAGCAGTCATTTTAATGATGCATAAAGTGAAAAGAAAAAAAGTCAAATATTCCTTTAAATATCGTACCTGGGGGGTGTCTAAAGTATGCCTGTGAAGTGCCACGTGTTTCCCGTGTTTAGAACTGTCCCTGCACAAAATGACACTTCTAAAGGGAAAAAAAGCCATTTAAAACTGCTTGCGGCTTTAATGTAATGTCTGGTCCCGGTAATATGGATGAAAATCTTTAAGAAAAATGGCATAGCTACCCCATGACCCCCCCCCCCTACCCCAGCCCATTACCAGCCCCTTTGGGTCTTGTATGGATATTAAGGGGAACCCCGCACATAAAATAAAAAAGGCCCTATATACTCTGAACAGCCGTATACAGGCGGTGCATACAAGACAGGGACTGTAGGTTTGTTCTTATGTAGAATCTGTTTGTAATTTTGAACAGGTACATTGTTGAAGTGTAGCTCCAGCCCAAAAATCTATTTTTAAACTTTTTGGAAAACATAAGTAAGGGTTATCACCCCTGTAACATTTGTTTTGCTGTCTGTGCCCCTGTTCAGAACATTTCACCTCACTTTCCGTCCCAATGACAACTGTTTTTGAAATGTGGTGTTTTTCTTGAAACAAGGATTGCTGATAAAGCATCAGTACAGAGGAGACACCTTTCTCCCATATTTATTCTTACAGGAGAGAATTTTCCTTCCTAGTGGTAGATTTCCTCTCACTTCCTGTTGTCTTCTTGCGTTTGCAAGTAGGAGTCGTTTGTAAGTTGGATGTTTGAAAGTAGGGACCTGCCGTATATACTCTGCAGAAATAGGCCCCTTAGTTGTTGGTGTTGGCACAACACTGTAAGCACTCACAGTTACTCTTGGTTGGTGCTGGAACGCCCTGCTGTCAACTATTATATCAGGAATTTTAATTACATATAATTGTTGAACAGTGGTAGTAAAAATTGGGCCTTTGATGGTGGTGCTGGTGCCACAACACTGTAAGCCCTGACAGTTACTCTTGGTGGGTGCAGCAATGGGCCCTGCTGTGAATTATTAGATCAAGAATTGTAATTGCATGCCCCTGTTGAACAGGGGCTGAAAAATTGGGCCTTTCGTGGTGGTGGTGGTGGTGGGGGTGTTGCCACAACACTGTAAGCCCTCAGAGTTACTCTTGGTGGGTGCAGGAATGGGCCCTGCTGTGAATTATTAGATCAAGAATTGTAATTGCATGCCCCTGTTGAACAGGGGCTGAAAAATTGGGCCTTTTGTGGTGGTGGTGGTGGTGGTGGTGTTGCCACAACACTGTAAGCCCTCAGAGTTACTCTTGGTGGGTGCAGGAATGGGCCCTGCTGTGAATTATTAGATCAAGAATTGTAATTACATGCCCCTTTTGAACAGGGGCTGAAAAATTGGGCCTTTCGTGGTGGTGGTGGTGGTGGCGTTGCCACAACACTGTAAGCCCTCAGAGTTACTCTTGGTGGGTGCAGCAATGGGCCCTGCTGTGAATTATTAGATCAAGAATTGTAATTGCATGCCCCTGTTGAACAGGGGCTGAAAAATTGGGCCTTTCGTGGTGGTGGTGGTGGTGGTGGTGTTGCCACAACACTGTAAGCCCTCAGAGTTACTCTTGGTGGGTGCAGCAATGGGCCCTGCTGTGAATTATTAGATCAAGAATTGTAATTACATGCCCCTTTTGAACAGGGGCTGAAAAATTGGGCCTTTCGTGGTGGTGGTGGTGGTGGCGTTGCCACAACACTGTAAGCCCTCAGAGTTACTCTTGGTGGGTGCAGCAATGGGCCCTGCTGTGAATTATTAGATCAAGAATTGTAATTGCATGCCCCTGTTGAACAGGGGCTGAAAAATTGGGCCTTAGGCACTGGTGGCACAACACTACAACCCCTCACAGATACTGTACTTGGAGCACAGCAATGAGCCCTGTTGCAAAGTATTGCTTCAAAAATTTTAATGACACGCCCCTGTTAAACAGGGGCTGAAAAATTGGGCCTTAGGCACTGGTGCCACAACACTCCAACCCCTCACAGATACTGTACTTTGAGCACAGCAATGAGCCCTATGGCAAATTATTGCTAAAAAAAATTGTAATTACACGCCCCTGTAAAACAGGGGCTGAAAAATTGGGCCTTAGCCACTGGTGGCGGCACCCATAAACAAAAATGATCTTCCAAGCTATCATCATCAATCGTATCATTGAGGACTCGGAGGAGGAGGATAGTCAGTCAACATAACAGCACAGGCACTCAGCATCAGCATCAGTCTTGAAGGGATGTGACATGTTAAAATCAATTAGTCTGTTATATCAGCATCAGGTGTGTGGTAGCTGGTGGTGATCCAAGACTGGTTCATCTTGATGAAAGTCAGTCGATCAACCGAGTCGGTGGACAGGCGCACCCTGTGATCCGTGACAAATCCTCCAGCAGCACTGAATGTGCGTTCCGAAAGAACGCTGGATGCAGGACAGGCCAGTAGCTCAATTGCATACTGTGCAAGCTCTGGCCAGTGATCCATCCTCAAGACCCAGTAAGCCAGAGGATTTTCGGTGGGGAAGGTGTCCAAGTCTGACCTTGCCCCTAGATATTCCTGCACCATGTTTATCAGACGCTGGCGATGGTTGCTGGAACCGATCATACTTTGGGGCTGCGGACTAAAGAATTGTCTGAACGCATCGGTCAGACGGCCACCTTCCCCACCGCTCCTTCTTTGACTGGCCGAAGCCTCAGCAACTCGTTGTCCAGGACCAGGAGTTTGTAACCTCCCAGTCTCTGGGAACGCGTTGCACAGACCTTTCTGCAAGGCCTCCCGGAGTTGTCTCATCCTCTGCTCCCTCTGCGACGGTAACATAAGGTCCGCAACCTTACCCTTGTACCGTGGATCAAGGAGAGTGGCCAGCCAGTAATGGTCCCTCTCCTTGATCCGAAGAATACGAGGATCCTTCCGCAGACTTTGCAGGATCAGGGAGGCCATGCAGCGTAGGTTTGCTGAGGCATTCGCTCCGGAGTCCTCTGGGTCACTAATGACGACATGATCCGCAGCCACCTCCTCCCAGCCACGTACAAGTCCACTGGTTTCTTGGGACTGTAAATCATCCCTAAAAGACTGCTGCTGATGATGCTGAGTGCCAGCCTCCACCTCCATGCTGACACAATCCTCCTCCTCCTCCTCCTCCTCCTCCTCCTCCTCTTCCTGTGCGATGGGTGGGACAGAAGGAACACTGTCTGGGTAAAGGGGGCCTTGAGAGGCAAGGAAGTCCTCCTCTTCCTGCCTCTGTTCTGCCTCAAGTGCCCTGTCCATTATTCCACGCAGCGTGTGCTCCAACAGCTGGACAAGAGGTACAGTGTCACTGATGCATGCACTGTCACTGCTCACCACCCTCGTGGCCTCCTCAAATGGTGCCAGGACAGTGCATGCATCCCTGATTATGCCCCACTGGCGTGGAGAAAAAAAACCAAGCTCCCCTGACCCTGTCCTGGTGCCGTAGTCGCACAGGTACTCATTGATGGCCCTCTGCTGCGTGTGCAGCCGCTGCAGCATGGCCAACGTTGAGTTCCACCTGGTGGGCATGTCACATATAAGGCGGTTCTTGGGCAGGTTCAACTCCTTTTGCAGCTCAGCCAGGCGAGCACTGGCATTATAAGATCTGCGGAAATGCACACAGACTTTCCTGGCCTGCCTCAGGACATCCTGTAAGCCCGGGTACCTGCCCAAGAACCGCTACACCACCAGGTTAAGGACGTGAGCCACACAGGGCACATGGGTCAGTTGTCCCTGTCGGAGGGCGGAGAGGAGGTTGGTGCCATTGTCGCAAACCACCATTCCTGGCTTAAGCTGGCGTGGCGTCAACCACCTCTCGGCCTGGCCCTGCAGAGCAGACAGGACCTCTGCCCCAGTGTGGCTTCTGTCCCCCAAACACACCAGCGCAAGCACGGCATGGCATCTTTTTGCCTGCGTACTTGCGTAGCCCCTTGAACGCCTACGGAGCACCGCTGGTTCCGAGGACAAACCACAGGAAGAGGCCATGGAGGAAGAAGAAGAGGAGGGGGTGGAGGAGAGAGGTGTGTCACAACCAGTAGTAGCATTTTGGAGGCGTGGCGGTGGAACAACCTCCAACACTACTGCACCTTGTCCTGCATCCTTCCCAGCTGCCAAAAGAGTGACCCAATGGGCCGTGAAAGAAAGGTAACGTCCCTGTCCATGCCTGCTGGACCATGAGTCAGCGGTAATATGCACCTTACCGCTGACCGCCCTGTCCAGCGAGGCCAAGACATTGCCTTCCACATGCCGGTAGAGAGCCGGAATAGCCTTCCGTGAGAAAAAGTGGCGTTTGGGAACCTGCCACTGAGGAACCGCACATTGCACAAACTCACGGAAGGGGGCCGAGTCTACCAACTGAAAAGGCAGCAGTTGAAGCGCTAGCAATTTAGCCAAGCTAGCATTCAACCGCTGGGCATGTGGATGGCTGGGAGTGAACTTCTTTCGACGGTCCAGCAGCTGGGGCAGGGAAATTTGCCTGCTAGAATCGGACGTCGGTGTACTGCTAGCAGAGTGGCCGCAAGTACTTGGCTGTGACACACCTAATTCTACACCTTCATTCCTCTCAGTGCATGTTTCAGAGAGGACTGAAGTTATAGTGGGGTTGGAGATCCCAGCTGATGCGGTGCAAGGAGAGGTCCGCTTTGTTCTTTGGTGTGGGTCTTTGAGGTAGGCTTGCCAACGAGCTGCATGGCAGGTCAACATATGTCTGGTCAGGCATGTGGTACCCAAGCGGCTGATGTTTTGGCCACGCGATATACGCTTGAGACATATGTTGCAAACAGCAGCTGTGCGATCTGATGCACTAGCCTCAAAAAAGGCCCACACCAAAGAACTTTTTGAATGACGGGCAGAGGCAGCGCCCTGCACAGGCGGAGCTCTGCGGTGTGATTCCGTCGGTGTACTGCCCTTACGCTGGCCACCAAAGGGCATCCTGCCTCGTTGGAGATGTGCCTCCTCCTCATCCTCCTCCTCCTCCTCTCTCCTATTAGGCACCCACGTGGAGTCAGTGACCTCATCATCACCTCCCTCCTCATCACTGGAGCCAATCTGGCAGTATGCTGCAGCTGCTGGAACATGACTGCCAGATTGGTGTCCTTCTTGAGCATCCCCTCTGTCTGCTCTCACGCTACTGCCTTCCTCTAGCTGGGTTTCATCATCAGACCCTTCGAAACGCTGGGCATCCTCCTGGAGCATGTACCCAACACTGTGCTCAAACAGTTCGGGGGACTCCTCAGGAGGAGGACATTGTGGGTCTAGGGAAGGAGTGACTGATGATGAGTCTGACATTGATACCAGGGAAGAGGACGCTTTGGCAGCTGCTTTTCCAGTACCCTGAGCCTGGGTGAGAGAGGATGAGGAGGAGGAGGAGGGCTTGGTCATCCACTCTACCAAGTCTTCGGCATGATGTGGCTCAACATGTCCAGCTGCCGAAAAGAAGGACAAGCGTGTCCCATGGCCATGTGCTGATGACAATGCACCGCGTCCACGACCAGCACTGTTGCCCCCAGACACAGAGCCTGCTTGCCCTCTTTTATTGCCTCCTGACTGTCTGCCTCTCCTTGTTTGCCTTCCAGACATTCTAATAGATGGCCTGCAGGGAGATGGGAAAAAAGCAATAAGGGCTACCTTCAGGTGTCCTTCTCTGTCCCTTTACTTAAGGATTTCTAAATATGGTTGAGGATGATTGCTTTTGCACAGAATAGCACAACGACAATTTCCCTGACTGTCCAAAAAAACAAGGATTTCAAAGATGGTTGATGAGGAATGCTTTAGCACACTATAGCACAAGGAGAATTCCCTCACTGTCCTTCCCTGTCCCTAGAAACAAGGATTCGCACAGTAAAACACACTGACACTCTCCCTACCTATAGTTTTCTGTCCCTAGAAAAAATGTTTTTTTAAAGCATACTATAGCACAAGGAGAATTTCACTCACTTTCCTTCTTAGCCCCTAGAAACAAGGATTATCGCAGTGAAAGAAACTGACACTCTTCCTTCCTATAGTTTTCTGTCCCTAGAAAAAATGTTTTTTTAAAGCACACTATAGCACAAGGAGAATTCCCTCACTGTCCTTCCCTGTCCCTAGAAACAAGGATTCGCACAGTAAAACACACTGACACTCTCCCTACCTATAGTTTTCTGTCCCTAGAAAAAATGTTTTTTTAAAGCACACTATAGCACAAGGAGAATTCCCTCACTGTCCTTCCCTGTCCCTAGAAACAAGGATTCGCACAGTAAAACACACTGACACTCTCCCTACCTATAGTTTTCTGTCCCTAGAAAAAAATGTTTTTTTAAAGCACACTATAGCACAAGGAGAATTTCACTCACTTTCCTTCTTTGTCCCTAGAAACAAGGATTATCACAGTGAAAGAAACTGACACTCTTCCTTCCTATAGTTTTCTGTCCCTAGAAAAAATGTTTTTTTAAAGCACACTATAGCACAAGGAGAATTCCCTCACTGTCCTTCCCTGTCCCTAGAAACAAGGATTCGCACAGTAAAACACACTGACACTCTCCCTACCTATAGTTTTCTGTCCCTAGAAAAAATGTTTTTTTAAAGCACACTATAGCACAAGGAGAATTCCCTCACTGTCCTTCCCTGTCCCTAGAAACAAGGATTCGCACAGTAAAAGACACTGACACTCTCCCTACCTATAGTTTTCTGTCCCTAGAAAAAATGTTTTTTTAAAGCACACTATAGCACAAGGAGAATTTCACTCACTTTCCTTCTTTGTCCCTAGAAACAAGGATTATCACAGTGAAAGAAACTGACACTCTTCCTACCTATAGTTTTCTGTCCCTAGAAAAAATGTTTTTTTAAAGCACACTATAGCACAAGGAGAATTCCCTCACTGTCCTTCCCTGTCCCTAGAAACAAGGATTCGCACAGTAAAACACACTGACACTCTCCCTACCTATAGTTTTCTGTCCCTAGAAAAAATGTTTTTTTAAAGCACACTATAGCACAAGGAGAATTCCCTCACTGTCCTTCCCTGTCCCTAGAAACAAGGATTCACACAGTAAAACACACTGACACTCTCCCTACCTATAGTTTTCTGTCCCTAGAAAAAATGATTTTTTAAAGCACACTATAGCACAAGGAGAATTTCACTCACTTTCCTTCTTTGTCCCTAGAAACAAGGATTATCACAGTGAAAGAAACTGACACTCTTCCTTCCTATAGTTTTCTGTCCCTAGAAAAAATGTTTTTTTAAAGCACACTATAGCACAAGGAGAATTCCCTCACTGTCCTTCCCTGTCCCTAGAAACAAGGATTCGCACAGTAAAACACACTGACACTCTCCCTACCTATAGTTTTCTGTCCCTAGAAAAAATGTTTTTTTAAAGCACACTATAGCACAAGGAGAATTCCCTCACTGTCCTTCCCTGTCCCTAGAAACAAGGATTCGCACAGTAAAACACACTGACACTCTCCCTACCTATAGTTTTCTGTCCCTAGAAAAAATGTTTTTTTAAAGCACACTATAGCACAAGGAGAATTTCACTCACTTTCCTTCTTTGTCCCTAGAAACAAGGATTATCACAGTGAAAGAAACTGACACTCTTCCTTCCTATAGTTTTCTGTCCCTAGAAAAAATGTTTTTTAAAAGCACACTATAGCACAAGGAGAATTCCCTCACTGTCCTTCCCTGTCCCTAGAAACAAGGATTCGCACAGTAAAACACACTGACACTCTCCCTACCTATAGTTTTCTGTCCCTAGAAAAAATGTTTTTTTAAAGCACACTATAGCACAAGGAGAATTCCCTCACTGTCCTTCCCTGTCCCTAGAAACAAGGATTCGCACAGTAAAACACACTGACACTCTCCCTACCTATAGTTTTCTGTCCCTAGAAAAAATGTTTTTTTAAAGCACACTATAGCACAAGGAGAATTTCACTCACTTTCCTTCTTTGTCCCTAGAAACAAGGATTATCACAGTGAAAGAAACTGACACTCTTCCTTCCTATAGTTTTCTGTCCCTAGAATTTTTTTTTTTTAAAGCACACTATAGCACAAGGAGAATTCCCTCACTGTCCTTCCCTGTCCCTAGAAACAAGGATTCGCACAGTAAAACACACTGACACTCTCCCTACCTATAGTTTTCTGTCCCTAGAAAAAATGTTTTTTTAAAGCATACTATAGCACAAGGAGAATTTCACTCACTTTCCTTCTTAGCCCCTAGAAACAAGGATTATCGCAGTGAAAGAAACTGACACTCTTCCTTCCTATAGTTTTCTGTCCCTAGAAAAAATGTTTTTTTAAAGCACACTATAGCACAAGGAGAATTCCCTCACTGTCCTTCCCTGTCCCTAGAAACAAGGATTCGCACAGTAAAACACACTGACACTCTCCCTACCTATAGTTTTCTGTCCCTAGAAAAAATGTTTTTTTAAAGCACACTATAGCACAAGGAGAATTCCCTCACTGTCCTTCCCTGTCCCTAGAAACAAGGATTCGCACAGTAAAACACACTGACACTCTCCCTACCTATAGTTTTCTGTCCCTAGAAAAAAATGTTTTTTTAAAGCACACTATAGCACAAGGAGAATTTCACTCACTTTCCTTCTTTGTCCCTAGAAACAAGGATTATCACAGTGAAAGAAACTGACACTCTTCCTTCCTATAGTTTTCTGTCCCTAGAAAAAATGTTTTTTTAAAGCACACTATAGCACAAGGAGAATTCCCTCACTGTCCTTCCCTGTCCCTAGAAACAAGGATTCGCACAGTAAAACACACTGACACTCTCCCTACCTATAGTTTTCTGTCCCTAGAAAAAATGTTTTTTTAAAGCACACTATAGCACAAGGAGAATTCCCTCACTGTCCTTCCCTGTCCCTAGAAACAAGGATTCGCACAGTAAAAGACACTGACACTCTCCCTACCTATAGTTTTCTGTCCCTAGAAAAAATGTTTTTTTAAAGCACACTATAGCACAAGGAGAATTTCACTCACTTTCCTTCTTTGTCCCTAGAAACAAGGATTATCACAGTGAAAGAAACTGACACTCTTCCTACCTATAGTTTTCTGTCCCTAGAAAAAATGTTTTTTTAAAGCACACTATAGCACAAGGAGAATTCCCTCACTGTCCTTCCCTGTCCCTAGAAACAAGGATTCGCACAGTAAAACACACTGACACTCTCCCTACCTATAGTTTTCTGTCCCTAGAAAAAATGTTTTTTTAAAGCACACTATAGCACAAGGAGAATTCCCTCACTGTCCTTCCCTGTCCCTAGAAACAAGGATTCACACAGTAAAACACACTGACACTCTCCCTACCTATAGTTTTCTGTCCCTAGAAAAAATGATTTTTTAAAGCACACTATAGCACAAGGAGAATTTCACTCACTTTCCTTCTTTGTCCCTAGAAACAAGGATTATCACAGTGAAAGAAACTGACACTCTTCCTTCCTATAGTTTTCTGTCCCTAGAAAAAATGTTTTTTTAAAGCACACTATAGCACAAGGAGAATTCCCTCACTGTCCTTCCCTGTCCCTAGAAACAAGGATTCGCACAGTAAAACACACTGACACTCTCCCTACCTATAGTTTTCTGTCCCTAGAAAAAATGTTTTTTTAAAGCACACTATAGCACAAGGAGAATTCCCTCACTGTCCTTCCCTGTCCCTAGAAACAAGGATTCGCACAGTAAAACACACTGACACTCTCCCTACCTATAGTTTTCTGTCCCTAGAAAAAATGTTTTTTTAAAGCACACTATAGCACAAGGAGAATTTCACTCACTTTCCTTCTTTGTCCCTAGAAACAAGGATTATCACAGTGAAAGAAACTGACACTCTTCCTTCCTATAGTTTTCTGTCCCTAGAAAAAATGTTTTTTAAAAGCACACTATAGCACAAGGAGAATTCCCTCACTGTCCTTCCCTGTCCCTAGAAACAAGGATTCGCACAGTAAAACACACTGACACTCTCCCTACCTATAGTTTTCTGTCCCTAGAAAAAATGTTTTTTTAAAGCACACTATAGCACAAGGAGAATTCCCTCACTGTCCTTCCCTGTCCCTAGAAACAAGGATTCGCACAGTAAAACACACTGACACTCTCCCTACCTATAGTTTTCTGTCCCTAGAAAAAATGTTTTTTTAAAGCACACTATAGCACAAGGAGAATTTCACTCACTTTCCTTCTTTGTCCCTAGAAACAAGGATTATCACAGTGAAAGAAACTGACACTCTTCCTTCCTATAGTTTTCTGTCCCTAGAATTTTTTTTTTTTAAAGCACACTATAGCACAAGGAGAATTCCCTCACTGTCCTTCCCTGTCCCTAGAAACAAGGATTCGCACAGTAAAACACACTGACACTCTCCCTACCTATAGTTTTCTGTCCCTAGAAAAAATGTTTTTTTAAAGCACACTATAGCACAAGGAGAATTCCCTCACTGTCCTTCCCTGTCCCTAGAAACAAGGATTCGCACAGTAAAAGACACTGACACTCTCCCTACCTATAGTTTTCTGTCCCTAGAAAAAATGTTTTTTTAAAGCACACTATAGCACAAGGAGAATTCCCTCACTATCCTTCCCTGTCCCTAGAAACAAGGATTCACACAGTAAAACACACTGACACTCTCCCTACCTATAGTTTTCTGTCCCTAGAAAAAATGTTTTTTTAAAGCACACTATAGCACAAGGAGAATTTCACTCACTTTCCTTCTTTGTCCCTAGAAACAAGGATTATCACAGTGAAAGAAACTGACACTCTTCCTTCCTATAGTTTTCTGTCCCTAGAAAAAATGTTTTTTTAAAGCACACTATAGCACAAGGAGAATTCCCTCACTGTCCTTCCCTGTCCCTAGAAACAAGGATTCGCACAGTAAAACACACTGACACTCTCCCTACCTATAGTTTTCTGTCCCTAGAAAAAATGTTTTTTTAAAGCACACTATAGCACAAGGAGAATTCCCTCACTGTCCTTCCCTGTCCCTAGAAACAAGGATTCGCACAGTAAAACACACTGACACTCTCCCTACCTATAGTTTTCTGTCCCTAGAAAAAATGATTTTTTAAAGCACACTATAGCACAAGGAGAATTTCACTCACTTTCCTTCTTTGTCCCTAGAAACAAGGATTATCACAGTGAAAGAAACTGACACTCTTCCTTCCTATAGTTTTCTGTCCCTAGAAAAAATGTTTTTTTAAAGCACACTATAGCACAAGGAGAATTCCCTCACTGTCCTTCCCTGTCCCTAGAAACAAGGATTCGCACAGTAAAACACACTGACACTCTCCCTACCTATAGTTTTCTGTCCCTAGAAAAAATGTTTTTTTAAAGCACACTATAGCACAAGGAGAATTCCCTCACTGTCCTTCCCTGTCCCTAGAAACAAGGATTCGCACAGTAAAACACACTGACACTCTCCCTACCTATAGTTTTATGTCCCTAGAAAAAATGTTTTTTTAAAGCACACTATAGCACAAGGAGAATTTCACTCACTTTCCTTCTTTGTCCCTAGAAACAAGGATTATCACAGTGAAAGAAACTGACACTCTTCCTTCCTATAGTTTTCTGTCCCTAGAAAAAATGTTTTTTAAAAGCACACTATAGCACAAGGAGAATTCCCTCACTGTCCTTCCCTGTCCCTAGAAACAAGGATTCGCACAGTAAAACACACTGACACTCTCCCTACCTATAGTTTTCTGTCCCTAGAAAAAATGTTTTTTTAAAGCACACTATAGCACAAGGAGAATTCCCTCACTGTCCTTCCCTGTCCCTAGAAACAAGGATTCGCACAGTAAAACACACTGACACTCTCCCTACCTATAGTTTTCTGTCCCTAGAAAAAATGTTTTTTTAAAGCACACTATAGCACAAGGAGAATTTCACTCACTTTCCTTCTTTGTCCCTAGAAACAAGGATTATCACAGTGAAAGAAACTGACACTCTTCCTTCCTATAGTTTTCTGTCCCTAGAATTTTTTTTTTTTAAAGCACACTATAGCACAAGGAGAATTCCCTCACTGTCCTTCCCTGTCCCTAGAAACAAGGATTCGCACAGTAAAACACACTGACACTCTCCCTACCTATAGTTTTCTGTCCCTAGAAAAAATGTTTTTTTAAAGCACACTATAGCACAAGGAGAATTCCCTCACTGTCCTTCCCTGTCCCTAGAAACAAGGATTCGCACAGTAAAACACACTGACACTCTCCCTACCTATAGTTTTCTGTCCCTAGAAAAAATGTTTTTTTACGGCACACTATAGCACAAGGAGAATTCCCTCACTGTCCTTCCCTGTCCCTAGAAACAAGGATTCGCACAGTAAAAGACACTGACACTCTCCCTACCTATAGTTTTCTGTCCCTAGAAAAAATGTTTTTTTAAAGCACACTATAGCACAAGGAGAATTTCACTCACTTTCCTTCTTTGTCCCTAGAAACAAGGATTATCACAGTGAAAGAAACTGACACTCTCCCTACCTATAGTTTTCTGTCCCTAGAAAAAATGTTTTTTTAAAGCACACTATAGCACAAGGAGAATTCCCTCACTGTCCTTCCCTGTCCCTAGAAACAAGGATTCGCACAGTAAAACACACTGACACTCTCCCTACCTATAGTTTTCTGTCCCTAGAAAAAATGTTTTTTTACGGCACACTATAGCACAAGGAGAATTCCCTCACTGTCCTTCCCTGTCCCTAGAAACAAGGATTCGCACAGTAAAAGACACTGACACTCTCCCTACCTATAGTTTTCTGTCCCTAGAAAAAATGTTTTTTTAAAGCACACTATAGCACAAGGAGAATTTCACTCACTTTCCTTCTTTGTCCCTAGAAACAAGGATTATCACAGTGAAAGAAACTGACACTCTCCCTACCTATAGTTTTCTGTCCCTAGAAAAAATGTTTTTTTAAAGCACACTATAGCACAAGGGAATTCCCTCACTGTCCTTCCCTGTCCCTAGAAACAAGGATTCGCACAGTAAAACACACTGACACTCTCCCTACCTATAGTTTTCTGTCCCTAGAAAAAATGTTTTTTTAAAGCACACTATAGCACAAGGAGAATTCCCTCACTGTCCTTCCCTGTCCCTAGAAACAAGGATTCGCACAGTAAAACACACTGACACTCTCCCTACCTATAGTTTTCTGTCCCTAGAATTTTTTTTTTTTAAAGCACACTGTAGCACAAGGAGAATTTCACTCACTTTCCTTCTTTGTCCCTAGAAACAAGGATTATCACAGTGAAAGAAACTGACACTCTCCCTACCTATAGTTTTCTGTCCCTAGAAAAAATGTTTTTTTAAAGCACACTATAGCACAAGGAGAATTCCCTCACTGTCCTTCCCTGTCCCTAGAAACAAGGATTCGCACAGTAAAACACACTGACACTCTCCCTACCTATAGTTTTCTGTCCCTAGAAAAAATGTTTTTTTAAAGCACACTATAGCACAAGGAGAATTCCCTCACTGTCCTTCCCTGTCCCTAGAAACAAGGATTCGCACAGTAAAACACACTGACACTCTCCCTACCTATCTTTCTCTTTCCCTAAACTAAAGGAATCCAGGTTAAGCAAGAAAAAAATAAATGTCACTGTCCCTGCCTATGTTTCTCTTTCCCTGCTCCGGAACACACTACACTAGGCCGCCGTGCTGGCGGCCTTTTATAGTGTGGGGCGTGTACTAAACACCCTCAGCAATAATTGGCCACAGGCATCCTGCCTGTGGCCAATCATTGCTCTCCTCGCTGCCGGTGCTGTGATTGGCCAAGCATGCGGGGTCACAGTGCATGCTTGGCCAATCACAGCGCCTGGATGACACTGCGATGGCGTAGTGAAGTGTGGGCCGTTCGCGTCACTCGAATTTGGCGCGAACGGCCCAAATCGTTCGATCTTCGTCGAACGATCGAACAGCCGATGTTCGAGTCGAACGTATGTTTGACTCGAACACGAAGCTCATCCCTAGTCACCAGATCAAAAGGATCGGGCAGGCGCCTCAGGCCCCCTGGGATATGATAGCATTTTTTTGAATAGTATAGTAAGGGAAGCCGGGTTGGTGGATGCGCATGTTCAGCACCTCCCCAACCACACTGGGTTCACCTATGCCTGAGGTAGTAGTAGGAGTAGGCTAGATAGTTTTTTTTAAAGGGGGACTCTGTCTTTGCGGCACCTGTGTTGCAGGCGGTAGAGTTCTCCGATCACTGTATGGTTTCTGTGACCCTGAATGTGGCCGACACTCCTCAGAAGGGTCGAGGTTTCTGGCGTCTCAATGGATCGCTGCTCGAGGACCTCGAGGTTAGGGAGGCCTATGAGATCTTTCTTGCGGATCAGGCCTCGCTCCTTGAGAACGGCTGCTCCTGCCAGGAATGGTGGGAAGTAGTGAAGAAGAGGTCGGAGGGCTTTTTCCGCAGGATCACTAGGTACCAGGCGGCGTCCAAGTACCTGGCCTACCAGAAGTTGCGCAGGCAGTTAGACCGCCTGGTTTCAGCTGGGGGCCCTCAGGAGCAGATATCCGATCTGAAGCTTCAGATGAGGGAGTGTCAGTATGGTCATACATGGCCTGAGGGATGCTTCGGGGTCCCTGGTCCGGTCCAGACCGGGTATCCTGGGCATCATCAGGGACCATTTTTCAGACCTCCTTCGAAGGAAGCCTTTGGATATGGAGAAAGCCAGGGTGTTTCTTGATGAGACCCCGCTTCGTGGATCTCCCGGACTCTCTGACAGCAGAAATCTCGGTTGCGGAAGTCGAGCAGGCCATTGACTCTTTGTCCTTAAAAAAGTCGCCGGGGCCCGATGGGCTTACGGCTGAATTTTATAAAACCTTTAAGAGTCTTTTAGCTCCTCACTTGAGGGAGGTTTTCAATGAGTGTTTGGCTTCCGGTCTGCGGCCGCTGATGGCCCTGAAGGAGATGGGATGGAGGTATGTGGGGAAGGGAAAATGTGTGGGGATATAATGGCAATAGATTCCACAGGGGACCCGAGCCCAGCCCAGAGGGTGGGCAGGTGGAGCGAGGCCGAGGCTGGGGAACTTCTTGGGGATCACCCAGCCTTGGCCTTTATCAGAGATATGGAGTCTCAGGGGGGACAGTCAAAGGGGAAGGAGCAGCCACGGCCGCAGGAGCAGGGGGAGGAGCCATCTGGGGCTCATGCCTGCTGCTCCAGTGGGCCCCCAGTGGTAGACCCTCCTCCTAGTGTTAGGAGGAGGGATGTTGTGGGTGTGGCTTGCTCCGGGGGGGCGGTGGATGGGAGGGACCCCCCCGGCAGGATTAGGCCGGGGGGGTACCCCCGGTTGGTGTGTCAGCCATGGGTGCTGGGGTGCCCTCCGAGGGAGCCCCTGGTGATGCGGCGGAGGGCTCTACTGGCGCTCAGGCTGGGGGTATTTTGGGGCAGGCCCAGGAGGCAGAGCTGCTTGAGGCGCTTAGGGAGACCAGGTCTTTTGCCCGGGTGGCAGGGACCAGCTGGTCCCTTTGGCCCCTCTGTACAGCCAGTTTGGCACCCAAAACTTCCGGGTTCCCCCCGCAGACCAGCTCCAGGGGGTGAACCCGTGGTCGAGGGGTACAGGGGGTCCAGAGAGGCGCAGGTGCAATGTCGTGCAGCTGCGGTGGGAGGGACCTGGACAGTGCCCCAGCAGGGGGCAGGTAGTGGATCTTCTGCTGAAGGGGGCCAACTTCAAGGTAGCCGACCTCTTCGCAGTGATCCATCCCACGGGCACCAAGGAGTTTGATGTCAGTTTTTCCTCCTTGGTGCTAATGGAGCTCTTTCTCACCGTCTATGAGCTCCTGAAGAGGTCGGAGCCTTGGAAGTTCTTTAGGGTGGTCCCCCTGTCCAGGCAGGAAGATATAAAGTCCCTGACCATTTTGGTCAGGAACGAATCCCTCCCACCTGAGGACATTGCCACCTGGTTGGGGAGGTATGGGCAGCTGCAGTCTCCCCTCCGCAAAAACCTGGATGAGCGCGGGGTCTGGACCGGGGCGTGGCTGGCCAGGATCCGTCTCAAGCGCCAGGGGACCAGTGTGACCCATGTCCCTGGTAGCACGTTTATTGGAAGAGATAGGATCCTGGTCTTTTACCCCGGTCAGCCCCGTCGCTGCTTCAAGTGTGGGAGTCCCACCCATTTGAGTGCGGATTGCACAACGCCCCGGTGCGTCAGGTGCAACAGGCCTGGGCACTCCTCAGAGACTTGCAGACTAATTGTCTGCAACCTCTATGGGGTGTCCGGCCATCCCATTCAGCCGCTGCCCCAAGGCTTTTCGGGGGTGTGCGGCTGATGGGGATGGGCCAGGCCCAGATGACGCACCGGAGGGAGTGGGTCTCCCACCCCAAGCACCTCAAGCGGGCCCAGGTGATGGGCCTGGGGCTGGTGGCCCAGAGGGGCCTTTGCCGCAGAGGCAGAGATCCGGGCGTAGGCGCGGTGGAGTGGGGGCCCCTGCTGGGAATGTGCCTGGTCCCTCGGGACTTGTTTTTGGGGGGCCGGGTGCACCAGCGCCGGGCCCAGTGGGGGTGGGGGGCCCTCTGCTGAGGGCCGTCCCCACCCCCTCTTTCTTCTACGCTTCCTCCTCCTTCTGCCCCCTCTCTTCCCCCCCTCCCTCCCTTCCTTCCCCCCCTCCTTTTCCCGCTCCCCCCCTTTCCCCCCTCCTTTCCCCCCTTCCCCCTATTCTCCCTCTCCCCTCCCCCCTTCCCCCTATTCTCCCTCTCCCCTCCCCTCTCCCTCTTCGCCTCCGTCCCATCCTGGATCCCCTTTTGTGTCTCCGAGATTCAGGGGGGGGAGGGTATGGAGGTGGCTGAGTCGTCAAAGGGCTTGCACAAGAGGCCCAAGGATGCCTCTAGCGGGCACTCTGACAACAATGTGGGCGGCCAGACCCAGGAGGGCTGGCTGCAAAAGAAAGTTAAGAAAAAAGTAAAAAAGAAGGGTCCTGGGCAGGTTGGGGTTTCTGTACCCCGGGTTGTCCCTAGTAGGGACCCTAGGGGGGCCCCCCCAGTGATCCTCGGAAATATGTATGGGGTCCTCTCCGATTCGGAGGAGGACCCCGGGGTGTAGGCAAAAACGCAGAGGAGAATGCAGGCCAAAATCACTAAGGATGGCGGTACCCTCTCCAATACGCGTTGCGACCATTAATGTCGCAAGTGTGCGTTCTGCGGTGGCTCGTTTCATGGCCTTTGATTTTCTCAGCCGAGTTGAAGCTGACATTTTGTTTTTGCAAGAGACCTGGCTGGCATCGCTGGCAGAGATGCATCTAGCAAAGAGGGAGTGGAGGTGCGGGCCCTCTCTCTGGTCTCTTGCGGCCGAGCCCTGCAGTGGAGTTGCAGTCCTTTTTAAGACTGGTCTGGTGGCTTGTCGACGAGTGATTGAGGTAGAGGTCGGTAGGTGCCTGGTAGTGGACGCCGTCGTGAGGGGGCAATTCCTTAGGCTGATCAACTTCTATGGCCCTCAGACCAGGAGGGACAGGAAGAGCCTCCTCACGATGGTCAAGCCCTACCTGTTTACGTCCCAGCTGGTGGTCTTTGGTGGTGACTACAACATGGTCACCAGATCAAAGGATCGGGCAGGCGCCTCAGGCCCCCTGGGATATGATAGCATTTTCTTGAATAGTATAGTAAGGGAAGCTGGGTTGGTGGATGCGCATGTTCAGCGCCTCCCCAACCACACTGGGTTCACCTATGCCCGAGGTAGTAGTAGGAGTAGGTTAGATAGGTTCTTTTTAAGGGGGGACTCTGCCTTTGCGGCACATGTGTTGCAGGCGGTAGAGTTCTCCGATCACTGTATGGTTTCTGTGACCCTGAATGTGGCCGACACCCCTCAGAAGGGTCGAGGTCTCTGGTGTCTTAATGGATCGCTGATCGAGGACCTCGAGGTTAGGGAGGCCTATGAGATCTTCCTTGCGGATCAGGCGTCGCTCCTTGAGAGCGGCTGCTCCTGCCAGGAATGGTGGGAAGTGGTGAAGAAGAGGTCGGAGAGCTTTTTCCGCAGGATCTCTAGGTACCGGGCGACATCCAAGTACCTGGCCTACCACAAGTTGCGCAGGCAGTTAGACCGCCTGGTTTCAGCTGGGGGCCCTCAGGAACAGATATCCGATCTGAAGCTTCAGATGAAGGGGTGTCAGTATGACCGTCTTGCCTCCCTGGTCTTTGAAAGGGATTACGGGAAGTTTTCCTCCCCGGATCCCTACAGGAGCTGTGGTAAGGCGGTGTGTTCGAAGGTCATACATGGCTTGAAGGATGCCTCGGGGTCCCTGGTCCGGTCCAGACCGGGTATCCTGAGCATCATCAGGGACCATTTTTCAGACCTCCTTCGAAGGAAGCCTTTGGATATGGAGAAAGCCAGGGTGTTTCTTGATGAGACCCCGCTTCGTGCGGGGCCTGATCTCCCGAGCTCTCTGATAGCGGAAATCTCGGTTGCAGAAATCGAGCAGGCCATCGACTCTTTGTCCTTAAAAAAGTCGCCGGGGCCCGATGGGCTTACGGCTGAATTTTATAAAACCTTTAAGAGTCTTTTAGCTCCTCACTTGAGGGAGGTTTTCAATGAGTGTTTGGCCAACGGCCTGCTCCCTCCCTCAATGAGCAGGTCAGCCTTGATTCTGCTGTCAAAGGGAAAAGATCCGACTGTGATTGAGAACTGGCGCCCGATCGCCCTTCTCACTACAGATAGGAAGTTGTTGGCGAAAATACTCTTTTTGCGTATGTCAGCAGTCGCTGACAAGATGCTGTCTGTCTCCCAGCACTGCGCAATTCCTGGCCGGAGCACCTTTAGTGCCGTCCTGAGCGTCCGGGAGGCCGTGGAAAGGTGCAGGGCAACGGCGGATGGGCGGTATCTGCTGGCATTAGACCAGGCCAAGGCTTTTGACCGGGTGAACCATGAGTACCTCTGGCTTCTTCTGAGAAAGTACGGTTTGCCTGAGCAATTTGTGAATTGGCTGAAAGTATTGTACAGGGGGGCGGTGAGCTTCCCTCTTGTCAATGGTTGGGTGGGTCCTGCCTTTGCTGTGGACTCTGGGGTCAGGCAGGGTTGCCCGTTGAGCCCCCTTCTCTACGTCTTTGCCGTCGATCCCTTTGTGAGAAGGCTCGACTGTGAGCGTCTGAGGGGGGTTCCGGTGGAGCCTTGCATTGGTCCGGATCTGGCAGTGAGGGTGGTGGCCTACGCGGACGATGTCTCGGTGGTGGTGTCCAGCCGCGAGGAGGCCCTCTTTGTGGAAACACAGATTGGGAGCTACTCCAAGGCATCTGGTTCATTGGACAATTGGGGCAAGAGCGAAGTTCTCTGGTTGGGGAGGGAAGGCGAGCAGTTCGCTCTTCCGGACGTATTTCCTCAGCCCCAGCCAGAAGTTAAAATCCTTGGCATCCTATTTGGCCCGGGTGATTACCCCAAGCTAAATTGGGAGCGCAGACTGGTCGGTGCATCTCGGAAGGTGAACGCCTGGAAGGGCTGGAAGCTGTCATTGAGGGAAAGGATAAGCCTGGTCAAAACATACCTATTGCCAGAATTCCTCTATGTCAGCTACGTTTGTATTTTGCCTGCATCTCTCTATGCCCGGATTTCTGGCCTGTTTTTCCTGCTGTTGTGGGGAAACAGGCTAAATCTGATCAAGAGGGAAGTCATGTACCGACAGAGGAGGCACGGTGGGTTGGATATGATCAATCCGGTGGTGTTTTTCATCACCTTATTTGTGAAGTTCAACCTGCAGTCCATCTTTGTGGACCTGCCTACTCTGTGGGAGCGCTCATGCAAGAACTGGCTCTTGCTGTTCCTGAGTAGGTGGGAGGATGGGGGTCGGCCCGGTGATCTTCGCAGATCACACGGGTATCTCCCGTCCTATGTCCCCCAAACTTGAAAGGTACTGAGGCAGTGGCGGATAACTGCCCTTGAGGTGGGCTCTTCGGGTCGGCGTGAGCTGTACTCAAGAGTCATGGCCTCGGACATTTTGAAGCCCCTGTCTTTAAGGGAATGTCCGGAAAGAGTCCTTGAGAAGGGACTAGCCCTTCTGAATTCTCCAAGAATCCCAAGCAAGTTTTGGGATCTTGCGTGGAGGGCCTTCCACGGACGCCTCTATGTCCGTGGAAACCTAAAGCACAGGAACCTAGGGGACAGAGGTTGTCCTCATGCAGAATGTGGGGGGGCATTGGAGACCATGGACCATTTTTTGGTCGAATGCCAATTCAATATTGAGGTTCTCGAGGGGGCAGGGGAAGCCATCGGTTATCCCCGACTCTCGTCCTTGACTTACTCTGAGGTGGTGTACGGCGACTTCAGGGTTCACAGAGGGTTTGAGTTATCGTCACTTTATTTAGCTAGTTTAGTGGCTCTCTAATACACATTATTATAAGGAACTAAAGCTGCGCAACTACGTAAAAATTGTGAATAAAAATAACCGAAAATTATTTTGTGTGAAATCACAATGTGATATCACCTTAAAGGTGACGTGACTGAACAATGTAACATGTAAATTAAACAATGAATGATATACTTTGAGCCTCTGGGTAATAAATGATGTTACACTCTATTCCTTGGTATTAACACAAGAGAATTCAATAGCAGTTCATAAATGGCATAAAGTCCCCAGAAAAAAGAATAAAGTGAAAAAGGGTTCAATCTCTTCAAAATTGAATTCGTGACTTCAAAACTGAAACACCATGGAAGAAGTGCTGATACGACAGAAAGAAATCCACCACCTTATCTTTCTCAGGCTGCTTACCAGAAATCCTGATCCCTGAGAGAGATCAGTCTGAGTAGATGGCTATTATCCCCGCCAGGGTCTCTAATTGGCTCTCTCTGTACTTATATTCCTCTAGGCTTCAGTCTGTAGTCCCCAGATATCTCCACGAATCACATTTAGGGTGAAAAGGAAAGCCCCATAGCGTAATCCAATATTATAAAACGTTTATTAAAATAAAAAGATGCACTTACAGCATGTTGAATAAAAAACAGCAGTGGTTGTGTATAAGGCCGGCCGGCTCTCACTACCCGTTGCTTCCGGGATTCGTATTGTGGTGACGTCAGCACGCCGCTCCTCCCTACGTCGTTTCGACAAACCTGTCGTCATCCAGGGGCACGGGCGGCGTGCTGATCCACCACCATTTTATGTGCTGTGAGCGATAGCTGGGTCCGCCCAGAACAGAGTTCCCAGCATCCCAGCTGCGGGTGTCGCCATCTTGAAAATGGGCAAACTGCCCTTACATTAATAACCTTTTACCTTTGATCTCACTGTCGGATCCTACTCCGACATATAGATACAAAAGATCACGGCCGGGATATCCACTCACTATGAGTGAACCTATTCAGTATAAATCATTGTAACATATCAATGACATTAACGGAGTCCGACTGGATCTGAACTCTCGGCACCTCCGCTACACATATCACCATATTGAAAATGGGCAAACTGCCCTTACATCCAAAACACTGACTAGCGTTGGCAATGTCAGACGTAAATCAGATATGTAAACGAAAAAGGGATCCAACTAAACAGTTAGCTCACTGTGAGTGAAACTTGCATTAAAATAGCAAGCACACTCCGCCCATATGCATCCTAAATATACAGGCACATAAGATATAAGGCTACAGAAATACTATACGTTGGTTGAAATCAAACCTAATATGATATAAAGGGGTTCACATCCCTACCCCACATTTACTGGATATATCATAAAGTATAAATGTATTCCAAGCCATTAAAATATTTAAAAATTTTAAGTGTTTCTCCATATGCTAGATAGGTGTAATGTGACCGCCACCCTGTGGACAGATTCACAATTACACTCATTGTTTCTTAATATATAAAAAAAAAATCATGGCCATCTGCATATGGAATGTCACTATGGGAGAAGGAACTAAAAAATATAAAGAAGGGAATTACTGGAGAAAGGTTGTAAACCAAATATCTAAGCGAATTGGATCTGTCTGTTGGATTCTATGAGCATATATATTCACCATAAATGTATGGGTGCCGCCGATGCACACACCCCGACACCATAATGAAAAAACACATGTTCAACAAACCTGATGTGTACTCAAATGAACCCATAGACATCCCCAAGGGTGACCCCCTTAAGATGTCCATGGATCAATGCACTACACCAATCTGAATGTGTATAACTGGAGTATTTGTCTCTGTGCCATAGGTCCCCTAAGGGTATCGATAGTGATGGAATGGGGATGTACCGAGAGCTCAGATCCAGTTTACATTGCTATACAGAAATTATATCCACCTAGCTGTTATCGATGAATGCATTGACATCAATGTCGACGTTAAGCCCATAAGGAGTATAGCAGCGGACCTTATGGATCCAGCTCATTTCCATGCGGGATATTTCCCTGACTAGAGACCCACCCCTCCAATGAGGACTATACCTGTCAATTCCTAAAAAGGAAGTACCCTCTGGATTGCGCTGGTGGTGTAAGTCATAATGCTTGGATACCGAATGATATTGGAAGCCACTCTTAATGTTAGCTATGTGTTCTCCAAGTCTTATTTGCATGGTCCGTTTTGTCCTACCTATATATTGCATCCCGCAAGGACATTGCAGGAGGTATACAACGCCTGTGGAACTGCATGTGACAAAAGTATCGATCTTATGAGTTTTTGAAGTACTGCTGGATACAAATACTTCAGTCTTTTTAGATCTGATTTTGTTTATGGAGCACACCTGGCACCGACGGCATTGATGGTACCCAGATAATTTTTGGAAAAAAGAGACTTTCTTAGGTGGAGGGTCAACCACATTGGGTGCCACTCTATCTCTCAGGGAAGGGGCACCCCTGAAAATAACTTGTGGGATTGTTGGGAGGAAAGTGTTGATGATACGGTCACTCCCCAAAAGATGCCAGTGTTTCCGAATGATTCTTTTTATCATATAATGCTGTGTAGAGTATGTTGTGATGAATGGTATACACAATTGTTCTTGTTTCTTTTTTGGGCCATTTGTTAACAAAGATGATCTTTCCATGCCCCCCACTTCCTTCAAAGTGTCTTCCAAGGCTTTCTCATCATAGCCCTTTTCCAATAGCCTATCATTCAGGATATTGGCCTGGAGAAAGTAATCGGACTTTTCAGAACAATTTCTCCGCATGCGAACAAATTGGCTTTTCGGCACTGACTTCAGCCAAGAGTCCTTGTGGCAACTATCGCTCGGTATATGAGCGTTGTGGTCAGTTTGTTTAAAGTACGATATCGTTTTGAAACCCACTTCACTCTTGGTGATTGTAAGGTCCAAAAAATTAATCCGTACTTGACTAGCCTCATAAATGAAACGTATACCTCTATCATTCTGATTGATCTCTAGGAAGAAAGCTTCCAGCTGTGCAACTGTGCCATCCCAGAGGAGGAGGACGTCATCAATATACCTAGCCCAAAGTTTAAGATGTGGGCTTCGGTCTTTAAAGATGACGTCCTCCTCCCATTTGGCCATGAACAGATTGGCCAAGCTGGGGGCATATTTCGCCCCCATGGCTACTCCCCGTTCCTGCTTGTAGAAGTTGTGACTAAACCAGAAATAGTTGTGTTTTGCCGCATAATCTAGGAGCTCCATAATGAAATTTTGTTGTTCTTCCGATGTTGTTGAATGGAGATTTAAATAATACTTAACAGCTGATAACCCCAAAGAATGGGGAATTATAGTATAAAGTGATGTCACATAAGCTGTGACCATCCACATGTGTTCACTGGGATGTTGATCTGCCAGCAAATTAATTACATGTCTGGTGTCTTTCAGATAGGACGGCATTTTCAGCACTAATGGTTGAAGAAAAAAGTCTATATACTTGCCCACCCGGGACGTGATGGAATCAATTCCGCTAACTATCGGACGTCCCGGGGGGCAAGTCAGACTTTTATGTATTTTAGGCAAACAGTACAGGATAGGAACCCTCGGTGCCTTAGGGACCAAAAAAAGCTGTTCCTTTTCATTTAGAATTCCTAATTGTACGCCCTTTAGTACCAAGTCATCCAGGGTCTTTTTATATTTAATGATTGGATTTCCGACCAAGAGGGTATAGGTCTCCTGATCCCCAAAAATCCTGGATAATTCTTGAAGATAGTCATCCCTATCAAGGATCACTATCCCCCCCCCTTTATCGGCGGGGCGTATAACCAATTGTTTATTGTTACACAAGGTGTCTAAGCCCTGCTCTAAATTCTTCTCCATTTTTTTATTTGTTGTTTTTACAGATTCCAAATCTCGCAGAACCACATCACGAAATACTCTCAGTGATGGTGCTAGGGTACCTGGGGGGTTAAAAGTGGAAGCATTGGACAGTCCCGTATATTGATAATTATTCAACACTAATCCCCCCAGGCGTGTTGGAATACTAGCGAAATGCCTTTTGATGTTAATTCTCCTAACGTACTTGTGTACGTCCATGTACGTTTCAAATTTATTGAGTTTTCGAGGAGGGGCAAATTTTAAACCCTTATTCAAAAGAGCTGTTTCAGATTCTGTCAAGGTTTGGGAACTGAGGTTGAAAATGCCTTCACCTGTTATGCTCTTGGTTTTTTTAGATTGTGCTCTCCTCCCCCCTCTTGTTCCTCTTTGTTTTCTATGGGCCTCTTTATACCCTGATTGGCTTTGGGAAAACCCCAATGGTGTTGATCTTGCGTTTTCCCACTGGGTCTCCTTGATCGGTCTCTAGTAGACCATGTGAGTTCCTGGTCTTCCAGATCATACTCACTCTGTTTCTGGTGTACAGGACCGTCCCTATCTCTAAGAGGGAAAAAACGGTTATGGGATTCTCCCCTGTTGTTAAACTCCCAATCCTCTCTGTACCTATCATAGTAAGTCCGCTCGTCCTGTCGAGGGCTTTGATAGGGTGGTCTATCATAACCATAGTTGTTATACAAGCCTCTATCGGTCTCTCTCCTAGACCCAGGAGGGTCCCTATAGGATTGGTGTTGATTATTACTATATTGTTGTTGGCCATAATCACGATCATCTCTCCTCCCTGAACCATATTGTTGGTTCCATCCAGTATTTCTTGGAGGTTGTCCCCCTTTGGGAGGTACCTGTGTTCGTTTGGGTGACTGATACGACACCCGCCTTCCTTTCTTACCCGATTTGTTATTAGTTGTTTTCTTAGGAGTTTTATGTGAGACTTCCCTGATGGGCAAATGTTGTATTGCCCCTGTGGAATTATCTGGGGCATTATCTCCCTGAATAATAGCCTCCATTCTTGTTTCCTGTTTATCCAACTCCTCATTAGCCAATTTCTTTTGCCATTCAAAGACAAAATTGGCTTGATAATCCCCATAGCCCCTATTGTATTTCTTTCTTTTTTTGATTTTTTGTTCCTTCTCCTCCTTATCTAATAATTTTAAAAGATTAATGGTTCGCTCCTTATATTCTTCCCCCTCTTTATGAGGAAGGAGACTATCTTTAAGGGTTTTTATCTCCCCATCTAGTCTGGTTAATTTGCTATTTTTTCTACCGACTAGGAAGCGTAAAAAATTTACCCCAGCATCATTAAAATACCGGAACCAACTTTCCAACTCTATCTCTCCCTTTTGGGGACATACCTCCCATCGTAGGCTTCTTGGGACCATGCTTAATTTGATGTACGTCTCCAAAAAGGCTATATCCCATTGGGTGTGTACCTCAGAAATGGTCAGATTTTTGAGTCTGACAAATAGTCCCCCCAAATCTCCATCTTTGGTGTTAAAGGTCTCAAATACACCTTGAGTGTTGACCACCTTAGAAGCCCGATATTCAAAAATATCCATTGGTGTTCCAATGGATAATAATAGAATATTATGAATTAAATCTTACTTAGTGCAATAATTGCAAAAAACTTAACCGTGAGTATAGTAACCGATACCCTAGATTTAAATAGATGTTTTAGGTCCAAAAAACCTATATATCACCCTAAAGGTGTCAGACTGCTGCAATATATATGTATCTCAATGGCAAAATGTAAAAAGTGTAGGAATACTGCGCTGTCTGTAAAAACTGAATGTGATAACTCAATATCTGTGCTGCAACTAAAAAATGTGAGACACACACAAATAACAATATTATAAGGAACTAAAGCTGCGCAACTACGTAAAAATTGTGAATAAAAATAACCGAAAATTATTTTGTGTGAAATCACAATGTGATATCACCTTAAAGGTGACGTGACTGAACAATGTAACATGTAAATTAAACAATGAATGATATACTTTGAGCCTCTGGGTAATAAATGATGTTACACTCTATTCCTTGGTATTAACACAAGAGAATTCAATAGCAGTTCATAAATGGCATAAAGTCCCCAGAAAAAAGAATAAAGTGAAAAAGGGTTCAATCTCTTCAAAATTGAATTTGTGACTTCAAAACTGAAACACCATGGAAGAAGTGCTGATACGACAGAAAGAAATCCACCACCTTATCTTTCTCAGGCTGCTTACCAGAAATCCTGATCCCTGAGAGAGATCAGTCTGAGTAGATGGCTATTATCCCCGCCAGGGTCTCTAATTGGCTCTCTCTGTACTTATATTCCTCTAGGCTTCAGTCTGTAGTCCCCAGATATCTCCACGAATCACATTTAGGGTGAAAAGGAAAGCCCCATAGCGTAATCCAATATTATAAAACGTTTATTAAAATAAAAAGATGCACTTACAGCATGTTGAATAAAAAACAGCAGTGGTTGTGTATAAGGCCGGCCGGCTCTCACTACCCGTTGCTTCCGGGATTCGTATTGTGGTGACGTCAGCACGCCGCTCCTCCCTACGTCGTTTCGACAAACCTGTCGTCATCCAGGGGCACGGGCGGCGTGCTGATCCACCACCATTTTATGTGCTGTGAGCGATAGCTGGTCCGCCCAGAACAGAGTTCCCAGCATCCCAGCTGCGGGTGTCGCCATCTTGAAAATGGGCAAACTGCCCTTACATTAATAACCTTTTACCTTTGATCTCACTGTCGGATCCTACTCCGACATATAGATACAAAAGATCACGGCCGGGATATCCACTCACTATGAGTGAACCTATTCAGTATAAATCATTGTAACATATCAATGACATTAACGGAGTCCGACTGGATCTGAACTCTCGGCACCTCCGCTACACATATCACCATATTGAAAATGGGCAAACTGCCCTTACATCCAAAACACTGACTAGCGTTGGCAATGTCAGACGTAAATCAGATATGTAAACAAAAAAGGGATCCAACTAAACAGTTAGCTCACTGTGAGTGAAACTTGCATTAAAATAGCAAGCACACTCCGCCCATATGCATCCTAAATATACAGGCACATAAGATATAAGGCTACAGAAATACTATACGTTGGTTGAAATCAAACCTAATATGATATAAAGGGGTTCACATCCCTACCCCACATTTACTGGATATATCATAAAGTATAAATGTATTCCAAGCCATTAAAATATTTAAAAATTTTAAGTGTTTCTCCATATGCTAGATAGGTGTAATGTGACCGCCACCCTGTGGACAGATTCACAATTACACTCATTGTTTCTTAATATAAAAAAAAAAATCATGGCCATCTGCATATGGAATGTCACTATGGGAGAAGGAACTAAAAAATATAAAGAAGGGAATTACTGGAGAAAGGTTATTGTAAACCAAATATCTAAGCGAATTGGATCTGTCTGTTGGATTCTATGAGCATATATATTCACCATAAATGTATGGGTGCCGCCGATGCACACACCCCGACACCATAATGAAAAAACACATGTTCAACAAACCTGATGTGTACTCAAATGAACCCATAGACATCCCCAAGTGCGACCCCCTTAAGATGTCCATGGATCAATGCACTACACCAATCTGAATGTGTATAACTGGAGTATTTGTCTCGGTGCCATAGGTCCCCTAAGGGTATCGATAGTGATGGAATGGGGATGTACCGAGAGCTCAGATCCAGTTTACATTGCTATACAGAAATTATATCCACCTAGCTGTTATCGATGAATGCATTGACATCAATGTCGACGTTAAGCCCATAAGGAGTATAGCAGCGGACCTTATGGATCCAGCTCATTTCCATGCGGGATATTTCCCTGACTAGAGACCCACCCCTCCAATGAGGACTATACCTTTCAATTCCTTAAAAGGAAGTACCCTCTGGATTGCGCTGGTGGTGTAAGTCATAATGCTTGGATACCGAATGATATTGGAAGCCACTCTTAATGTTAGCTATGTGTTCTCCAAGTCTTATTTGCATGGTCCGTTTTGTCCTACCTATATATTGCATCCCGCAAGGACATTGCAGGAGGTGTACAACGCCTGTGGAACTGCATGTGACAAAAGTATCGATCTTATGAGTTTTTGAAGTACTGCTGGATACAAATACTTCAGTCTTTTTAGATCTGATTTTGTTTATGGAGCACACCTGGCACCGACGGCATTGATGGTACCCAGATAATTTTTGGAAAAAGAGACTTTCTTAGGTGGAGGGTCAACCACATTGGGTGCCACTCTATCTCTCAGGGAAGGGGCACCCCTGAAAATAACTTGTGGGATTGTTGGGAGGAAAGTGTTGATGATACGGTCACTCCCCAAAAGATGCCAGTGTTTCCGAATGATTCTTTTTATCATATAATGCTGTGTAGAGTATGTTGTGATGAATGGTATACACAATTGTTCTTGTTTCTTTTTTGGGCCATTTGTTAACAAAGATGATCTTTCCATGCCCCCCACTCCCTTCAAAGTGTCTTCCAAGGCTTTCTCATCATAGCCCTTTTCCAATAGCCTATCTTTCAGGATATTGGCCTGGAGAAAGTAATCGGACTTTTCAGAACAATTTCTCCGCATGCGAACAAATTGGCTTTTCGGCACTGACTTCAGCCAAGAGTCCTTGTGGCAACTATCGCTCGGTATATAAGCGTTGCGGTCAGTTTGTTTAAAGTACGATATCGTTTTGAAACCCACTTCACTCTTGGTGATTGTAAGGTCCAAAAAATTAATCCGTACTTGACTAGCCTCATAAATGAAACGTATACCTCTATCATTCTGATTGATCTCTAGGAAGAAAGCTTCCAGCTGTGCAACTGTGCCATCCCAGAGGAGGAGGACGTCATCAATATACCTAGCCCAAAGTTTAAGATGTGGGCTTCGGTCTTTAAAGATGACGTCCTCCTCCCATTTGGCCATGAACAGATTGGCCAAGCTGGGGGCATATTTCGCCCCCATGGCTACTCCCCGTTCCTGCTTGTAGAAGTTGTGACTAAACCAGAAATAGTTGTGTTTTGCCGCATAATCTAGGAGCTCCATAATGAAATTTTGTTGTTCTTCCGATGTTGTTGAATGGAGATTTAAATAATACTTAACAGCTGATAACCCCAAAGAATGGGGAATTATAGTATAAAGTAATGTTCTGAAAAGTCTGATTACTTTCTCCAGGCCAATATCCTGAAAGATAGGCTATTGGAAAAGGGCTATGATGTGAAAGCCTTGGAAGACACTTTGAAGGAAGTGGGGGGCATGGAAAGATCATCTTTGTTAACAAATGGCCCAAAAAAGAAACAAGAACAATTGTGTATACCATTCATCACAACATACTCTACACAGCATTATATGATAAAAAGAATCATTCGGAAACACTGGCATCTTTTGGGGAGTGACCGTATCATCAACACTTTCCTCCCAACAATCCCACAAGTTATTTTCAGGGGTGCCCCTTCCCTGAGAGATAGAGTGGCACCCAATGTGGTTGACCCTCCACCTAAGAAAGTCTCTTTTTTCCAAAAATTATCTGGGTACCATCAATGCCGTCGGTGCCAGGTGTGCTCCATAAACAAAATCAGATCTAAAAAGACTGAAGTATTTGTATCCAGCAGTACTTCAAAAACTCATAAGATCGATACTTTTGTCACATGCAGTTCCACAGGCGTTGTATACCTCCTGCAATGTCCTTGCGGGATGCAATATATAGGTAGGACAAAACGGACCATGCAAATAAGACTTGGAGAACACATAGCTAACATTAAGAGTGGCTTCCAATATCATTCGGTATCCAAGCATTATGACTTACACCACCAGCGCAATCCAGAGGGTACTTCCTTTTTAGGAATTGACAGGTATAGTCCTCATTGGAGGGGTGGGTCTCTAGTCAGGGAAATATCCCGCATGGAAATGAGCTGGATCCATAAGGTCCGCTGCTATACTCCTTATGGGCTTAACGTCGACATTGATGTCAATGCATTCATCGATAACAGCTAGGTGGATATAATTTCTGTATAGCAATGTAAACTGGATCTGAGCTCTCGGTACATCCCCATTCCATCACTATCGATACCCTTAGGGGACCTATGGCACCGAGACAAATACTCCAGTTATACACATTCAGATTGGTGTAGTGCATTGATCCATGGACATCTTAAGGGGGTCGCCCTTGGGGATGTCTATGGGTTCATTTGAGTACACATCAGGTTTGTTGAACATGTGTTTTTTCATTATGGTGTCGGGGTGTGTGCATCGGCGGCACCCATACATTTATGGTGAATATATATGCTCATAGAATCCAACAGACAGATCCAATTCGCTTAGATATTTGGTTTACAATAACCTTTCTCCAGTAATTCCCTTCTTTATATTTTTTAGTTCCTTCTCCCATAGTGACATTCCATATGCAGATGGCCATGATTTTTTTTTTTTATATTAAGAAACAATGAGTGTAATTGTGAATCTGTCCACAGGGTGGCGGTCACATTACACCTATCTAGCATATGGAGAAACACTTAAAATTTTTAAATATTTTAATGGCTTGGAATACATTTATACTTTATGATATATCCAGTAAATGTGGGGTAGGGATGTGAACCCCTTTATATCATATTAGGTTTGATTTCAACCAACGTATAGTATTTCTGTAGCCTTATATCTTATGTGCCTGTATATTTAGGATGCATATGGGCGGAGTGTGCTTGCTATTTTAATGCAAGTTTCACTCACAGTGAGCTAACTGTTTAGTTGGATCCCTTTTTCGTTTACATATCTGATTTACGTCTGACATTGCCAACACTAGTCAGTGTTTTGGATGTAAGGGCAGTTTGCCCATTTTCAATATGGTGATATGTGTAGCGGAGGTGCCGAGAGTTCAGATCCAGTCGGACTCCGTTAATGTCATTGATATGTTACAATGATTTATACTGAATAGGTTCACTCATAGTGAGTGGATATCCCGGCCGTGATCTTTTGTATCTATATGTCGGAGTAGGATCCGACAGTGAGATCAAAGGTAAAAGGTTATTAATGTAAGGGCAGTTTGCCCATTTTCAAGATGGCGACACCCGCAGCTGGGATGCTGGGAACTCTGTTCTGGGCGGACCCAGCTATCGCTCACAGCACATAAAATGGTGGTGGATCAGCACGCCGCCCGTGCCCCTGGATGACGACAGGTTTGTCGAAACGACGTAGGGAGGAGCGGCGTGCTGACGTCACCACAATACGAATCCCGGAAGCAACGGGTAGTGAGAGCCGGCCGGCCTTATACACAACCACTGCTGTTTTTTATTCAACATGCTGTAAGTGCATCTTTTTATTTTAATAAACGTTTTATAATATTGGATTATGCTATGGGGCTTTCCTTTTCACCCTAAATGTGATTCGTGGAGATATCTGGGGACTACAGACTGAAGCCTAGAGGAATATAAGTACAGAGAGAGCCAATTAGAGACCCTGGCGGGGATAATAGCCATCTACTCAGACTGATCTCTCTCAGGGATCAGGATTTCTGGTAAGCAGCCTGAGAAAGATAAGGTGGTGGATTTATTTCTGTCGTATCAGCACTTCTTCCATGGTGTTTCAGTTTTGAAGTCACGAATTCAATTTTGAAGAGATTGAACCCTTTTTCACTTTATTCTTTTTTCTGGGGACTTTATGCCATTTATGAACTGCTATTGAATTCTCTTGTGTTAATACCAAGGAATAGAGTGTAACATCATTTATTACCCAGAGGCTCAAAGTATATCATTCATTGTTTAATTTACATGTTACATTGTTCAGTCACGTCACCTTTAAGGTAATATCACATTGTGATTTCACACAAAATAATTTTCGGTTATTTTTATTCACAATTTTTACGTAGTTGCGCAGCTTTAGTTCCTTATAATATTGTTATTTGTGTGTGTCTCACATTTTTTAGTTGCAGCACAGATATTGAGTTATCACATTCAGTTTTTACAGACAGCGCAGTATTCCTACACTTTTTACATTTTGCCATTGAGATACATATATATTGCAGCAGTCTGACACCTTTAGGGTGATATATAGGTTTTTTGGACCTAAAACATCTATTTAAATCTAGGGTATCGGTTACTATACTCACGGTTAAGTTTTTTGCAATTATTGCACTAAGTAAGATTTAATTCATAATATTCTATTATTATCCATTGGAACACCAATGGATATTTTTGAATATCGGGCTTCTAATGTGGTCAACACTCAAGGTGTATTTGAGACCTTTAACACCAAAGATGGAGATTTGGGGGGACTATTTGTCAGACTCAAAAATCTGACCATTTCTGAGGTACACACCCAATGGGATATAGCCTTTTTGGAGACGTACATCAAATTAAGCATGGTCCCAAGAAGCCTACGATGGGAGGTATGTCCCCAAAAGGGAGAGATAGAGTTGGAAAGTTGGTTCCGGTATTTTAATGATGCTGGGGTAAATTTTTTACGCTTCCTAGTCGGTAGAAAAAATAGCAAATTAACCAGACTAGATGGGGAGATAAAAACCCTTAAAGATAGTCTCCTTCCTCATAAAGAGGGGGAAGAATATAAGGAGCGAACCATTAATCTTTTAAAATTATTAGATAAGGAGGAGAAGGAACAAAAAATCAAAAAAAGAAAGAAATACAATAGGGACTATGGGGATTATCAAGCCAATTTTGTCTTTGAATGGCAAAAGAAATTGGCTAATGAGGAGTTGGATAAACAGGAAACAAGAATGGAGGCTATTATTCAGGGAGATAATGCCCCAGATAATTCCACAGGGGCAATACAACATTTGCCCATCAGGGAAGTCTCACATAAAACTCCTAAGAAAACAACTAATAACAAATCGGGTAAGAAAGGAAGGCGGGTGTCGTATCAGTCACCCAAACGAACACAGGTACCTCCCAAAGGGGGACAACCTCCAAGAAATACTGGATGGAACCAACAATATGGTTCAGGGAGGAGAGATGATCGTGATTATGGCCAACAACAATATAGTAATAATCAACACCAATCCTATAGGGACCCTCCTGGGTCTAGGAGAGAGACCGATAGAGGCTCGTATAACAACTATGGTTATGATAGACCACCCTATCAAAGCCCTCGACAGGTAGAGCGGACTTACTATGATAGGTACAGAGAGGATTGGGAGTTTAACAACAGGGGAGAATCCCATAACCGTTTTTTCCCTCTTAGAGATAGGGACGGTCCTGTACACCAGAAACAGAGTGAGTATGATCTGGAAGACCAGGAACTCACATGGTCTACTAGAGACCGATCAAGGAGACCCAGTGGGAAAACGCAAGATCAACACCATTGGGGTTTTCCCAAAGCCAATCAGGGCATAAAGAGGCCCATAGAAAACAAAGAGGAACAAGAGGGGGGAGGAGAGCACAATCTAAAAAAACCAAGAGCATAACAGGTGAAGGCATTTTCAACCTCAGTTCCCAAACCTTGACAGAATCTGAAACAGCTCTTTTGAATAAGGGTTTAAAATTTGCCCCTCCTCGAAAACTCAATAAATTCGAAACGTACATGGACGTACACAAGTACGTTAGGAGAATTAACATCAAAAGGCATTTTGCTAGTATTCCAACACGCCAGGGGGGATTAGTGTTGAATAATTATCAATATACGGGACTGTCCAATGCTTCCACTTTTAACCCCCCAGGTACCCTAGCACCATCACTGAGAGTATTTCGTGATGTGGTTCTGCGAGATTTGGAATCTGTAAAAACAACAAATAAAAAAATGGAGAAGAATTTAGAGCAGGGCTTAGACACCTTGTGTAACAATAAACAATTGGTTATACGCCCCGCCGATAAAGGGGGGGGGATAGTGATCCTTGATAGGGATGACTATCTTCAAGAATTATCCAGGATTGTTGGGGATCAGGAGACCTATACCCTCTTGGTCGGAAATCCAATCATTAAATATAAAAAGACCCTGGATGACTTGGTACTAAAGGGCGTACAATTAGGAATTCTAAATGAAAAGGAACAGCTTTTTTTGGTCCCTAAGGCACCGAGGGTTCCTATCCTGTACTGTTTGCCTAAAATACATAAAAGTCTGACTTGCCCCCCGGGACGTCCGATAGTTAGCGGAATTGATTCCATCAAGTCCCGGGTGGGCAAGTATATAGACTTTTTTCTTCAACCATTAGTGCTGAAAATGCCGTCCTATCTGAAAGACACCAGACATGTAATTAATTTGCTGGCAGATCAACATCCCAGTGAACACATGTGGATGGTCACAGCTGATGTGACATCACTTTATACTATAATTCCCCATTCTTTGGGGTTATCAGCTGTTAAGTATTATTTAAATCTCCATTCAACAACATCGGAAGAACAACAAAATTTCATTATGGAGCTCCTAGATTATGCGGCAAAACACAACTATTTCTGGTTTAGTCACAACTTCTACAAGCAGGAACGGGGAGTAGCCATGGGGGCGAAATATGCCCCCAGCTTGGCCAATCTGTTCATGGCCAAATGGGAGGAGGACGTCATCTTTAAAGACCGAAGCCCACATCTTAAACTTTGGGCTAGGTATATTGATGACGTCCTCCTCCTCTGGGATGGCACAGTTGCACAGCTGGAAGCTTTCTTCCTAGAGATCAATCAGAATGATAGAGGTATACGTTTCATTTATGAGGCTAGTCAAGTACGGATTAATTTTTTGGACCTTACAATCACCAAGAGTGAAGTGGGTTTCAAAACGATATCGTACTTTAAACAAACTGACCGCAACGCTTATATACCGAGCGATAGTTGCCACAAGGACTCTTGGCTGAAGTCAGTGCCGAAAAGCCAATTTGTTCGCATGCGGAGAAATTGTTCTGAAAAGTCCGATTACTTTCTCCAGGCCAATATCCTGAAAGATAGGCTATTGGAAAAGGGCTATGATGAGAAAGCCTTGGAAGACACTTTGAAGGAAGTGGGGGGCATGGAAAGATCATCTTTGTTAACAAATGGCCCAAAAAAGAAACAAGAACAATTGTGTATACCATTCATCACAACATACTCTACACAGCATTATATGATAAAAAGAATCATTCGGAAACACTGGCATCTTTTGGGGAGTGACCGTATCATCAACACTTTCCTCCCAACAATCCCACAAGTTATTTTCAGGGGTGCCCCTTCCCTGAGAGATAGAGTGGCACCCAATGTGGTTGACCCTCCACCTAAGAAAGTCTCTTTTTTCCAAAAATTATCTGGGTACCATCAATGCCGTCGATGCCAGGTGTGCTCCATAAACAAAATCAGATCTAAAAAGACTGAAGTATTTGTATCCAGCAGTACTTCAAAAACTCATAAGATCGATACTTTTGTCACATGCAGTTCCACAGGCGTTGTATACCTCCTGCAATGTCCTTGCGGGATGCAATATATAGGTAGGACAAAACGGACCATGCAAATAAGACTTGGAGAACACATAGCTAACATTAAGAGTGGCTTCCAATATCATTCGGTATCCAAGCATTATGACTTACACCACCAGCGCAATCCAGAGGGTACTTCCTTTTTAGGAATTGACAGGTATAGTCCTCATTGGAGGGGTGGGTCTCTAGTCAGGGAAATATCCCGCATGGAAATGAGCTGGATCCATAAGGTCCGCTGCTATACTCCTTATGGGCTTAACGTCGACATTGATGTCAATGCATTCATCGATAACAGCTAGGTGGATATAATTTCTGTATAGCAATGTAAACTGGATCTGAGCTCTCGGTACATCCCCATTCCATCACTATCGATACCCTTAGGGGACCTATGGCACCGAGACAAATACTCCAGTTATACACATTCAGATTGGTGTAGTGCATTGATCCATGGACATCTTAAGGGGGTCGCCCTTGGGGATGTCTATGGGTTCATTTGAGTACACATCAGGTTTGTTGAACATGTGTTTTTTCATTATGGTGTCGGGGTGTGTGCATCGGCGGCACCCATACATTTATGGTGAATATATATGCTCATAGAATCCAACAGACAGATCCAATTCGCTTAGATATTTGGTTTACAATAACCTTTCTCCAGTAATTCCCTTCTTTCTATTTTTTAGTTCCTTCTCCCATAGTCACATTCCATATGCAGATGGCCATGATTTTTTTTTTTTTATATTAAGAAACAATGAGTGTAATTGTGAATCTGTCCACAGGGTGGCGGTCACATTACACCTATCTAGCATACGGAGAAACACTTAAAATTTTTAAATATTTTAATGGCTTGGAATACATTTATACTTTATGATATATCCAGTAAATGTGGGGTAGGGATGTGAACCCCTTTATATCATATTAGGTTTGATTTCAACCAACGTATAGTATTTCTGTAGCCTTATATCTTATGTGCCTGTATATTTAGGATGCATATGGGCGGAGTGTGCTTGCTATTTTAATGCAAGTTTCACTCACAGTGAGCTAACTGTTTAGTTGGATCCCTTTTTCGTTTACATATCTGATTTACGTCTGACATTGCCAACGCTAGTCAGTGTTTTGGATGTAAGGGCAGTTTGCCCATTTTCAATATGGTGATATGTGTAGCGGAGGTGCCGAGAGTTCAGATCCAGTCGGACTCTGTTAATGTCATTGATATGTTACAATGATTTATACTGAATAGGTTCACTCATAGTGAGTGGATATCCGGCCGTGATCTTTTGTATCTATATGTCGGAGTAGGATCCGACAGTGAGATCAAAGGTAAAAGGTTATTAATGTAAGGGCAGTTTGCCCATTTTCAAGATGGCGACACCCGCAGCTGGGATGCTGGGAACTCTGTTCTGGGCGGACCCAGCTATCGCTCACAGCACATAAAATGGTGGTGGATCAGCACGCCGCCCGTGCCCCTGGATGACGACAGGTTTGTCGAAACGACGTAGGGAGGAGCGGCGTGCTGACGTCACCACAATACGAATCCCGGAAGCAACGGGTAGTGAGAGCCGGCTGGCCTTATACACAACCACTGCTGTTTTTTATTCAACATGCTGTAAGTGCATCTTTTTATTTTAATAAACGTTTTATAATATTGGATTACGCTATGGGGCTTTCCTTTTCACCCTAAATGTGATTTGTGGAGATATCTGGGGACTACAGACTGAAGCCTAGAGGAATATAAGTACAGAGAGAGCCAATTAGAGACCCTGGCGGGGATAATAGCCATCTACTCAGACTGATCTCTCTCAGGGATCAGGATTTCTGGTAAGCAGCCTGAGAAAGATAAGGTGGTGGATTTCTTTCTGTCGTATCAGCACTTCTTCCATGGTGTTTCAGTTTTGAAGTCACAAATTCAATTTTGAAGAGATTGAACCCTTTTTCACTTTATTCTTTTTTCTGGGGACTTCATGCCATTTATGAACTGCTATTGAATTCTCTTGTGTTAATACCAAGGAATAGAGTGTAACATCATTTATTACCCAGAGGCTCAAAGTATATCATTCATTGTTTAATTTACATGTTACATTGTTCAGTCACGTCACCTTTAAGGTGATATCACATTGTGATTTCACACAAAATAATTTTCGGTTATTTTTATTCACAATTTTTACGTAGTTGTGCAGCTTTAGTTCCTTATAATATTGTTATTTGTGTGTGTCTCACATTTTTTAGTTGCAGCACAGATATTGAGTTATCACATTCAGTTTTTACAGACAGCGCAGTATTCCTACACTTTCTCTAATACACATGGCACGCTCAGTGTTTGGTGTCCACTAGGGGCAAAGTCCTGTCCACGCATGAGGTGGTGGGTGATATTTTCCGGGAGTTGGTGAAGGTGAGGAGTCTTGAGAGGGAGAGGGTTGGAGCCAATAGGAGTGCCTGGCTGTGGAGGGGTTTCTCCTTCCGGCCTCCTTGAGGCTCTGGGCCTTTTTCCTTTCGGGGGTGGTTCTTTCTGTCCTTTTCACCCCCCTTAGATTTTGAGTTTCTTTTTTTAGTAGGGCTTGCAGGCATTCTAGACCTCGTTTGCGTTTTCGCCTGTAAGTAGCCGATGGGTGGTCGGTGTTAGTGTTAGGCTTGGTGTTAGTGTTAGGTTTGATGTGTGTTAGTATTAGGATTTTTGTAGGATTAGTGGGTGATGTGTTTTTCTTCTTGTATTTTAGAATTTCGGATATGTATATAATGTGAGGCCCACGTGTGGGTGGTCGGTCAATGGGTAAGGGTGGTGGTGGTGAGTTTTTGTAAATATGTGTTAGTTTGATGTGTTAGGGTTTCTTTAATGTATATGTTATTTTTCTTTGTATATACTATAAATATCGGCAGTAGTTTTCAAAATAAACAAAAAATTTACAGCGGGCGGAGTGTGCCTCCTGCACATTATACATCTGAAGTTAGCCCGTATTGCTGTGTTTTCCTGGTGTGTTACACCAACAGGCATTTGCAGCACTTACAGCGGGCGGAGTGTGCCTCCTGCACATTATACACCTGAAGTTAGCCCGTATTGCTGTGTTTTCCTGGTGTGTTACACCAACAGGCATTTGCAGCACTTACAGCGGGCAGAGTGTGCCTCCTGCACATTATACACCTGAAGTTAGCCCGTATTGCTGTGTTTTCCTGGTGTGTTACACCAACAGGCATTTGCAGCACTTACAGCGGGCGGAGTGTGCCTCCTGCACATTATACACCTGAAGTTAGCCCGTATTGCTGTGTTTTCCTGGTGTGTTACACCAACAGGCATTTGCAGCACTTACAGCGGGCGGAGTGTGCCTACTGCACATTATACACCTGACGTTAGCCCGTATTGCCGTGTTTTCCTGGTGTGTTACACCAACAGGCATTTGCAGCACTTACAGCGGGCGGAGTGTGCCTCCTGCACATTATACACCTGAAGTTAGCCCGTATTGCTGTTTTTTCCTGGTGTGTTACACCAACAGGCATTTGCAGCACTTACAGCGGGCGGAGTGTGCCTCCTGCACATTATACACCTGAAGTTAGCCCGTATTGCTGTGTTTTCCTGGTGTGTTACACCAACAGGCATTTGCAGCACTTACAGCGGGCGGAGTGTGCCTCCTGCACATTATACACCTGAAGTTAGCCCGTATTGCTGTGTTTTCCTGGTGTGTTACACCAACAGGCATTTGCAGCACTTACAGCGGGTGGAGTGTGCCTCCTGCACATTATACACCTGAAGTTAGCCCGTATTGCTGTGTTTTCCTGGTGTGTTACACCAACAGGCATTTGCAGCACTTACAGCGGGCAGAGTGTGCCTCCTGCACATTATACACCTGAAGTTAGCCCGTATTGCTGTGTTTTCCTGGTGTGTTACACCAACAGGCATTTGCAGCACTTACAGTGGGCGGAGTGTGCCTCCTGCACATTATACACCTGAAGTTAGCCCGTATTGCTGTGTTTTCCTGGTGTGTTACACCAACAGGCATTTGCAGCACTTACAGCAGGCGTAGTGTGATTCCTGCAAAATATACTCCTGAAGCTAGGCCTTATTGCTGGTTTTCCCATCTCCCTGCAGGCCATTAGAATGTCTGGAAGGCAAACAAGGAGAGGCAGACAGTCAGGAGCCAATAAAAGAGGGCAAGCAGGCTCTGTGTCTAGAGACAACAGTGCTGGTCGTGGATGCGGTGCATCGCCATCAGCACGTGGCCATGGGACACGCTTGTCCTTCTTTTCTGCAGCTGGACGTGTTGAGCCGCATCATGCCGAAAACTTGGTAGAGTGGATGACCAAGCCCTCCTCATCCTCCTCATCCTCTCTCACCCAGGCTCAGGGTACTGGCAAAGCAGCTGCCAAAGCGTCCTCTTCCCTGGTATCAATGTCATCATCAGTCACTCCTTCCCTAGACCAACCATGTCCCCCTGAGGAGTCCCCCGAACTGTTTGAGCACAGTGTTGGGTACATGCTGCAGGAGGATGCCCAGCGTTTCGAAGGGTCTGATGATGATACCCAGCTAGAGGAAGGCAGTAGCGTGAGAGCAGAGAGAGGGGATGCTCAAGAAGGACACTAATCTGGCAGTCATGTTCCAGCAGCTGCAGCATACTGCCATATTGGCTCCAGTGATGAGGAGGGAGGGGACGATGAGGTCACTGACTCCACGTGGGTGCCTAATAGGAGAGAGGAGGAGGAGGAGGATGAGGAGGAGGTACATCTCCAACGAGGCAGGATGCCCTCGGGGGGCCAGCGTAAGGGCAGCACACCGACGGAATCACACTGCAGAGCTCCGCCTGTGCAGGGCGCTGCCTCTGCCCGTTATTCAAAAAGTTCTTTGGTGTGGGCCTTTTTTGAGTCGAGTGCATCAGATCGCACAGCTGCTGTTTGCAACATATGTCTCAAGCGTATATCGCGTGACCAAAACATCACCCGCTTGGGCACCACATGCTTGACCAGACATATGTTGACCTGCCATGCAGCTCGTTGGCAAGCCTGCCTTAAAGACCCACACCAAAGAACAAAGCGGACCTCTCCTTGCACCGCATCAGCTGGGATATCCAACCCCACTATACCTTCAGTCCTCTCTGAAACCTGCACTGATAGGAATGAAGGTGTAGAATTAGGTGTGTCACAGCCAAGTACTTGCGGGCACTCTGCTAGCAGTACACCGACGTCCAATTCTAGCAGGCAAATTTCCCTGCCCCAGTTGCTGGACCGTCGAAAGAAGTTCACTCCCAGCCATCCACATGCCCAGCGGTTGAATGCTAGCTTGGCTAAATTGCTAGCGCTTCAACTGCTGCCTTTTCAGTTGGTAGACTCGGCCCCCTTCCGTGATTTTGTTCAATGTGCGGTTCCTCAGTGGCAGGTTCCCAAACGCCACTTTTTCTCATGGAAGGCGATTCCGGCTCTCTACCGGCATGTGGAAGGCAATGTCTTGGCCTCGCTGGACAGGGCGGTCAGCGGTAAGGTGCATATTACCTCTGACTCATGGTCCAGCAGGCATGGACAGGGACGTTACCTTTCTTTCACGGCCCATTGGGTCACTCTTTTGGCAGCTGGGAAGGATGCAGGACAAGGTGCAGTGGTGTTGGAGGTTGTTCCACCCCCACGCCTCCAAAATGCTACTACTGGTTGTGACACACCTCTCTCCTCCACCCCCTCCTCTTCTTCTTCCTCCATGGCCTCTTCCTGTGCTTTGTCCTCGGAACCAGAGGTGCTCCGTAGGCGTTCAAGGGGCTACGCAAGTACGCAGGCAAAAAGATGCCATGCCGTGCTTGCGCTGGTGTGTTTGGGGGACAGGAGCCACACTGGGGCAGAGGTTCTGTCTGCTCTGCAGGGGCAGGCCGAGAGGTGGTTGACGCCACGCCAGCTTAAGCCAGGAATGGTGGTTTGCGACAATGGCACCAACCTCTTCTCCGCCCTCCGACAGGGACAACTGACCCATGTGCCCTGGGTGGCTCACGTCCTTAACCTGGTGGTGCAGCGGTTCTTGGGCAGGTACCCGGGCTTACAGGATGTCCTGAGGCAGGCCAGGAAAGTCTGTGTGCATTTCCGCAGATCTTATAATGCCAGTGCTCATCTGGCTGAGCTGCAAAAGGAGTTGAACCTGCCCAAGAACCGCCTTATATGTGACATGCCCACCAGGTGGAACTCAACGTTGGCCATGCTGCAGCGGCTGCACACACAGCAGAGGGCCATCAATGAGTACCTGTGCGACTACGGCACTAGGACAGGGTCAGGGGAGCTTGTTTTTTTTTTCACCACGCCAGTGGGGCATGATCAGGGATGCATGCACTGTCCTGGCACCATTTGAGGAGGCCACGAGAATGGTGAGCAGTGACAGTGCATGCATCAGTGACACTGTACCTCTTGTCCACCTGTTGGAACATACGCTGCGTGGAATAATGGACAGGACACTTGAGGCAGAACAGAGGCAGGAAGAGGAGGACTTCCTTGCCTCTCAAGGCCCCCTTTACCCAGACAGTGTTCCTTCTGTCCCACCCATCACACAGGAAGAGGAGGAGGAGGAGGAGGAGGATTGTGTCAGCATGGAGGTTGAGCCTGGCACTCAGCATCATCAGCAGCAGTCTTTTAGGGATGATTTACAGTCCCAAGAAACCGGTGGACTTGTACGTGGCTGGGAGGAGGTGGCTGCGGATCATGTCGTCATGTCGATCATGTCGTCCTTAGTGACCGAGAGGACTCCGGACCGAATGCCTCAGCTAACCTACGCTGCATGGCCTCCCTGATCCTGCAAAGTCTGCGGAAGGATCCTCGTATTCTTCGGATCAAGGAGAGGGACCATTACTGGCTGGCCACTCTCCTTGATCCACGCGTTCCCAGAGACTGGGAGGTTACAAACTCCTGGTCCTGGACAACGAGTTGCTGAGGCTTCATCAGTCAAAGAAGGAGCGGTGGGGAAGGTGGCCGTCTGACCGATGCATTCAGACAATTCTTTAGTCCGCAGCCCCAAGGTATGATCGGTTCCAGCAACCATCGCCAGCGTCTGATATACATGGTGCAGGAATACCTAGGGGCAAGGTCAGACTTGGACACCTTCCCCCCTGAAAATCCTCTGGCTTACTGGGTCTTGAGGATGGATCACTGGCCAGAGCTTGCACAGTATGCAATTGAGCTACTGGCCTGTCCTGCATCCAGCGTTCTTTCAGAACGCACATTCAGTGCTGCTGGAGGATTTGTCACGGATCACAGGGTGCGCCTGTCCACCGACTCGGTTGATCGACTGACCTTCATAAAGATGAACCAGTCTTGGATCACCACCAGCTACCAAACACCTGAAGCTGATATAACAGACTAATTTATTTTCAAATGTCACATCCCTTCAAGACTGATGCTGATGCTGAGAGACTGCCCTGTTATGTTGATGGACTATCCTCCTCCTCCTCAATGATCCGATTGATGATGATAGCTTGGAAGAACATTTTTGTTTCTGGGTGCCACCACCAGTGGCTAAGGCCCAATTTTTCAGCTCCTGTTTAACAGGGGCATGTAATTACAATTTTTTATGCAATGCTTTGCAGCAGGGCTCATTCCTGCACTCCAACTAGAGTATCTGGGAGAGGTTGCAGTGTCATGGCACCAGCACCAGTGCCTAAGGCCCAATTTTTCAGCCCCTGTTTAACAGGGGCGTGTAATTACAATTTTTGATGCAATACTTTGCAACAGGGCTCATTGCTGTGCTCCAAGTACAGTATCTGTGAGGGGTTGCAGTGTTGTGGCACCAGTGCCTAAGGCCCAATTTTTCTGCCCCTGTTTAACAGGGGCATGTAATTACAATTCTTGATCTAATAATTCACAGCAGGGCCCATTCCTGCGCCCACCAAGTGTAACTGTGAGGCCTTACAGTGTTGTGTCAACACCACCACCACCACCACCAAAGGCTCAATTTTTCAACCCCTGTTCAACAGGGGCATGCAATTACAATTCTTGATCTAATAATTCATAGCAGGGCCCATTCATGCGCCCACCAAGAGTAACTGTGAGGGCTCCCAGTGTTGTGGCAACACCAACATGTAAGGGGCAAATTTCAGCAGAGTATATTCGGCAGGCCCCTACTTTCAAACATCCAACTTACAAACGACTCCTCCTTGCAAACGGAAGGATACAACAGGAAGTGAGAGGAAATCTACGCCTAGGAAGGCAAATTCTCTCCTGTAAGAGTTAATATGGGAAAAAGGAGTCTCCTCTCCACTGATGCTTTATCACCAATTTTGGTACAATAAAAACCCCAAAATTTCAAAAAACATTTGTCATTAGGACGGAAAGTGAGGTGAACTGTTCTGGACAGGTGCACACTGCACAGACAGCAAAACAAATGTTACAGGGGTGATAACCCTTCCCTATGTTTTCCAAAAAGCTTAAAAATAGATTACTCTTTCGTCCATGGACCGACATAGCTTCTCTATTGACAAAGTGGGTATAACCTCTCAGTTTGCATCTCGCAGATCAGTTTTTTCTGTCTAGCAAGGAGTAGGACATGGCTCCCTTCAGGCCCATTGGTCCGGGGAAAAAAAAAATATATATTTTTGCTACATTTGTTGTTTCCTGCGATCTTCGATCAACTGCCGACTGGGTGACAGGCTGGATCCTCGATCCTTGTAGTCTCCCCAGTTTCGGCCATTGAGCATGTGCCGACCCTAGCTATGCACTGGGTTTTCCACGACATGCCCGTCACTCCACTGGTGGCCGGTGAGCCTACGCTCCAGGGCCTGCATCGGACCGCTCAGCTTCGGCTGACCTTACGGCCGAGTCACAGCAGCCTGGCCGGTGAGCTTACGCTCCAAGGCTTGCATCGGACCGCTCAGCTTCGGCTGACCTTACGGCCGAGTCGCAGCAGCCTGTCCGGTGAGCGTCACGCTCCAGGGCATACATATGATCGTCCCTTTTGGGTCCAATCGCAGCATGCCTGGCCAACAGTCACCTTCCGTGCGCGGATGATGATCTGTTTGGAATGTCTTCCAGCATAATACAAGCAGGATAGGTAAGTAAAACTCCCCTGCCTCGGCTGGGTGATTTAGCTGGACATTCCTGGAGAGATCAAGTAAGTGGTTGTGGCCCCTTTCTTCCCTCTCTCCCTGCCTTTCCCTCCTCCCTGGGCTTCTAGCTAAAGGTTGCTGGGTGCTGGGCATCACCTAAGTGGTTCCACTGGAGCGGGGCTGGCTGTAACTAACATTTAAAAGAAATGTCATTTCTGCTTACCTGTGTGTGTGCTTCCTCCTCCATGCTGTCGGCGGCCATTTTGAGGTGGTCCATGCCGAGTTCGGCCTCTTGTGACTGCCCGGCGGCCATCTTCCTGTGGTTCGGCCACACCCACTGGCCCCTATCAGCTGATCGGCGGCCATGTTTGTCCACCCTGTATGTATATATTGCCATTCGGCGGCCATCTTTTTGTGGGCTACGGCTGCTTGACCTCTATCTTTGGCTCCGCGGCCATTTTCTTAGAGCCCACGTTATCTTCCATACAGACGTTTTTGGCGGCCATTTTGCGAGAGTCTCCGGCCTCTAGGGTGCATTACACTGGCGCGAAAATTCACACAGGAAGTGCTGATAAAAGAAGCAGACTGACACAGCAGCAGTGGGACAGCATCACAGGCGCAGCACACGGCAGCATAGCAGTACCGGTCCAGGGTGGTGAGTCCTCTGGGTAACCCAGCATCTCGGCAGCGCAGGAGGGTGGCCTATTGATATCTTGCCTGGAGCCCTGTGGGTGTCAGCGTGTGGTCAGCATGGCATCTGAGCCAGATGTCTTCTCCCCTGAAAAACCAGATTTAGCAGCTGGTGCCCCTGAGGTGTCTATGGACGCTATGTAGGCAATCCTAGAGGTGTTTGCTGCCAGGGTAGAAGCAGCACACGGGAATACAGGGGGTAGTAAACGCCCCCGTCCCCTGCAATCTTCTGGGGATATTTCTGATGCAGAACCAGGTCCAGCTACGGCTCATGGCCCAGATTCTGATGCATCAGAGACTGCAGACCGTGACCGATCGGACAGTGAGGATGACTCCAAGTCCAGGTCAGTACGCGAGACGGCTTTGGTATCTGACCTTATTACTGCAGTGCGGGATACGCTAAAGTTGGAAAATACTGCAGAAGTAGCAGACACTCCAGTCCCCTTTGGTTTTCGTAAACCTGCCCGCACTGCTAAGGTGTTCCCTTGTGTGTCTTATTTTGACAAACTCTTATACAAGGAATGGGAGAACCCACTGAGGGTCTTTACAGCCCCAAAGAGGTTTGCGGTACGGTACCCCTTTGAGGAGAGTTTTCTGAAGATATTGACCTCTCCCCCTATAGTGGACCCTTCGGTGTCCAGACTTAATAGAGCCACCACTATTTCAGTAGAAGGGGCTCCTGTTTTCAAGGACCCTGTGGATAAGAAGGCTGAAGCACTCGCTCGCTACCTATACTCAGTGGTAGGCTCGGCAGTATGCCCGGCATTGGCGGGGGCCCTAGTGTCTCAGACACTTACTGAATGGGCAAAATTGCTACTCCAGGGGTTAAAGGAGCGAGATGCTCCTCCTAATGAGATAACTTTGGCCGACCAGTTGGTCCAGGGCCTTAGGTTTGTCTGCGAGTCAGACATAGATACTATTCCCCTGCTGTCAAAAGCTTCGGTTTATGCAGTAGCAATACGCCGCCTGATCTGGCTAAAGGGCTGGTCTGCGGACCAGACTTCCAAGAAAGCCCTGTTGGATCTGCCTTTTAAGGGCGACAGACTTTTTGGGGCTTCTCTGGATGACATCATCAAGGATGCCACAGGAGGTAAAAGCACTTTGCTTCCCCAAACTAGCAAGGGTAAGGGGCCACGCCAAGGACAAGGGCCCTCCTTTACTGCACGCAAGCGTTTTTTTTTGCCCCCTTAGGTCGACAGGGAAAAGACCCCAGGCCGATAAAGCGCCTGCCCAAGGACAAAAGAGTCCTTGGTCCCGCAGACCCAACAAGCCTGCGGACAAATCTGCGTCCGCATGAAGGTCCGCCCCCACCCAGCTCTCGGGTGGGGGGACGTCTTTGCAAATTCGCGACTCAGTGGACTGCTCTAGTCTCCGACAGGTGGGTTTGCGAAGTAATCTCCTCAGGCTACTAGATAGAATTTCTCTCTTGTCCACCGGACAGATTCATCACCTCCAATCTCCAGCTACTACCGACCCGTCGGGAGGCCCTGTATGGGGCGGTCCAGGGTCTACTGGAACGCGGGGCAGTTATTCCAGTTCCAGAACTGGAACGGGGTCAGGGTTTTTACTCAAATCTGTTCATTGTGCCGAAGAAGGAGGGGGTTCGGCCAATCTTGGATCTCAGAGCCCTCAATCGCTTTGTGAAAGTACAAAGATTTCGGATGGAGTCTGTTCGATTTGTAGTCACGGCTCTCCATCCGGGGGACTTTCTGGCCTCCTTGGACATCAAGGACACATACCTGCATGTCCCCATATACTCCAGACACCAGAGGTTTCTGCGATTTGCTATCGGGAAGAACCACTACCAGTTTGTGGCCCTCCCGTTTGGCCTTGCCTCAGCACCCAGGACGTTCACCAAGGTGCTCGCTCTGATTTTGGCACTTCTAAGACAGCGGGGTATCGCTATTATGGGCTACTTGGATGACCTTCTACTGAAGGCCCCTTCAAGCTCAGAATTAGAGGTAAGCGTGTCTATTACCTGTCAGACTCTTCGAGACTGTGGTTGGATACTAAACACGCAAAAGTCAGTATTGGTGCCCACTCAACGCCTAGTATACCTGGGGTTGATTCTGGATTCCTCAGAGGCAAAGGTATTCCTCCCTGTGGAGAAGTTGCAGACCCTCCGGGCTGCAGTACGGCAACTGACTTCCAGGAATTGGTCGTCACTCCGTTTTTGCATGCGAGTGTTGGGCCTCATGGTAGCCTCCTTCGAGGCGGTCCCATATGCTCAATACCACACTCGAGTGTTACAGAAGGAAGTTCTGTCCAGATGGAACTGATGCCCTTCATCTCTGGATTATCAAATCCGAGTGAGCCACCTAGTCAGGAGATCCCTGGTATGGTGGCTGACAGCACCGGCTCTTATGGCCGGGAAGTCATTTCTTCTGGGTTACTGGATAGTGATCACGACGGACGCCAGCCTTACAGGTTGGGGGGGAGTCTGGGGTGTTCAGTCGGCGCAAGGTCGCTGGACCCCAGAGGAAGCCCTCCTGCCGATCAATGTCCTGGAAATCCGAGCGATCAGGCTGTGCCTCTTCAAATGTTCTCAGAGGCTGCAAGGGTGTCCAGTCAGGATCCAGTCGGACAACGCCACAGCAGTGGCATATGTCAATCATCAAGGAGGAACAAGAAGCTCAGCTGCAGCATCGGAGGTCGCTTGCATCCTGAAGTGGGCAGAGAGGAGCGTACCGGCACTGTCGGCCGTGTACATTCCGGTTGTAGAAAACTGGCAGGCGGACTACCTGAGCCACCAGATGCTTAACCAGGGAGAATGGTCCTTACACCCGGAGGTGTTCCAACTCCTCTGCCAAAGATGGGGCACACCAGACGTAGATCTTCTGGCTTCCCGACTCAATCGGAAGGTATTGAGGTTTGTGGCCCGGTCAAGAGACCCATGGGCAGACGCAACGGACGCGTTGGTGGCATCGTGGGGTCAGTATCGGCTAATCTATGCCTTCCCTACCTTAAGGCTTCTTCCTCTTTTGCTCCGCAGAGTGGAGGCAGAGGGAATTCCAATGATCCTAATCGCTCCAGATTGGCCTCAGCGTCCTTGGTACGCCGATCTAGTACGTCTGGTAGCAGACGTCCCCTGGCGCCTACCACTACGGAAGGACCTGCTATCGCAAGGTCCCATACTCCATCCTGCTTTACGTTCACTGGCTTTAACGGCATGGCTGTTGAGACCCAGGTACTGAGAGACCGGGGCCTATCAGATTCAGTAATCTCTACTATGAGAAGTGCTCGGAAACCGTCCTCTAGGAAGGTTTATCACCGCACTTGGAAGGCCTACATCTCCATGTGTGAGGAAATGAAATGGCATCCGCGTACTTATTTGGTTTCCAGAATCCTGCTGTTTTTACAGCATGGGGTGGACCAAAGGCTTGCCTTAAGTACGATTAAGGGACAGATATCTGCCCTGGCTGTCTTTTTTCAGCGACCCCTGGCGACTCACTCTCTCGTGAGTACATTTGTGCAGGGGGTTCGACATGTGGCCCCTCCGGTCCGTCCCCCACTACCTCCGTGGGACTTGAACCTGGTCCTCTCGGTGCTTCAGAAGGCACTGTTTGAGAATATTAGAGATATTCCCCTGTTGACACTTTCTCAGAAAGTGGTCTTTCTGGTGGCTGTTACGTCAGTTAGACGAGTCTCTGAGCTGGCAGCCTTGTCCTGCAAGGCTCCCTATTTGATTTTCCACAAGGATAAGGTGGTGCTGCGGCCGCAGCCTTCCTTTCTTCCGAAGGTCGTTTCGGCTTTTCATCTCAACGAAGACATTGTACTTCCATCCTTGTGCCCGCACCCGTCGAATCCTAAGGAGTCGGCGTTGCATTCCTTGGACGTTGTCCGAGCTTTGAGAGTATACCTATCTGCTACTTCCCTGTTCCGGAAGTCAGACTCACTGTTTGTTTCGGTGGCTAGTCCCAAGAAGGGCCAAGCAGTCTCATCGGCCACCATCTCTAGGTGGATCCGACAGATAGTAATCCAGGCTTACGCCTTAAAGGGTCAAGCGCCCCCCTTTCCTGTCACGGCGCATTCGACCAGGGCAATAGGTGCCTCTTGGGCTTTCCGACATCAAGCGTCTGTTTCCCAATTATGTAAAGCGGCGACTTGGTCGTCCGCTCACTTTTACAAAATTCTACAAAGTTGATGTAGGTGCATCTTCGGATGCCTCTTTCGGCCGCAAGGTTTTGCAAGCGGCTGTTTAGAGTTGCAACTCCTCCATTGGAGGAGTGCTGTTTTGTGTTTTGGGGTGAAGTTTATTTTTATGCTGTTACCACCCCTCAGGACGTCCCACTTTGTCAATAGAGAAGCTGTGTCGGTCCATGGACGAAAGAGTAAATAGGATTTTTTACTCACCGTAAAATCCTTTTCTCTGAGTCCATGGACCGACACAGCACCCACCCCTCCTTTTAAGTTTGTACTGCTTTTTGACGAACTGATCTGCGAGATGCAGACTGAGAGGTTATACCCAGAGGGTCCGCCCCCTGGGCGATACTGTAGAAGGTGTGATGCAACACTTTTTACAAGTTTTTCTGCCTGGTCACTCCTAATTAACGGATAATACCCACTTTGTCAATAGAGAAGCTGTGTCGGTCCATGGACTCAGAGAAAAGGATTTTACGTTGAGTAAAAAATCCTATTTTTTTGGCTGGAGCTACACTTAAACAATGTACCTGTTCAAAATTACAAACAGATTCTACATAAGAACAAACCTACAGTCCCTGTCTTGTATGCACCGCCTGTATACGGCTGTTCAGAGTATATAGGGCCTTTTTTATTTTGTGTGCGGGGTTCCCCTTAATATCCATACAAGACCCAAAGGGGCTGGTAATGGGCTGGGGTGGGGGGGGGGGGGTGTGATGGGGTAGCTATGCCATTTTTCTTAAAGATTTTCATCCATATTACCGGGACCAGACATTACATTAAAGCCGCAAGCAGTTTTAAATAGCTTTTTATCCTTTAGAAATGTAATTTTGTGCAGGGACAGTCCTAAACAGGGAAATACGTGGCACTTCACAGGCATATTTTAGACACCCCCCAGGTACGATATTTAAAGGAATATTTGACTTTTTTTTTTTCACTTTATGCATCATTAAAATTACTGCTCCCGAAAAACTGACGTTTTTAAAACGTCTTTTTGCATTGATACATGTCCCCTGGTGCAGAACCCGGGTTCCCAAACCCTTTTTAGGACAATAACATGCATAATAGTCGTTATAATTAGCACTTTAGATTTCGAACGTTCGCATCCATTGTATTTAATAGGGTTCTAACGTTCGTGCAAACTTTCGGACCGTTCGCGGGTTCTGGTGCGAACCGAACCCGGGGGTGTTCGGCTCATCACTAATGTCCAACAAGGACCAGCAACGTACTGGTATGTTGCTGGACTTTGAATGGTTATACCAGATTGATGCCTGTGGGTTTAGGTATCATCTTGGTATCATTCTTTTCAGCCAGCGGCTGGCTTTCATGTAAAAGCAATCCTAGCGGCTAATTAGCCTCTGGACTGCTTTTACAAGCAGTGGGAGGGAATGTCCCCCCGGATATAAAAAGCGCCATTGGGAAATGGGGAAAGCATTTTATCACACCGATCTTGGTGTGGTCAGATGCTTTGAGCGCAGAGGAAAGATCTAGGGTCTAATAGACCCCAGTTTTTTTTAAAAAGAGTACCTGTCACTACCTATTGCTATCATAGGGGATATTTACATTCCCTGAGATAACAATAAAAATTATAAAAATAAAAAATATGGAAGGAACAGTTTAAAAATAAAATAAAAAAGCAAAATTTATAATAATTTAAAAAAATGCACCCCTGTCCCGCCCTGCTCTTGCGCAATGGTGAACACAAGCGTCGGTCTGGCGTCATATGTAAACAGCAATTGCATCATGCATGTGAGGTATCACCACGAAGGTCAGATCGAGGGCAGTCATTTTAGCAGTAGACCTCCTCTGTAAATCTAACGTGGTAACCTGTAAAGGCTTTTAAAAATGTATGTAGTTTGTCGCCACTGCGCGTTTGTGCGAAATTTTAAAGCATGTCGTGTTTAGTATCTATGTACTCGGCCTAAGATCATCTTTTTTATTTCATCAAACATTTGGGCAATATAGTGTGTTTTAGTGCATTAAAATTAAAAAAGTGTATTTTTTCCCCAAAAAATGTGTTTGAAAAATCGCTGCGCAAATACTGTGTGGGAAAAAAAATGCAACACCCACCATTTTAATCTGTAGGGCCTTTGCTTTAAAAAAATATATAATGTTTGGGGGTTCAACATAATTTTCTTGTAAACAAAAAGTGTCAGAAAGGGCTTTGTCTTCAAGTGGTTAGAAGAGTGGATGTAAGCTTCCTAAATGTTGTGTATAAAATGCCAGGACAGTTCAAAACCCCCCCAAATGACCCCATTTTGGAAAGTAGACACCCCAAGCTATATACTGAGAGGCATGTCGAGTCCATGGAATATTTTATATGTTGACACAAGTTGCGGAAAAAATACAATTTATTTTTTATTTTAATTTTTTTTGCACAAAGTTGTCACTAAATGATATATTGCTCAAACATGCCATGGGCATATGTGGAATTACACCCCAAAATACATTCTGTTGTTTCTCCTGAGTACGGGGATACCACATGTGTGAGACTTTTTGGGAGCCTAGCCGCGTACGGGACCCCAAAAACCAAGCACCGCCTTCAGGCTTTCTAAGGGTGTAAATTTTTGATTTCACTCCTCACTGCCTATCACAGTTTCGGAGGCCATGGAATGCCCAGATGGCACAAAACCCCCCCAAATGACCCCATTTTGGAAAGTAGACACCCCAAGCTATTTGCTGAGAGGTATGGTGAGCATTTTGCAGATCTTGCTTTTTGTCACAAAGTTTTGAAAATTGAAAAAAAATAAAATATTTTCTTTCTTCATTTTCAAAAGCAAATGAGAGCTGTAAAATACTCACCATGCCTCTCAGCAAATAGCTTGGGGTGTCTACTTTCTAAAATGGGGTCATTTGGGGGGGTTTTGTGCTATTTTGGCATTTTATGGCCTTCGAAACTGTGATAGGTAGTGAGGCGTGAAATCAAAGATTTGCGCCCTTAGAATTCCTGAAGGCGGTGCTTGGTTTTCGGGGGCCCATACACGGCTAGGCTCCTAAAAAGTCCCACACATGTGGTATCCCCGTACTCAGGAGAAGCAGCAAAATGTATTTTGGGGTGCAATTCCACATATAACCATGGCATGTGTGAGCAATATATCATTTAGTGACAACTTTTTGTAAATTTAATTTTTTTTGTCATTATTCAATCACTTGGGACAAAAAAAAAAAAATTCAATGGGCTCAACATGCCTCTCAGCAATTCCTTGGGGTGTTTACTTTCCAAAATGGGGTCATTTGGGGGGTTTTGTACTGCCCTGCCATTTTAGCACCTCAAGAAATGAGATAGGCAGTCATAAATTAAAAGCTGTGTAAATTCCAGAAAATGTACCCTAGTTTGTAGACGCTATAACTTTTGCGCAAACCAATAAATATACGCTAATTGACATTTTTTTTACTAAAGACTTGTGGCTGAATACATTTTGGCCTAAATATATGACTAAAATTTAGTTTATTCTATTCTTCTTATAACAAAAAGTAGAAAATATGTTTTTTTTTCAAAATTTTCGGTCTTTTTCCGTTTATATCGCAAAAAAAAAAAATCGCAGAGGCAATCAAATACCATTAAAATAAAGCTCTATTTGTGGGAAGAAAAGGACACAAATTTCGTTTGGGTACAACATTGCATGTCCGCACAATTTCCAGTTAAAGCAGCGCAGTGCCAAATTGTGAAAACACCTCTGGTCATTAAGCTGCGTAATGGTCCGGTCCTTAAGTGGTTAAATGGCTTTTTTTCCTTTACAAATGTCATTTTGTGCAGGGACAGTTCTACACACGGGAAACAAATGCCACTTCACAGGCATACTTTAGACACCCCCCAGGTACAATATTTAAAGGAATATTTTAAACACTTTTTTTTTTTCACTTTATGCATCATTAAAATGACTGCTCCCGAAAAACGTTCGTTTTTAAAACTTTGTTTTGCATTGATACATGTCCCCTGGGGCAGAACCCGGGTCCCCAAACCCTTTTTAGGGCAATAACATGCATATTAGTCGTTATAATTAGCACTTTAGATTTTGAACTTTCGCGTCCATTGTATTTAATAGGGTTCTAACGTTCACGCAAACTTTCGGTCCGTTCGAAGGTTCTGGTGCGAACCGAACTAGGGGGTGTTCGGCTCATCCCTAATCGTAAACCATCTTCTGGTAACACAATCCTTCATGCGTCTAGTGGTCACCTTAAATCTCTTATAAAGAATATTCCATACAGTCAGTATGTGAGATTAAAAAGAAACTGTGCTCACAATGATGATTATGAAAAAGCAGCAAAAAATCTATATCAACGATTGAAAGAAAGAGGCTATAGTCATAGAATTTTGAAATGAGCCTATAATAGGGCCTCTCAACGTGATCGAAATGATTCGGTTTTCTCCACTAAAACCAAAACTACCTTACAACCTATTTGCCTAATTACGCAATATTCTAATTTTGACCCAATTCTGGCCTTTGCTGTTAGCAGATAGTTCTGCCATGAAATATATAAAGATGCATCCTGACATTACATATCGATGCGCTCCTTCCCTTAGGGACAAGTTGGTTCAGAGCCACTTCGACCCTTCGGGCAGTAAGCGCGTCCTACAAACAGGTACTTTTTCATGCAATAAATGTGATGTTTGCCAATTTATTCTAAATGGTCAGACTGTTCTTCTTCCCAATGGTCTTACACACTCTATTCATCATAGAGTGTCTTGTCAGACAATTGGAGTAGTGTATTTAGCTAAATGTCTTTGTGGCAGTTTTTACATAGGAAAAACTAAAAGGCCCTTTTTCAAACGCATCAAGGACCATGTCGGTCAAATCCACAAGCGACTCATGACTACTGCCATTAGTCGTCATGTGGGTTGTGAACATGACTTTGAGGCAGGAATGATCAAATTTACAGCTCTTGAGCATGTGCCCATGCATGCAAGAGGCGGCGGCAATGACTGCACGCTCTTGCAACTTGAGACCAAATGGATTCATCAATTGAATGCCACCCGCTATCCTGGCCTTAGTGAATATATTAGTTTCAAATCTTTCCTTTAAGTATATATACCATTATTGTTGTTTAAATTTAGAAATATTATATATCCATATCATTTGATGTTTCACCAATTAAATCTTTTAATATTCATGTAATTATTGTATCATATTCCTATGTAAAGTCTGTTCATTTGAAGACTCCTGTCTTCTCCCTTCCTGCCCCTTTCTTTTCCTTCCATCTGTGGTAGTGGGCCATGTCCAATTGATGCCCTGCACCTTTGGGGTCTCTCACTATGTTTCTTTTTCCTTTCTCTCCACACCTCCCCTTCCTCTCTCCCCATTCCTTTCTTCCCTCTTTCCTCCCCCCCTCCCCCCTTCCCTTCCTTCCCTCCCCCCCCTTTTCCCTTCTTCAACCCCTCTTCCCTTCTCCTTTTTTCCCTCCCCGCTCTTGGTTGTTTGATTCATATCTTTCAAAGGAAATCTCAATTTTTGATGTGTATATAAATATGAACAATCTATTTAGTTATTTATGTTGTACCAACTGTTATCAGAGTTCAAAATTGATAATTTATTTAATTGTGCACCCTATATATATATATATATATATATATATATATATCTTGATCAAATAACTGTGTGCTACCATGTTGCCCCTTTTCTCCTCAGGAGGCTGTCTTCTGTCTCACCCGTCTCTGCACACTCGTGGGGTGGATTTACTGCCCCCCCTTGCGATGCAGGGAGGATGACACCTTCAGCCGGACCTTTGGAATTATGGTAGGGATGTCTGGTGAACCTTTGTCCCCATCCCTCCCTATCCTTCCATATAGGAAAGGAAAAACGTACCGCTCAAAAGCTTGAGAATTCACCAAATAGCTGCTTCCGCCCGGTCACTCACACAGGTGCTGGCTCTGCACTGATGCATGGGAGAAAAAGAAACCCTGGACTGCCGCACTCTGTATAGACAGTTATTTATTCCAAAATTTCAGGTAAAAAATCCAAATTCAAAATAAATCCATAAATCCAAAACAACAAATGCAGATGGTGTGCATGCAGGGAAGGGTGGCTAACGCGTTTCACGTCACGAATTGACGCTTACTCATAGCCTTCCATATACTTTGGGATTATGCGTTCTAGGGGCTGAGTGATCTGCCGTATGGACACCCAAGGGCTTCAGTAATCTGAAGCCCGACCCGTGCCGTCATTGCATGCAATGCCTTTTTTCATCCTTGGTATGCCCGCCCTTCCACCATCACCCCGCCTCTCCTGCTATCCGTGGCCACAATTTGTCATTTCCATCTCCGCCCCTCACACTCGGCGGCTTGTGATTGACATCTATTGCAGATGTCTTTCACGGCATGTCACATTGACGCTCGCACTGCCACAGGGGATTATGGGGGATGTAGGTGTCTTTTACCTGCTGGCGCATCCTCAATGGGCACCCTATTGTGTCCGTGCTCGCCCGGTGATGTCAGACGCCCGAGCGAGCGGGGGGTTTAAAACTCTGGCATTTGCCTAACTCCATCAGGCTGATACACGGGGGCGACCACATCTTTCTTACTTGACATACAGGTACAGAATCTTTGGCATACTAATTGCTATACATCCTCGCTATTTTGCAGCTATTCCTGACCTCTCTGATCTTGTCTCTGTATTGCTGTGATATCCATTGCTGGGCATCTTTATGCCCATGACATGTTGATTTCCTGTATTAAATTTTACAATTGAGTATATACATATTAATGCTGACTTATCCTGGTATTTATACCTTGATGCCCAGCTTGGAATATCTTATGCAAATCTGTTCAAATAAAAACCCTCCTTAATTATTCTATTTTCTTTGAATGCTTTTCCTTTCTAAAACAAACCTTTTATATTTATTTTTTAGTGTTCCTTCAGTGGTTGCTGACCTGCTAGATCATTACTTTTGATCACTTGATGTCCCCTTGGGCATATATGTCTGATAACTAATCTCTGGTCGTCCCCGCATTTGTTTGTATTCTTATATATCAAACAAAGTAAGTTCCATTTGAGCCCTTTGGCCCTCCACCTATGCTCCTTGCTTATTAAGATTTTCTATGTTTGGAACAAAATATTCACTAGGTCATTTGTTCCTTTTAGCTGGGTCCTTTTTTACCCCCTACGGTCGAACACTGCCTCTTGCAGGATCCTAAGTTTTGGAATCTCTTTCCACACTCCATGTGGGGCCCCACATGTAGATTCCTTGTCCTGGCTGAATGAAGGTAGGTTCCTCAGGGGGTAACCTGGCGGCACACTTTTATGCATATGTTTATAGATATGTATTACATGTCATTATGTAAATAAATAACTGTCATTAATATGTTTCTGATTCTTTGATAGAGCTGGCTGTTAAAGTTAGCGGTCACAGTATATTCCCCTGAGGAAGCCAAGTTGGCGAAATATATAGGGAAGTGACAGCGTTCTTAACCACCATTGCACTCTACGTGGGAATACCAGTGACCCACACAGTCTAGTAGGAAAAAAATGGGACAAATGTTGGGACTTTGAATGAGGTGCGAACAGGAGGTCCACGCCTCAATGAAACGTGAGGAAAAGTTCACGCCCCCATCCCTGTGCTGAATGCAACATAAAGGGGGGGGAAGGTTTGGGACTTTGAATGAGGTGTGTTTGTACAGACCGAAAAAGATCATATAGATAGAAAATCCATGTGTTTATTCCTAAAACATACATTGGCATGACATGGTAAAACATAACATGCATGATACAATTTAACAAGCTTGCATGAGAATGATGATAAAAAAACGCATGGCACTTCATGATAAAAATATGCATATTGGATATGAAACAGAATATGATCAAAAAGAAAACATATGTTGATAGAACCATTTGAAAATACATTGGATGCATCAAGATAGACCCGACGCGTTTCGTGGACTGCATCCACTCATCAGGGACCATGCATCCATGTTCTAAAAAGGAACAAAAAAATATGAATGATCATTCTAGTCTATTTGTATCGATACCATAAACAATTTGTTGAAAATACTAAAGGATTCCTGGCCATACTAAAAAGTTGATAACTCACATCTGAGATGAGACATGTGATAACGTTTGTCAGAGGCCGGTCAGTAATGTCTCGCCCGGGAGCTGAGAAAGGGATCCGGTGAAAAGGGCCAGGAGCGCGGCCGCAATTCCCCATGAAGAAAGAGTGCAAAATATCACGGATGGTGGAGGTTCTGAAGTAAATAAAATTAATAGAATTTATATGGTGTAAATGACCTTATCAGTGTATAAAAGTATACAGGAGAGAAGCACCATAACCATGATAAACATTTGAAAGTGACAAGGGTATATTGGAGATAAGTAACTGTCCATCGGGGACACCAAAGTGAAAGAATATAAAAGGATTGGCGTGGAGGAAGAAAAAAGGGGGTGAGGTGAGACCAAAGGGTGATGAGAGGTTACCCATGAGGAAAACTGAAAAAGAAAAGAAAATAAGAGTGATGGTGGAAAGAATAAGTGGGATTGAATTACCTTATTGAAAGGATTGTAGGTAGGACATGGAGGGAACTCCTAGACCCCCAAATGGAACTGCACAGGAGTTGTTAATGAGAAAAACTGTGGGTGTATGAGGACTGCGGGCCCCAAGCCCGACATGTCCACCATACCCCCTCCAGCGTCACGCCGAATGACACAAGGAGGGGAAGAGACAGCCTGGCGGCGATGGTCATCCCACACCGGAGTGACTCCCCTTGTGTCAGTCAAGTTGGTATAAAGGCGCTAGCGTGATGTGACGCACGAAGAGGACGTCACACATGCAACGCAAACTGCGTGGCGCCGATACGTGATGGAAGCGACCGCCCACTCCCCCATATCATATAGAGAGGAGGGAGAAGGGGGGCGCCCAGGGCGAATCGCAGCTCCCGGGGATGAGACACACACCAGCCCACTGACCACAAAACACATGGCAACATGTCAAAACCAATGAGTAGGGGGGACAGCACTGATGCATATAAATACGGGCCATGCACTGTTAATTGCATAATAACAAAGGTCTAACAAAATGGGGCCGGCCATCAATGATGATGGACAGACCACCTGACACTCCTCCATCCCTGTAGTGTAGGAAAAAAATGGGACAAATGTTGGGACTTTGAATGAGGTGCGAACGTGAAACGTGAGGAAAAGTTCACGCCTCCATCCCTGTGCTGAATGCAACATAAAGGGGGGGGGAAGGTTTGGGACTTTGAATGAGGTGTGTTTGTACAGGCCGAAAAAGATCATATAGATAGAACATTCATGTGTTTATTCCTAAATAGTGATGAGCCGAACACCCCCGGGTTCGGTTCGCACCAGAACCCGCGAACGGACCGAAAGTTCGCACGAATTTTAGAACCCTATTAAATACAATGGATGCGAACGTTCAAAATCTAATGTGCTAATTATAACGACTATTATGCATGTTATTGTCCTAAAAAGGGTTTGGGAACCCGGGTTCTGCACCAGGGGACATGTATCAATGCAAAAAGAAGTTTTAAAAATGGCTGTTTTTCGGGAGCAGTAATTTTAATGATGCATAAAGTGAAAAAAAAAAGTCAAATATTCCTTTAAATATCGTACCTGGGGGGTGTCTAAAGTATGCCTGTGAAGTGCCACGTGTTTCCCGTGTTTAGAACTGTCCCTGCACAAAATTACATTTCTAAAGGAAAAAAAGCCATTTAAAACTGTTTGCGGCTTTAATGTAATGTCTGGTCCCGGTAATATGGATGACAATCTTTAAGAAAAATGGCATAGCTACCCCATCACACCCCCCCCCTACCCCAGCCCATTACCAGCCCCTTTGGGTCTTGTATGGATATTAAGGGGAACCCCGCACACAAAATAAAAAAAGGCCCTATATACTCTGAACAGCCGTATACAGGCGGTGCATACAAGACAGGGACTGTAGGTTTGTTCTTATGTAGAATCTGTTTGTAATTTTGAACAGGTACATTGGTTAAGGGTAGCTCCAGCCAAAAAATCTATTTTTAAGCTTTTTGGAAAACATAGGGAAGGATTATCACCCCTGTAACATTTGTTTTGCTGTCTGTGCAGTGTGTACCTGTTCAGAACAGTTCACCTCACTTTCCGTCCTAATGACAAATGTTTTTTGAAAATTTGGGTTTTTTATTGAAACAAGAATTGGTGATAAAGCATCAGTGGAGAGGAGACACTTTTTTCCCATATTAACTCTTACAGGAGAGAATTTGTCTTCCTAGGGGTAGATTTCCTCTCACTTCCTGTTGTATCCTTCCGTTTGCAAGGAGGAGTCGTTTGTAAGTTGGATGTTTGAAAGTAGGGGCCTGCCGTATATACTCAGCTGAAATTTTCCCCTTACATGTTGGTGTTGCCACAACACTGTGAGCCCTCACAGTTACTCTTGGTGAGCGCATGAATGGGCCCTGCTGTGAATTATTAGATCAAGAATTGTAATTGCATGCCCCTGTTGAACAGGGGCTGAAAAATTGGGCCTTTGGTGGTGGTGGTGGTGGTGGTGTTGACACAACACTGTAAGGCCTCACAGTTACTCTTGGTGGGCGCAGGAATGGGCCCTGCTGTGAATTATTAGATCAAGAATTGTAATTACATGCCCCTGTTAAACAGGGGCAGAAAAATTGGGCCTTAGGCACTGGTGCCACAACACTGCAACCCCTCACAGATACTGTACTTGGAGCACAGCAATGAGCCCTGTTGCCAAGTATTGCATCAAAAATTGTAATTACACGCCCCTGTTAAACAGGGGCTGAAAAATTGGGCCTTAGCCACTGGTGCTGGTGCCACGACACTGCAACCTCTCCCAGATACTCTAGTTGGAGTGCAGGAATGAGCCCTGCTGCAAAACATTGCATAAAAAATTGTAATAACACGCCCCTGTTAAACAGGGGCTGAAAAATTGGGCCTTAGCCACTGGTGGCGGCACCCAGAAACAAAAATGTTCTTCCAAGCTATCATCATCAATCGGATCATTGAGGAGGAGGAGGAGGATAGTCAGTCAACATAACAGGACAGTCTCTCAGCATCAGCATCAGTCTTTAAGGGATGTGACATTTGAAAATAAATTAGTCTGTTATATCAGCTTCAGGTGTTTGGTAGCTGGGGGTGATCCAAGACTGGTTCATCTTTATGAAGGTCAGTCGATCAACCGAGTCGGTGGACAGGCGCACCCTGTGATCCGTGACAAATCCTCCAGCAGCACTGAATGTGCGTTCTGAAAGAACGCTGGATGCAGGACAGGCCAGTAGCTCAATTGCATACTGTGCAAGCTCTGGCCAGTGATCCATCCTCAAGACCCAGTAAGCCAGAGGATTTTCAGGGGGGAAGGTGTCCAAGTCTGACCTTGCCCCTAGGTATTCCTGCACCATGTATATCAGACGCTGACGATGGTTGCTGGAACCGATCATACCTTGGGGCTGCGGACTAAAGAATTGTCTGAACGCATCGGTCAGACAGCCACCTTCCCCACCGCTCCTTCTTTGACTGACCGAAGCCTCAGCAACTCGTTGTCCAGGACCAGGAGTTTGTAACCTCCCAGTCTCTGGGAACGCGTTGCACAGACCTTTCTGCAAGGCCTCCCGGAGTTGTCTCATCCTCTGCTCCCTCTGCGACGGTAAGATAAGGTCCGCAACCTTACCCTTGTACCGTGGATCAAGGAGAGTGGCCAGCCAGTAATGGTCCCTCTCCTTGATCCGAAGAATACGAGGATCCTTCTGCAGACTTTGCAGGATCAGGGAGGCCATGCAGCGTAGGTAAGCTGAGGCATTCGGTCCGGAGTCCTCTGGGTCACTAAGGACGACATGATCCGCAGCCACCTCCTCCCAGCCACGTACAAGTCCACCAGTTTCTTGGGGCTGTAAATCATCCCTAAAAGACTGCTTCTGATGATGCTGAGTGCCAGGCTCCACCTCCATGCTGACACAATCCTCCTCCTCCTCCTCCTCTTCCTGTGCGATGTGTGGGATAGAAGGAACACTGTCTGGGTAAAGGGGGCCTTGAGAGGCAAGGAAGTCCTCCTCTTCCTGCCTCTGTTCTGCCTCAAGTGCCCTGTCCATTATTCCATGCAGCGTATGTTCCAACAGGTGGACAAGAGGTACAGTGTCACTGATGCATGCACTGTCACTGCTCACCATCCTCGTGGCCTCCTCAAATGGTGCCAGGACAGTGCATGCATCCCTGATCATGCCCCACTGGCGTGGTGAAAAAAACACGAGCTCCCCTAAACCCTGTCCTGGTGCCGTAGTCGCACAGGTACTCATTGATGGCCCTCTGCTGCGTGTGCAGCCGCTGCAGCATGGCCAACGTTGAGTTCCACCTGGTGGGCATGTCACATATAAGGCGGTTCTTGGGCAGGTTCAACTCCTTTTGCAGCTCAGCCAGGCGAGCACTGGCATTATAAGATCTGCGGAAATGCACACAGACTTTCCTGGCCTGCCTCAGGACATCCTGTAAGCCCGGGTACCTGCCCAAGAACTGCTGCACCACCAGGTTAAGGACGTGAGCCACACAGGGCACATGGGTCAGTTGTCCCTGTCGGAGGGCGGAGAGGAGGTTGGTGCCATTGTCACAAACCACCATTCCTGGCTTAAGCTGGCGTGGCGTCAACCACCTCTCGGCCTGCCCCTGCAGAGCAGACAGAACCTCTGCCCCAGTGTGGCTCCTGTCCCCCAAACACACCAGCGCAAGCACGGCATGGCATCTTTTTGCCTGCGTACTTGCGTAGCCCCTTGAACGCCTACGGAGCACCGCTGGTTCCGAGGACAAAGCACAGGAAGAGGCCATGGAGGAAGAAGAAGAGGAGGGGGTGGAGGAGAGAGGTGTGTCACAACCAGTAGTAGCATTTTGGAGCATGGCGGCGGAACAACCTCCAACACTACTGCACCTTGTCCTGCATCCTTCCCAGCTGCCAAAAGAGTGACCCAATGGGCCGTGAAAGAAAGGTAACGTCCCTGTCCATGCCTGCTGGACCATGAGTCAGCGGTAATATGCACCTTACCGCTGACCGCCCTGTCCAGCGAGGCCAAGACATTGCCTTCCACATGCCGGTAGAGAGCCGGAATAGCCTTCCGTGAGAAAAAGTGGCGTTTGGGAACCTGCCACTGAGGAACCGCACATTGCACAAACTCACGGAAGGGGGCCGAGTCTACCAACTGAAAAGGCAGCAGTTGAAGCGCTAGCAATTTAGCCAAGCTAGCATTCAACCGCTGGACATGTGGATGGCTGGGAGTGAACTTCTTTCGACGGTCCAGCAGCTGGGGCAGGGAAATTTGCCTGCTAGAATCGGACGTCGGTGTACTGCTAGCAGAGTGCCCGCAAGTACTTGGCTGTGACACACCTAATTCTACACCTTCATTCCTATCAGTGCAGATTTCAGAGAGGACTGAAGGTATAGTGGGGTTGGAGATCCCAGCTGATGCGGTGCAAGGAGAGGTCCGCTTTGTTCTTTGGTGTGGGTCTTTAAGGTAGGCTTGCCAACGAGCTGCATGGCAGGTCAACATATGTCTGGTCAAGCATGTGGTGCCCAAGCGGGTGATGTTTTGGCCACGCGATATACGCTTGAGACATATGTTGCAAACAGCAGCTGTGCGATCTGATGCACTCGACTCAAAAAAGGCCCACACCAAAGAACTTTTTGAATAACGGGCAGAGGCAGCGCCCTGCACAGGCGGAGCTCTGCGGTGTGATTCCGTCGATGTGCTGCCCTTACGCTGGCCCCCCGAGGGCATCCTACTTCGTTGGAGATGTGCCTCCTCCTCATCCTCCTCCTCCTCCTCCTCTCTCCTATTAGGCACCCACGTGGAGTCAGTGACCTCATCATCCCCTCCCTCCTCATCACTGGAGCCAATCTGGCAGTATGCTGCAGCTGCTGGAACATGACTGCCAGATTGGTGTCCTTCTTGAGCATCCCCTCTCTCTGCTCTCACGCTACTGCCTTCCTCTAGCTGGGTATCATCATCAGACCCTTCGAAACGCTGGGCATCCTCCTGGAGCATGTACCCAACACTGTGCTCAAACAGTTCAGGGGACTCCTCAGGAGGACATGGTTGGTCTAGGGAAGGAGTGACCGATGATGACATTGATACCAGGGAAGAGGACGCTTTGGCAGCTGCTTTACCAGTACCCTGAGCCTGGGTGAGAGAGGATGAGGAGGATGAGGAGGGCTTGGTCATCCACTCTACCAAGTCTTCGGCATGATGCGGCTCAACACGTCCAGCATCCGAAAAGAAGGACAAGCGTGTCCCATGGCCATGTGCTGATGGCGATGCACCGCGTCCACGACCAGCACTGTTGTCTCTAGACACAGAGCCTGCTTGCCCTCTTTATTGGCTCCTGACTGTCTGCCTCTCCTTGTTTGCCTTCCAGACATTCTAATGGCCTGCAGGGAGATGGGAAAACCAGCAATAAGGCCTAGTTTCAGGAGTATATTTTGCAGGAATCACACTACGCCTGCTGTAAGTGCTGCAAATGCCTGTTGGTGTAACACACCAGGAAAACACAGCAATACGGGCTAACTTTAGGTGTAATATGATCAGGAGGCACACACCGCCCGCTGTAAGTGCTGCAAATGCCTGTTGGTGTAACACACCAGAAAAACACAGCAATATGGGCTAACTTCAGGTGTATAATGTGCAGGAGGCACACTCCGCCCGCTGTAAGTGCTGCAAATGCCTGTTGGTGTAACACACCAGGAAAACACAGCAATACGGGCTAACTTCAAGTGTAATATGATCAGGAGGCACACACCGCCCGCTGTAAGTGCTGCAAATGCCTGTTGGTGTAACACACCAGAAAAACACAGCAATATGGGCTAACTTCAGGTGTATAATGTGCAGGAGGCACACTCCGCCCGCTGTAAGTGCTGCAAATGCCTGTTGGTGTAACACACCAGGAAAACACAGCAATACGGGCTAACTTCAGGTGTATAATGTGCAGGAGGCACACTCCGCCCGCTGTAAGTGCTGCAAATGCCTGTTGGTGTAACACACCAGGAAAACACAGCAATACGGCTAACTTCAGGTGTATAATGTGCAGGAGGCACACTCCGCCCGCTGTAAGTGCTGCAAATGCCTGTTGGTGTAACACACCAGGAAAACACAGCAATACGGGCTAACTTCAGGTGTAATATGATCAGGAGGCACACTCCGCCCGCTCTAAGTGCTGCAAATGCCTGTTGATGTAACACACAAGGAAAACACAGCAATACGGGCTAACTTCAGGTATATAATGTGCAGGAGGCACACTCCGCCCGCTGTAAGTGCTGCAAATGCCTGTTGGTGTAACACACCAGGAAAACACAGCAATACGGGCTAACTTCAGGTGTATAATGTGCAGGAGGCACACTCCGCCCGCTGTAAGTGCTGCAAATGCCTGTTGGTGTAACACACCAGGAAAACACAGCAATACGGGCTAACTTCAGGTGTATAATGTGCAGGAGGCTTAGCAACAATGACACTGACACTGTCCCCTGCCTATCCTTCTTTCTCCCTGCACACAAGGTTTATCAAAGAATATGACACTGACACCCTCCCTGCCTATCCTTCTCTCTCCCTGCACACAAGGTTTAGCAAAGAATGTGACACTGACACTGTCCCCTGCCTATCCTTCTCTCTCCCTGCACACAAGGTTTATCAAAGAATATGACACTGACACTCTCCCTGCATATCCTTCTCTCTCCCTGCACACAAGGTTTAGCAAAGAATATGACACTGACACTGTCCCCTGCCTATCCTTCTCTGTCCCTGCACACAAGGTTTATCAAAGAATATGACACTGACACTTTCCCTGCCTATCCTTCTCTCTCCCTGCACACAAGGTTTAGCAAAGAATGTGACACTGACACTGTCCCCTGCCTATCCTTCTCTCTCCCTGCACACAAGGTTTAGCAAAGAATATGACACTGACACTCTCCCTGCCTATCCTTCTCTCTCCCTGCACACAAGAATAGCACAAAGAATATCACACTGTCCCTGCCTATCCTTCTCTTTACCCTGCGCCGGAACACACTACACAAGGCCGCCACGCTGGCGGCCTTTTATAGTGTGGGGCGTGTGCTAAACCCCCTGAGCTATAATTGGCCACAGGAAACCTGCCTGTGGCCAATTATGGCTCTCCTAGCTGCCGGCGCTGTGATTGGCCAAGCATGCGGGGTCACAGTGCATGCTTGGCCAATCACAGCATCGGGATTGCACTGCGATGGCGCAGTGTATTGTGGGCCGTTCGCGTCACTCGAATTTGGCGCGAACGGCCCAAATCGTTCGATGTTCGCCGAATGGTCGAACAGCCGATGTTCATCCCTATTCCTAAAACATACATTGGCATGACATGGTTAAACATAACATGCATGATACAATTTAACAAGCTTGCATGAGAATGATGATAAAAAACGCATGGCACTTCATGATAAAAATATGCATATTGTATATGAAACAAAATATGATCAAAAAGAAAACATATGTTGATAGAACCATTTGAAAATACATTGGATGCATCAAGATAGACCCGACGCGTTTCGTGGACTGCATCCACTCATCAGGGGCCATGCATCCATGTTCTAAAAAGAAACAAAAAATATGAATGATCATTCTAGTCTATTTGTATCGATACCATAAACAATTTGTTGAAAATACTAAAGGGTTCCTGGCCATACTAAAAAGTTGATAACTCACATCTGAGATGAGACATGTGATAACGTGTGTCAGAGGCCGGTCAGTAATGTCTCACCCGGGAGCTGAGAAAGGGATCCGGTGAAAAGGGCCAGGAGCGCGGCCACAATTCCCCATGAAGAAAGAGTGCAAAATATCACGGATGGTGGAGATTCTGAAGTAAATAAAATTAATAGAATTTATATGGTGTAAATGACCTTATCAGTGTATAAAAGTATACAGGAGAGAAGCACCATAACCGTGATAAACATTTGAAAGTGACAAGGGTATATTGGAGATAAGTAACTGTCCATCGGGGACACCAAAGTGAAAGAATATAAAAGGATTGGCGTGGAGGAAGAAAAAAGGGGGTGAGGTGAGACCAAAGGGTGATGAGAGGTTACCCATGAGGAAAACTGAAAAAGAAAAGAAAATAAGAGTGATGGTGGAAAGAATAAGTGGGATTGAATTACCTTATTGAAAGGATTGTAGGTAGGACATGGAGGGAACTCCTAGACCCCCAAATGGAACTGCACAGGAGTTGTTAATGAGAAAAACTGTGGGTGTATGAGGACTGCGGGCCCCAAGCCCGACATGGCCACCATACCCCCTCCAGCGTCACGCCGAATGACACAAGGAGGGGAAGAGACAGCCCGGCGGCGATGGTCATCCCACACCGGAGTGACTCCCCTCGTGTCAGTCAAGCTGGTATAAAGGCGCTAGCGTGATGTGACGCACGAAGAGGACGTCACACATGCAACGCAAACTGCGTGGCGCAGATTCGCAATGGAAACGACCGCCCACTCCCCCATATCATATCATATGGGGCTTTGAATGAGGTGCGAACAGGAGGTCCACGCCTCAATGAAACGTGAGAAAAAGTTCACTCCTCCATCCCTGTGCTGAATGCAACATATAGGGGGGGGGGGGAAGGTTTGGGACTTTGAATGAGGTGTGTTTGTACAGACCGAAAAAGATCATATAGATAGAAGATCCATGTGTTTATTCCTAAAACATACATTGGCATGACATGGTAAAACATAACATGCATGATACCATTTAACAAGCTTGCATGAGAATGATGATAAAAAACGAATGGCACTTCATGATAAAAATATGCATATTGGATATGAAACAAAATATGATCAAAAAGAAAACATATGTTGATAGAACCATTTGAAAATACATTGGATGCATCAAGATAGACTGCGTCCACTCATCAGGGGCCATGCATCCATGTTCTAAAAAGAAACAAAAAATATGAATGATCATTCTAGTCTATTTGTATCAATACCATAAACAATTTGTTGAAAATACTAAAGGGTTCCTGGCCATACTAAAAAGTTGATAACTCACATCTGAGATGAGACATGTGATAACGTGTGTCAGAGGCCGGTCAGTAATGTCTCGCCCGGGAGCTGAGAAAGGGATCTTATTTTCTTTTCTTTTTCAGTTTTCCTCATGGGTAGTGATGAGCCGAACACCCCCGGGTTCGGTTCGCACCAGAACCCGCGAACGGACCGAAAGTTCGTACGAACATTAGAACCCTATTAAATACAATGGATGCGAACGTTCGAATTCTAAAGTGCTAATTATAACAAACTATTATGCATGTTATTGTCCTAAAAAGGGTTTGGGAACCCGCGTTCTGCACCAGGGGACATGTATCAATGCAAAAAGAAGTTTTAAAAACGGTCGTTTTTCGGGAGCAGTCATTTTAATGATGCATAAAGTGAAAAAAAAAAAGTCAAATATTCCTTTAAATATCGTACCTGGGGGGTGTCTAAAGTATGCCTGTGAAGTGCCACGTGTTTCCCGTGTTTAGAACTGTCCCTGCACAAAATGACACTTCTAAAGGAAAAAAAAGCCATTTAAAACTGCTTGCGGCTTTAATGTAATGTCTGGTCCCGGTAATATGGATGAAAATCTTTAAGAAAAATGGCATAGCTACCCCATGACCCCCCCCCCCCCCCCCTACCCCAGCCCATTACCAGCCCCTTTGGGTCTTGTATGGATATTAAGGGGAACCCCGCACATAAAATAAAAAAGGCCCTATATACTCTGAACAGCCGTATACAGGCGGTGCATACAAGACAGGGACTGTAGGTTTGTTCTTATGTAGAATCTGTTTGTAATTTTGAACAGGTACATTGTTGAAGTGTAGCTCCAGCCCAAAAATCTATTTTTAAACTTTTTGGAAAACATAGGTAAGGGTTATCACCCCTGTAACATTTGTTTTGCTGTCTGTGCCCCTGTTCAGAACATTTCACCTCACTTTCCGTCCCAATGTCAACTGTTTTTGAAATGTGGTGTTTTTCTTGAAACAAGGATTGCTGATAAAGCATCAGTACAGAGGAGACACCTTTCTCCCATATTTATTCTTACAGGAGAGAATTTTCCTTCCTAGGGGTAGATTTCCTCTCACTTCCTGTTGTCTTCTTGCGTTTGCAAGTAGGAGTCGTTTGTAAGTTGGATGTTTGAAAGTAGGGACCTGCCGTATATACTCTGCAGAAATAGGCCCCTTAGTTGTTGGTGTTGGCACAACACTGTAAGCACTCACAGTTACTCTTGGTTGGTGCTGGAACACCCTGCTGTCAACTATTATATCAGGAATTTTAATTACATATAATTGTTGAACAGTGGTAGTAAAAATTGGGGCTTTGATGGTGGTGCTGGTGCCACAACACTGTAAGCCCTGACAGTTACTCTTGGTGGGTGCAGCAATGGGCCCTGCTGTGAATTATTAGATCAAGAATTGTAATTGCATGCCCCTGTTGAACAGGGGCTGAAAAATTGGGCCTTTCGTGGTGGTGGTGGTGGTGGTGGTGTTGCCACAACACTGTAAGCCCTCAGAGTTACTCTTGGTGGGTGCAGGAATGGGCCCTGCTGTGAATTATTAGATCAAGAATTGTAATTACATGCCCCTTTTGAACAGGGGCTGAAAAATTGGGCCTTTCGTGGTGGTGGTGGTGGTGGCGTTGCCACAACCCTGTAAGCCCTCAGAGTTACTCTTGGTGGGTGCAGCAATGGGCCCTGCTGTGAATTATTACATCAAGAATTGTAATTGCATGCCCCTGTTGAACAGGGGCTGAAAAATTGGGCCTTAGGCACTGGTGGCACAACACTACAACCCCTCACAGATACTGTACTTGGAGCACAGCAATGAGCCCTGTTGCAAAGTATTGCTTCAAAAATTGTAATGACACGCCCCTGTTAAACAGGGGCTGAAAAATTGGGCCTTAGGCACTGGTGGCACAACACTACAACCCCTCACAGATACTGTACTTGGAGCACAGCAATGAGCCCTGTTGCAAAGTATTGCTTCAAAAATTGTAATGACACGCCCCTGTTAAACAGGGGCTGAAAAATTGGGCCTTAGGCACTGGTGCCACAACACTCCAACCCCTCACAGATACTGTACTTGGAGCACAGCAATGAGCCCTATGGCAAATTATTGCTAAAAAAATTGTAATTACACGCCCCTGTAAAACAGGGGCTGAAAAATTGGGCCTTAGCCACTGGTGGCGGCACCCATAAACAAAAATGATCTTCCAAGCTATCATCATCAATCGTATCATTGAGGACTCGGAGGAGGAGGATAGCCAGTCAACATAACAGCACAGGCACTCAGCATCAGCATCAGTCTTGAAGGGATGTGACATGTTAAAATCAATTGGTCTGTTATATCAGCATCAGGTGTGTGGTAGCTGGTGGTGATCCAAGACTGGTTCATCTTGATGAAAGTCAGTCGATCAACCGAGTCGGTGGACAGGCGCACCCTGTGATCCGTGACAAATCCTCCAGCAGCACTGAATGTGCGTTCCGAAAGAACGCTGGATGCAGGACAGGCCAGTAGCTCAATTGCATACTGTGCAAGCTCTGGCCAGTGATCCATCCTCAAGACCCAGTAAGGCAGAGGATTTTCGGTGGGGAAGGTGTCCAAGTCTGACCTTGCCCCTAGATATTCCTGCACCATGTTTATCAGACGCTGGCGATGGTTGCTGGAACCGATCATACTTTGGGGCTGCGGACTAAAGAATTGTCTGAACGCATCGGTCAGACGGCCACCTTCCCCACCACTCCTTCTTTGACTGGCCGAAGCCTCAGCAACTCGTTGTCCAGGACCAGGAGTTTGTAACCTCCCAGTCTCTGGGAACGCGTTGCACAGACCTTTCTGCAAGGCCTCCCGGAGTTGTCTCATCCTCTGCTCCCTCTGCGACGGTAACATAAGGTCCGCAACCTTACCCTTGTACCATGGATCAAGGAGAGTGGCCAGCCAGTAATGGTCCCTCTCCTTGATCCGAAGAATACGAGGATCCTTCCGCAGACTTTGCAGGATCAGGGAGGCCATGCAGCGTAGGTTTGCTGAGGCATTCGCTCCGGAGTCCTCTGGGTCACTAAGGACGACATGATCCGCAGTCACCTCCTCCCAGCCACGTACAAGTCCACTGGTTTCTTGGGACTGTAAATCATCCCTAAAAGACTGCTGCTGATGATGCTGAGTGCCAGCCTCCACCTCCATGCTGACACAATCCTCCTCCTCCTCCTCCTCCTCTTCCTGTGCGATGGGTGGGACAGAAGGAACACTGTCTGGGTAAAGGGGGCCTTGAGAGGCAAGGAAGTCCTCCTCTTCCTGCCTCTGTTCTGCCTCAAGTGCCCTGTCCATTATTCCACGCAGCGTGTGCTCCAACAGGTGGACAAGAGGTACAGTGTCACTGATGCATGCACTGTCACTGCTCACCATCCTCGTGGCCTCCTCAAATGGTGCCAGGACAGTGCATGCATCCCTGATCATGCCCCACTGGCGTGGAGAAAAAAAACCAAGCTCCCCTGACCCTGTCCTGGTGCCGTAGTCGCACAGGTACTCATTGATGGCCCTCTGCTGCGTGTGCAGCCGCTGCAGCATGGCCAACATTGAGTTCCACCTGGTGGGCATGTCACATATAAGGCGGTTCTTGGGCAGATTCAACTCCTTTTGCAGCTCAGCCAGGCGAGCACTGGCATTATAAGATCTGCGGAAATGCACACAGACTTTCCTGGCCTGCCTCAGGACATCCTGTAAGCCCGGGTACCTGCCCAAGAACCGCTGCACCACCAGGTTAAGGACGTGAGCCACACAGGGCACATGGGTCAGTTGTCCCTGTCGAAGGGCGGAGAGGAGGTTGGTGCCATTGTCGCAAACCACCATTCCTGGCTTAAGCTGGCGTGGCGTCAACCACCTCTCGGCCTGGCCCTGCAGAGCAGACAGGACCTCTGCCCCAGTGTGGCTTCTGTCCCCCAAACACACCAGCGCAAGCACGGCATGGCATCTTTTTGCCTGCGTACTTGCGTAGCCCCGTGAACGGCTACGGAGCACCGCTGGTTCATAGGAAAAACCACAGGAAGAGGCCATGGAGGAAGAAGAAGAGGAGGGGGTGGAGGAGAGAGGTGTGTCACAACCAGTAGTAGCATTTTGGAGGCGTGGCGGTGGGACAACCTCCAACACTACTGCACCTTGTCCTGCATCCTTCCCAGCTGCCAAAAGAGTGACCCAATGGGCCGTGAAAGAAAGGTAACGTCCCTGTCCATGCCTGCTGGACCATGAGTCAGCGGTAATATGCACCTTACCGCTGACCGCCCTGTCCAGCGAGGCCAAGACATTGCCTTCCACATGCCGGTAGAGAGCCGGAATAGCCTTCCGTGAGAAAAAGTGGCGTTTGGGAACCTGCCACTGAGGAACCGCACATTGCACAAACTCACGGAAGGGGGCCGAGTCTACCAACTGAAAAGGCAGCAGTTGAAGCGCTAGCAATTTAGCCAAGCTAGCATTCAACCGCTGGGCATGTGGATGGCTGGGAGTGAACTTCTTTCGACGGTCCAGCAGCTGGGGCAGGGAAATTTGCCTGCTAGAATCGGACGTCGGTGTACTGCTAGCAGAGTGGCCGCAAGTACTTGGCTGTGACACACCTAATTCTACACCTTCATTCCTCTCAGTGCATGTTTCAGAGAGGACTGAAGTTATAGTGGGGTTGGAGATCCCAGCTGATGCGGTGCAAGGAGAGGTCCGCTTTGTTCTTTGGTGTGGGTCTTTGAGGTAGGCTTGCCAACGAGCTGCATGGCAGGTCAACATATGTCTGGTCAGGCATGTGGTACCCAAGCGGCTGATGTTTTGGCCACGCGATATACGCTTGAGACATATGTTGCAAACAGCAGCTGTGCGATCTGATGCACTAGCCTCAAAAAAGGCCCACACCAAGGAACTTTTTGAATGACGGGCAGAGGCAGCGCCCTGCACAGGCGGAGCTCTGCGGTGTGATTCCGTCGGTGTACTGCCCTTACGCTGGCCACCAAAGGGCATCCTGCCTCGTTGGAGATGTGCCTCCTCCTCATCCTCCTCCTCCTCCTCTCTCCTATTAGGCACCCACGTGGAGTCAGTGACCTCATCATCCCCTCCCTCCTCATCACTGGAGCCAATCTGGCAGTATGCTGCAGCTGCTGGAACATGACTGCCAGATTGGTGTCCTTCTTGAGCATCCCCTCTGTCTGCTCTCACCCTACTGCCTTCCTGTAGCTGGGTTTCATCATCAGACCCTTCGAAACGCTGGGCATCCTCCTGGCGCATGTACCCAACACTGTGCTCAAACAGTTCGGGGGACTACTCAGGAGGAGGACATGGTGGGTCTAGGGAAGGAGTGACTGATGATGAGTCTGACATTGATACCAGGGAAGAGGACGCTTTGGCAGCTGCTTTGCCAGTACCCTGAGCCTGGGTGAGAGAGGATGAGGAGGAGGAGGAGGGCTTGGTCATCCACTCTACCAAGTCTTCGGCATGATGTGGCTCAACATGTCCAGCTGCCGAAAAGAAGGACAAGCGTGTCCCATGGCCATGTGCTGATGACAATGCACCGCGTCCACGACCAGCACTGTTGCCCCCAGACACAGAGCCTGCTTGCCCTCTTTTATTGCCTCCTGACTGTCTGCCTCTCCTTGTTTGCCTTCCAGACATTCTAATAGATGGCCTGCAGGGAGATGGGAAAAAAGCAATAAGGGCTACCTTCAGGTGTCCTTCTCTGTCCCTTTACTTAAGGATTTCTAAATATGGTTGAGGATGATTGCTTTTGCACAGAATAGCACAACGACAATTTCCCTGACTGTCCAAAAAACAAGGATTTCAAAGATGGTTGATGAGGAATGCTTTAGCACACTATAGCACAAGGAGAATTCCCCTCACTTTCCTTCTTTGTCCCTAGAAACAAGGACTCGCACAGTGAAAGAAACTGACACTCTCCCTACCTAGAGTTTTCTGTCCCTAGAAAAAATGTTTTTTTAAAGCACACTATAGCACAAGGAGAATTCACTCACTGTCCTTCCCTGTCCCTAGAAACAAGGACTTGCACAGTGAAAGAAACTGACACTCTCCCTACCTAGAGTTTTCTGTCCCTAGAAAAAATGTTTTTTTAAAGCACACTATAGCACAAGGAGAATTCACTCACTGTCCTTCCCTGTCCCTAGAAACAAGGACTTGCACAGTGAAAGAAACTGACACTCTCCCTACCTAGAGTTTTCTGTCCCTAGAAAAAATGTTTTTTTAAAGCACACTATAGCACAAGGAGAATTCACTCACTGTCCTTCCCTGTCCCTAGAAACAAGGACTTGCACAGTGAAAGAAACTGACACTCTCCCTACCTAGAGTTTTCTGTCCCTAGAAAAAATGTTTTTTTAAAGCACACTATAGCACAAGGAGAATTCACTCACTGTCCTTCCCTGTCCCTAGAAACAAGGACTTGCACAGTGAAAGAAACTGACACTCTCCCTACCTAGAGTTTTCTGTCCCTAGAAAAAATGTTTTTTTAAAGCACACTATAGCACAAGGAGAATTCACTCACTGTCCTTCCCTGTCCCTAGAAACAAGGACTTGCACAGTGAAAGAAACTGACACTCTCCCTACCTAGAGTTTTCTGTCCCTAGAAAAAATGTTTTTTTAAAGCACACTATAGCACAAGGAGAATTCACTCACTGTCCTTCCCTGTCCCTAGAAACAAGGACTTGCACAGTGAAAGAAACTGACACTCTCCCTACCTAGAGTTTTCTGTCCCTAGAATTTTTTTTTTTTAAAGCACACTATAGCACAAGGAGAATTCACTCACTGTCCTTCCCTGTCCCTAGAAACAAGGACTTGCACAGTGAAAGAAACTGACACTCTCCCTACCTAGAGTTTTCTGTCCCTAGAAAAAATGTTTTTTTTAAAGCACACTATAGCACAAGGAGAATTCACTCACTGTCCTTCCCTGTCCCTAGAAACAAGGACTTGCACAGTGAAAGAAACTGACACTCTCCCTACCTAGAGTTTTCTGTCCCTAGAAAAAATGTTTTTTAAAGCACACTATAGCACAAGGAGAATTCACTCACTGTCCTTCCCTGTCCCTAGAAACAAGGACTTGCACAGTGAAAGAAACTGACACTCTCCCTACCTAGAGTTTTCTGTCCCTAGAAAAAATGTTTTTTTAAAGCACACTATAGCACAAGGAGAATTCACTCACTGTCCTTTCCTGTCCCTAGAAACAAGGACTTGCACAGTGAAAGAAACTGACACTCTCCCTACCTAGCGTTTTCTGTCCCTAGAAAAAATGTTTTTTTAAAGCACACTATAGCACAAGGAGAATTCACTCACTGTCCTTCCCTGTCCCTAGAAACAAGGACTTGCACAGTGAAAGAAACTGACACTCTCCCTACCTAGAGTTTTCTGTCCCTAGAAAAAATGTTTTTTTAAAGCACACTATAGCACAAGGAGAATTCACTCACTGTCCTTCCCTGTCCCTAGAAACAAGGACTTGCACAGTGAAAGAAACTGACACTCTCCCTACCTAGAGTTTTCTGTCCCTAGAAAAAATGTTTTTTTAAAGCACACTATAGCACAAGGAGAATTCACTCACTGTCCTTCCCTGTCCCTAGAAACAAGGACTTGCACAGTGAAAGAAACTGACACTCTCCCTACCTAGAGTTTTCTGTCCCTAGAAAAAATGTTTTTTTAAAGCACACTATAGCACAAGGAGAATTCACTCACTGTCCTTCCCTGTCCCTAGAAACAAGGACTTGCACAGTGAAAGAAACTGACACTCTCCCTACCTAGAGTTTTCTGTCCCTAGAAAAAATGTTTTTTTAAAGCACACTATAGCACAAGGAGAATTCACTCACTGTCCTTCCCTGTCCCTAGAAACAAGGACTTGCACAGTGAAAGAAACTGACACTCTCCCTACCTAGAGTTTTCTGTCCCTAGAAAAAATGTTTTTTTAAAGCACACTATAGCACAAGGAGAATTCACTCACTGTCCTTCCCTGTCCCTAGAAACAAGGACTTGCACAGTGAAAGAAACTGACACTCTCCCTACCTAGAGTTTTCTGTCCCTAGAAAAAATGTTTTTTTAAAGCACACTATAGCACAAGGAGAATTCACTCACTGTCCTTCCCTGTCCCTAGAAACAAGGACTTGCACAGTGAAAGAAACTGACACTCTCCCTACCTAGAGTTTTCTGTCCCTAGAAAATTTTTTTTTTAAAGCACACTATAGCACAAGGAGAATTCACTCACTGTCCTTCCCTGTCCCTAGAAGCAAGGACTTGCACAGTGAAAGAAACTGACACTCTCCCTACCTAGGGTTTTCTGTCCCTAGAAAAAATGTTTTTTTAAAGCACACTATAGCACAAGGAGAATTCACTCACTGTCCTTCCCTGTCCCTAGAAACAAGGACTTGCACAGTGAAAGAAACTGACACTCTCCCTACCTAGAGTTTTCTGTCCCTAGAAAAAATGTTTTTTTAAAGCACACTATAGCACAAGGAGAATTCACTCACTGTCCTTCCCTGTCCCTAGAAACAAGGACTTGCACAGTGAAAGAAACTGACACTCTCCCTACCTAGAGTTTTCTGTCCCTAGAAAAAATGTTTTTTTAAAGCACACTATAGCACAAGGAGAATTCACTCACTGTCCTTCCCTGTCCCTAGAAACAAGGACTTGCACAGTGAAAGAAACTGACACTCTCCCTACCTAGAGTTTTCTGTCCCTAGAAAAAATGTTTTTTTAAAGCACACTATAGCACAAGGAGAATTCACTCACTGTCCTTCCCTGTCCCTAGAAACAAGGACTTGCACAGTGAAAGAAACTGACACTCTCCCTACCTGGAGTTTTCTGTCCCTAGAAAAAATGTTTTTTTAAAGCACACTATAGCACAAGGAGAATTCACTCACTGTCCTTCCCTGTCCCTAGAAACAAGGACTTGCACAGTGAAAGAAACTGACACTCTCCCTACCTAGAGTTTTCTGTCCCTAGAAAAAATGTTTTTTTAAAGCACACTATAGCACAAGGAGAATTCACTCACTGTCCTTCCCTGTCCCTAGAAACAAGGACTTGCACAGTGAAAGAAACTGACACTCTCCCTACCTAGAGTTTTCTGTCCCTAGAAAATTTTTTTTTTAAAGCACACTATAGCACAAGGAGAATTCACTCACTGTCCTTCCCTGTCCCTAGAAACAAGGACTTGCACAGTGAAAGAAACTGACACTCTCCCTACCTAGAGTTTTCTGTCCCTAGAAAAAATTTTTTTTTAAAGCACACTATAGCACAAGGAGAATTCACTCACTGTCCTTCCCTGTCCCTAGAAACAAGGACTTGCACAGTGAAAGAAACTGACACTCTCCCTACCTAGAGTTTTCTGTCCCTAGAAAAAATGTTTTTTTAAAGCACACTATAGCACAAGGAGAATTCACTCACTGTCCTTCCCTGTCCCTAGAAACAAGGACTTGCACAGTGAAAGAAACTGACACTCTCCCTACCTAGGGTTTTCTGTCCCTAGAAAAAATGTTTTTTTAAAGCACACTATAGCACAAGGAGAATTCACTCACTGTCCTTCCCTGTCCCTAGAAACAAGGACTTGCACAGTGAAAGAAACTGACACTCTCCCTACCTAGAGTTTTCTGTCCCTAGAAAAAATGTTTTTTTAAAGCACACTATAGCACAAGGAGAATTCACTCACTGTCCTTCCCTGTCCCTAGAAACAAGGACTTGCACAGTGAAAGAAACTGACACTCTCCCTACCTAGAGTTTTCTGTCCCTAGAAAAAATGTTTTTTTAAAGCACACTATAGCACAAGGAGAATTCACTCACTGTCCTTCCCTGTCCCTAGAAACAAGGACTTGCACAGTGAAAGAAACTGACACTCTCCCTACCTAGAGTTTTCTGTCCCTAGAAAAAATGTTTTTTTAAAGCACACTATAGCACAAGGAGAATTCACTCACTGTCCTTCCCTGTCCCTAGAAACAAGGACTTGCACAGTGAAAGAAACTGACACTCTCCCTACCTAGAGTTTTCTGTCCCTAGAAATTTTTTTTTTTTAAAGCACACTATAGCACAAGGAGAATTCACTCACTGTCCTTCCCTGTCCCTAGAAACAAGGACTTGCACAGTGAAAGAAACTGACACTCTCCCTACCTAGAGTTTTCTGTCCCTAGAAAAAATGTTTTTTTAAAGCACACTATAGCACAAGGAGAATTCACTCACTGTCCTTCCCTGTCCCTAGAAACAAGGACTTGCACAGTGAAAGAAACTGACACTCTCCCTACCTAGAGTTTTCTGTCCCTAGAAAAAATGTTTTTTTAAAGCACACTATAGCACAAGGAGAATTCACTCACTGTCCTTCCCTGTCCCTAGAAACAAGGACTTGCACAGTGAAAGAAACTGACACTCTCCCTACCTAGAGTTTTCTGTCCCTAGAAAAAATGTTTTTTTAAAGCACACTATAGCACAAGGAGAATTCACTCACTGTCCTTCCCTGTCCCTAGAAACAAGGACTTGCACAGTGAAAGAAACTGACACTCTCCCTACCTAGAGTTTTCTGTCCCTAGAAAAAATGTTTTTTTAAAGCACACTATAGCACAAGGAGAATTCACTCACTGTCCTTCCCTGTCCCTAGAAACAAGGACTTGCACAGTGAAAGAAACTGACACTCTCCCTACCTAGAGTTTTCTGTCCCTAGAAAAAATGTTTTTTTAAAGCACACTATAGCACAAGGAGAATTCACTCACTGTCCTTCCCTGTCCCTAGAAACAAGGACTTGCACAGTGAAAGAAACTGACACTCTCCCTACCTAGAGTTTTCTGTCCCTAGAAAAAATGTTTTTTTAAAGCACACTATAGCACAAGGAGAATTCACTCACTGTCCTTCCCTGTCCCTAGAAACAAGGACTTGCACAGTGAAAGAAACTGACACTCTCCCTACCTAGAGTTTTCTGTCCCTAGAAAAAATGTTTTTTTAAAGCACACTATAGCACAAGGAGAATTCACTCACTGTCCTTCCCTGTCCCTAGAAACAAGGACTTGCACAGTGAAAGAAACTGACACTCTCCCTACCTAGAGTTTTCTGTCCCTAGAAAAAATGTTTTTTTTAAAGCACACTATAGCACAAGGAGAATTCACTCACTGTCCTTCCCTGTCCCTAGAAACAAGGACTTGCACAGTGAAAGAAACTGACACTCTCCCTACCTAGAGTTTTCTGTCCCTAGAAAAAATGTTTTTTTAAAGCACACTATAGCACAAGGAGAATTCACTCACTGTCCTTCCCTGTCCCTAGAAACAAGGACTTGCACAGTGAAAGAAACTGACACTCTCCCTACCTAGAGTTTTCTGTCCCTAGAAAAAATGTTTTTTTAAAGCACACTATAGCACAAGGAGAATTCACTCACTGTCCTTCCCTGTCCCTAGAAACAAGGACTTGCACAGTGAAAGAAACTGACACTCTCCCTACCTAGAGTTTTCTGTCCCTAGAAAAAATGTTTTTTTAAAGCACACTATAGCACAAGGAGAATTCACTCACTGTCCTTCCCTGTCCCTAGAAACAAGGACTTGCACAGTGAAAGAAACTGACACTCTCCCTACCTAGAGTTTTCTGTCCCTAGAAAAAATGTTTTTTTAAAGCACACTATAGCACAAGGAGAATTCACTCACTGTCCTTCCCTGTCCCTAGAAACAAGGACTTGCACAGTGAAAGAAACTGACACTCTCCCTACCTAGAGTTTTCTGTCCCTAGAAAAAATGTTTTTTTAAAGCACACTATAGCACAAGGAGAATTCACTCACTGTCCTTCCCTGTCCCTAGAAACAAGGACTTGCACAGTGAAAGAAACTGACACTCTCCCTACCTAGAGTTTTCTGTCCCTAGAAAAAATGTTTTTTTAAAGCACACTATAGCACAAGGAGAATTCACTCACTGTCCTTCCCTGTCCCTAGAAACAAGGACTTGCACAGTGAAAGAAACTGACACTCTCCCTACCTAGAGTTTTCTGTCCCTAGAAAAAATGTTTTTTAAAGCACACTATAGCACAAGGAGAATTCACTCACTGTCCTTCCCTGTCCCTAGAAACAAGGACTTGCACAGTGAAAGAAACTGACACTCTCCCTACCTAGAGTTTTCTGTCCCTAGAAAAAATGTTTTTTTAAAGCACACTATAGCACAAGGAGAATTCACTCACTGTCCTTCCCTGTCCCTAGAAACAAGGACTTGCACAGTGAAAGAAACTGACACTCTCCCTACCTAGAGTTTTCTGTCCCTAGAAAAAATGTTTTTTTAAAGCACACTATAGCACAAGGAGAATTCACTCACTGTCCTTCCCTGTCCCTAGAAACAAGGACTTGCACAGTGAAAGAAACTGACACTCTCCCTACCTAGAGTTTTCTGTCCCTAGAAAAAATGTTTTTTTAAAGCACACTATAGCACAAGGAGAATTCACTCACTGTCCTTCCCTGTCCCTAGAAACAAGGACTTGCACAGTGAAAGAAACTGACACTCTCCCTACCTAGAGTTTTCTGTCCCTAGAAAAAATGTTTTTTTAAAGCACACTATAGCACAAGGAGAATTCACTCACTGTCCTTCCCTGTCCCTAGAAACAAGGACTTGCACAGTGAAAGAAACTGACACTCTCCCTACCTAGAGTTTTCTGTCCCTAGAAAAAATGTTTTTTTAAAGCACACTATAGCACAAGGAGAATTCACTCACTGTCCTTCCCTGTCCCTAGAAACAAGGACTTGCACAGTGAAAGAAACTGACACTCTCCCTACCTAGAGTTTTCTGTCCCTAGAAAAAATGTTTTTTTAAAGCACACTATAGCACAAGGAGAATTCACTCACTGTCCTTCCCTGTCCCTAGAAACAAGGACTTGCACAGTGAAAGAAACTGACACTCTCCCTACCTAGAGTTTTCTGTCCCTAGAAAAAATGTTTTTTTAAAGCACACTATAGCACAAGGAGAATTCACTCACTGTCCTTCCCTGTCCCTAGAAACAAGGACTTGCACAGTGAAAGAAACTGACACTCTCCCTACCTAGAGTTTTCTGTCCCTAGAAAAAATGTTTTTTTAAAGCACACTATAGCACAAGGAGAATTCACTCACTGTCCTTCCCTGTCCCTAGAAACAAGGACTTGCACAGTGAAAGAAACTGACACTCTCCCTACCTAGAGTTTTCTGTCCCTAGAAAAAATGTTTTTTTAAAGCACACTATAGCACAAGGAGAATTCACTCACTGTCCTTCCCTGTCCCTAGAAACAAGGACTTGCACAGTGAAAGAAACTGACACTCTCCCTACCTAGAGTTTTCTGTCCCTAGAAAAAATGTTTTTTTAAAGCACACTATAGCACAAGGAGAATTCACTCACTGTCCTTCCCTGTCCCTAGAAACAAGGACTTGCACAGTGAAAGAAACTGACACTCTCCCTACCTAGAGTTTTCTGTCCCTAGAAAAAATGTTTTTTTAAAGCACACTATAGCACAAGGAGAATTCACTCACTGTCCTTCCCTGTCCCTAGAAACAAGGACTTGCACAGTGAAAGAAACTGACACTCTCCCTACCTAGAGTTTTCTGTCCCTAGAAAAAATGTTTTTTTAAAGCACACTATAGCACAAGGAGAATTCACTCACTGTCCTTCCCTGTCCCTAGAAACAAGGACTTGCACAGTGAAAGAAACTGACACTCTCCCTACCTAGAGTTTTCTGTCCCTAGAAAAAATGTTTTTTTAAAGCACACTATAGCACAAGGAGAATTCACTCACTGTCCTTCCCTGTCCCTAGAAACAAGGACTTGCACAGTGAAAGAAACTGACACTCTCCCTACCTAGAGTTTTCTGTCCCTAGAAAAAATGTTTTTTTAAAGCACACTATAGCACAAGGAGAATTCACTCACTGTCCTTCCCTGTCCCTAGAAACAAGGACTTGCACAGTGAAAGAAACTGACACTCTCCCTACCTAGAGTTTTCTGTCCCTAGAAAAATTTTTTTTTTAAAGCACACTATAGCACAAGGAGAATTCACTCACTGTCCTTCCCTGTCCCTAGAAACAAGGACTCGAACAGTAAAACACACTGACACTCTCCCTACCTATCCTTCTCTTTCCCTAAACTAAAGGAATCCAGGTTAAGCAATAAAGAAATAAATGTCACTGTCCCTGCCTATGCTGCTCTTTCCCTGCTCCGGAACACACTACACTAGGCCGCCGTGCTGGCGGCCTTTTATAGTGTGGGGCGTGTACTAAACACCCTCAGCAATAATTGGCCACAGGCATCCTGCCTGTGGCCAATCATTGCTCTCCTCGCTGCCGGCGCTGTGATTGGCCAAGCATGCGGGGTCACAGTGCATGCTTGGCCAATCACAGCGCCTGGATGACACTGCGATGGCGTAGTGCATTGTGGGCCGTTCGCGTCACTCGAAAGTGAAAATTCTTTCACTTTGGTGTCCCCGATGGACAGTTACTTATCTCCAATATACCCTTGTCACTTTCAAATGTTTATCACAGTTATGGTGCTTCTCTCCTGTATACTTTTATACACTGATAAGGTCATTTACACCACATAAATTCTATTAATTTTATTTACTTCAGAGTCTCCACCATCCGTGATATTTTGCACTCTTTCTTCATGGGGAATTGCGGCCGCGCTCCTGGCCCTTTTCACCGGATCCCTTTCTCAGCTCCCGGCGAGACATTACTGACTGGCCTCTGACACACGTTATCACATGTCTCATCTCAGATGTGAGTTATCAACTTTTTAGTATGGCCAGGAACCCTTTAGTATTTTCAACAAATTGTTTATGGTATCGATACAAATAGACTAGAATGATCATTCATATTTTTTGTTCCTTTTTAGAACATGGATGCATGGCCCCTGATGAGTGGAGGCAGTCCAATAAACGCGTCGGGTCTATCTTGATGCATCCAATGTATTTTCAAATGGTTCTATCAACATATGTTTTCTTTTTGATCATATTTTGTTTCATATCCAATATGCATATTTTTATCATGAAGTGCCATGCGTTAACATCATTCTCATGCAAGCTTGTTAAATTGTATCATGCATGTTATGTTTTACCATGTCATGCCAATGTATGTTTTAGGAATAAACACATGGATGTTCTATCTATATGATCTTTTTCGGTCTGTACAAACACACCACATTCAAAGTCCCAAACCTTCCCCCCCCCTTTATGTTGCCGTCAGCACAGGGATGTAGGCGTGAACTTTTCCTCACGTTTCATTGAGGCGTGGACCTCCTGTTCGCACCTCATTCAAAGTCCCAACATTTGTCCCATTTTTTTCCTACACTACAGGGATGGAGGAGTGTCAGGTGGTCTGTCCATCATCATTGATGGCCGGCCCCATTTTATTAGACCTTTGTTAATATGCAATTAACAGTGCATGGCACGTATTTATATGCATCAGTGCTGGCCCCCCTACTCATTGGTTCTGACATGTTGCCATGTGTTTTGTGATCAGTGGGCTGGTGTGTGTCTCATCCCCGGGAGCTGCGATTCGCCCTGGGCGCCCCCCCTTATCCCTCCTCTCTATATGATATGGGGGAGTGGGCGGTCGCTTCCATCGCGAATCTGCGCCACGCAGTTTGCGTTGCATGTGTGACGTCCTCTTCATGCGTCACATCATGCTAGCGCCTTTATACCAGCTTGACTGACACGAGGGGAGTCACTCCGGCGTGGGATGACCATCGCCTCCGGGCTGTCTCTTCCCTCTTTGTGTCATTCGGCGTGACGCTGGAGGGGGATATAGTGGCCATGTCGGGCTTGGGGCACGCAGTCCTCATACACCCACAGTTTTTCTCATTAACAACTCCTGTGCAGTTCCATTTTGGGGTCTAGGAGTTCCCTCCATGTCCTACCTACAATCCTTTCAATAAGGTAATTCAATCCCACTTATTCTTTCCACCATCACTCTTATTTTCTTTTCTTTTTCAGTTTTCCTCATGGGTAACCTCTCATCACCCTTTGGTCTCACCTCACCCCTTTTTTTCTTCCTCCACGCCAATCCTTTTATATTCTTTCACTTTGGTGTCCCCGATGGACAGTTACTTATCTCCAATATACCCTTGCCACTTTCAAATGTTTATCACGGTTATGGTGCTTCTCTCCTGTATACTTTTATACACTGATAAGGTCATTTACACCATATAAATTCTATTAATTTTATTTACTTCAGAGTCTCCACCATCCGTGATATTTTGCACTCTTTCTTCATGGGGAATTGCGGCCGCGCTCCTGGCCCTTTTCACCGGATCCCTTTCTCAGCTCCCGGGCGAGACATTACTGACCGGCCTCTGACAGACACACGTTATCACATGTCTCATCTCAGATGTGAGTTATCAACTTTTTAGTATGGCCAGGAACCCTTTAGTATTTTCAACAAATTGTTTATGGTATCGATACAAATAGACTAGAATGATCATTCATATTTTTGTTCCTTTTTAGAACATGGATGCATGGCCCCTGATGAGTGGATGCAGTCCACGAAACGCGTCGGGTCTATCTTGATGCATCCAATGTATTTTCAAATGGTTCTATCAACATATGTTTTCTTTTTGATCATATTTTGTTTCATATCCAATATGCATATTTTTATCATGAAGTGCCATGCGTTTTTTATCATCATTCTCATGCAAGTTTGTTGAATTGTATCATGCATGTTATGTTTTACCATGTCATGCCAATGTATGTTTTAGGAATAAACACATGGATGTTCTATCTATATGATCTTTTTCGGTCTGTACAAACACACCTCACACACAGTCTAGTATATCTTTTTGAACAATTTATAGTTTAATTAACTCCTTTTCTATTATGTATTCTGTATAATACCTATTAGATATTTTAATAAATAATTAAAATCTATTTTGATGTTGTGATAATTGAGCACCGTTATAATCCCATTATCCTCCCCTTCCACATACATATAAGGAACTCTGTCACTCAATTACAGCATGCCCGTTCCAGATTCGATATTTAAAAACTATTAAAGCTAGACACAGCCAGAAAGCATACATTTTTTAAAGAAGGTTGGCAATAACAGTTCCTGAAATTTCTTTAATGACTGGTGTTCTTTAAAACCACTATGGTAATTAAAGGGAATATTCATTTGATGGGAATGCACTCATGCTTTTGACAATTAGCCAAAGCCCACTTTAATAGTTTTAGCTAGATCTAAAGTCTCCTATTAGCTTGAAAGGGCTTTCATCTGATCAAATGATTTACATTTTCATTACCACAAGACTGTAATCCAAAAAAGTTTATGATCTTCCATACCTTATGAATATAAAATAAGTCATTTTGCTCTGACATACACATGCATTTGAAGAAGCATGTGAGCTTTTTTTGTTTGTTTGTATTAGCCCTGTAAGTGAAGTGAGTGGTTTAGCCAACCAATTATATCAGAAGTGTTAGTCTCTCATAATTGGTGGCAGCCTAGGAATGTATTTAATAGCCGCCCTGGCGGCATGATTATGGCAGTTTTTTGCGTCTCAAAGCTGACATAATCATATGTTTTGCATAGAAATTTGGCATTTTATATTGTAGGCCTATAATTCTTAGTAATAACACACTTAAATCTGTCCAAACAAGATCAAGTCTAGTAGACATCCCGGGTACGAAAAAGTTTGAAACACAAAATCATAAATTATAATATAATAACTATAAATAATTATAACTATAATAACTATAATAATAGTAAAATGAATTTCCCCATGATTCACTATCGCTCAAGCGTTCTAATTTACTATCTCTGTTTTCTAGCTGGTCGAAAACCACTTTTGACGTAAAGGGACACTTTTTGGTTGCCATGGACAATATCAAGTTTCCAGGCAGAAAAAACAGTATATATAATATAAAACTGCATGCAGGGCACTGGACAAATCATTAGGGACAAAAGGGAGGGGAAATGATTTGATACAATAATGTACCGTATTTTTCGCTCCATAAGACGTACCTAGGTTTTAGAGGAGGAAAATATGAAAAAAAAATCCGAACCAAATGATGGACTAAAATATTTAATAAATTGTAACCAAATAATATTTCTACACTGACAACCAATGTAAGGGGGCACCCTACACTGATCCCCAATGTAACTGGGACATTTACATTGACCCCAGGATTTAGCTGGGGCAGAGAGATGCATAGGGCATCGTTGTGTCACTGAAACGATCCCCCTATTAGCGGCTCTGCTAGTCAGTATTCACTCCATAAGACGCACAGACATTTGCCCCCGGTTTTGGGGGGCAATAAGTGCGTCTTATGGAGCGAAAAATACGGTAATCTGTAAGATTACAGTGTACTGTATGTGTTATGTTTTGCATACTTTTTGAATTTGACGCCTACGCTCGCAGGGAACAGAGCTCGGCACACAAGGCATCGTGTGCCCACGGACACAGCGGGGGGACATCGCAGGATCCTGGTGACAAGGTAAGTACACTGAACCAGGATTCTGCAATGTAATCCCGAGTGTGGCTCAGTGTTACCACTAATGGTACTGAAATTTAACCCCGGGCCACACTTCGGATTACCCCCAGGGTGGTTAAAATTGTCAGAGCTATTAATCCTGTGAAATTGCAGGTACATTTGTTCTATGCAAATGAGGGAAAAACTGAATGCTACTATAGTATTTTATTTTCTGGTCAAATGTTATTTATTCATTCAGAATATATTGAATCGGGAAAATACTGCATTATGGCCATTAGATGGAGCAGATAATCATAGTAAATAAATGCAATGCTCCAAAACTAAACAGATATGAGAATGGTTAGAAAAGTGGATCTCTGGCCACTCTCTCCTCTCTGGCTACTATTTCCCTGTACACTCTCCAGGCCGAGAGCCAACAGGTGTATGAATGAAAGTTGGCTGTATTTCTGGAATGTGTACTGCAGGAGAAAACGAAAGAATATTACACATTTAATTATTTTTTTTAGCAGTAGATACCTTAATGTTTCTAAAGTTCCACAAAAGGGAAGACTTTATGTTGAACTTGGTTACCAAGGAAGAAAAATTGTATTGTATTTTTTTTTGGTTAGTCAACGGTATTAACCACTTGACCTCCGTAAGATTTACCCTCCTTCATGACCAGGCCATTTTTTGCGTTACGGTACTACGTTACTTTAACTGACAATTGTGCAGTCATGCAACGCTGTACCCAAATAAAATTTGTATTTTTTTTCCCCGCAAATAGAGCGTTATTTTGTGGTATTTGATCACCACTGCGTTCTTTTTTTCACTATAAGGCTCCATGCACACTAGCATTTTTTTTTTAAGTTTAAAAAAGCAGGAAAAAACACTGGATAAAAACGCTGGTAATAGCTGTTTGTAATAGCATTTTAGCAGCATTTAGGATTGTTAGCGTTTTATTAGCGTTTTTGGAGTAACAAGAAAAAAAGCTCAAAAAAAGGCTATTTAGCAGTGTTTAGGAGCGTTTCTGCTTGAAAAACGCTCCAAGAAATTCTACAAAATAAAAAAAATTCTGCTCCTAGATGCTAAAGATCAAAATACTCTAAAACCTAAAGTATTCTGCATGGACACATAAGATAACAACATTTAGCTTTTAGGAGCAGAAAAAATGCTAATAAGAGCTTCTACACGCTAGTTTGCCTGGAGCCTAAACCGACAATTTAGAAAAAAAAACACTATTTTTTACTTTCTGCTATAAAACATATCCAATTAAAAAAAAAATGTAATTCAAGTTTCTTCAGAAATTTAGGCCAATATGTATTCTGCTACATATTTTTGGTAAAAAAAATTCCAATAAGCATATATTTATTGGCTTGCACAAAAGTTATAGCATCTACAAACTATGGGATATATACTGGAATTTTTATTTATTTATATTTTTAATACTAGTAATGGCGGCAAGCAAGTGCCGGAGGAGATCCATTGGCCGGCACCCGCTGATTGGCTTGTGCTGTGACTAGTCAGGCATGCTCCCTACCCAGAACTGCAGAATCACATATATATACGTGATTCTGCACAAAGCAGCCACCATGTAGCAGTAAGCCCTCATTCACACTGAACACGGCTTTGAAATCGTGCGAGTTCATCTGAGCTTGCGTGATTTCAAAGCCACGTTTTAGTCCGACTTCGGGGGTGACTTGAAAGACATCTGTGTGGGTTCATGGACATCGTGGGTTCACATATGTCCATTGAACTAGTCCCCGAAGTCACCAATAGTAGTGCAGGAACTACTTATGGAAATTGGTGCGGCACCGCAATCGCACCGATTGAAACGCTCCTATTGCTGGCAATGGGCTCTAAATTGACAGGTCAAATTGCGTGTTAAATCATGTCGATGTGAACAGGGGCTAAATCTGCTATAGAGCGGTCGTTAAGTGGTTCATTTTAATGTTTTGCACAAGGGAAGATTTTATCTTAATCTTGCCTGCCAAATAAATAAATGTGGAAATGTGGAGAATCAAATCCACTTAAACGGAACATTCACAGCGGAATATGATTGGTGTGCTAAAATTGCCTGTTCTGCTATATGTTGGGTGTTTATGTCAACCCTTCTCTAGCTCTTTTTCTTGGGGTTAGACTTATTATATTGTATATGTTTATCTGTAGTACATTATTGTTTAGTAATATAGCATTACCTTTGTATATATTGACAAAAAGGCTACATTTTGGTGGGCTAAAATATTCAGTTACTGCTTTTCTGAATTATTGATGGTATTACATAGTGCCCTCATAATGAATTTTTTTCTATTTTTTTTTTTGCTATAAATCATAAGAGACCTGAATGTTTCACATAATACATAAATCCAACCAGCATACCATGGGCCTATTTTATCATAAAACTTTTCCATTATAACTTTTTTCCAACAACTAGCACACATATATTCTTTTGATTAAACAGAGAAAGCAGAATACACACATACAGTATTGGGAACATGTTTAGAATTGTAGTTCTTCAATGACAGTGTACAAATAGTGTGGGTAGATGGCAGCTGGGTAAAGTATGGGCTGTTGATATTGGGAAAGAGGGTTGAGAAAGGCTTTATTTTGTTGATTGTGTGAGGTTGTTGTTACTAAATTGGGAAAGAATATGCAGGATATGTTTGGTCTTGTAGAACAATATAATAAGAATAGGAAAAATATGCTAAAACATGTAGTTCCGGGAGTATAGGCTGGCTCCTGTAGTGCAGAAAAGGCAGGATACCCTGGATCCTGGGGAGCAGAATAGGCAGAATATCCTGGATCTTGTAGTTCAATGTAATCCAAGTAGTTAAACTCATAATTAGAATGTGTTACGCCCACCTTGTTTGAAATACATTTTTGGTAACTCAAGTATGGTTGAAATAATATGTATTCTAATAAAACACCAAAGTTACTACAAAATATTTTTGTATACTGTACACTGTGAAGCCCCAGGACTCTGAAGCATGCATGCTATTTTGGTAACTTTTAAAATTGTGGGAAAGATGAAACAGAGTTCTCGGAGGGCTTTTTGTCACGGAATAGGAAATCATTTATCTTTTAATGCACAGATGTCACAAGGGGGTACCTAGCATATCTTCCTCATGCCCATCAAGCTCTTGACAAATGCTGGACCTGACAGGGTTTATTGAGTTGTGTTCGGCTGTTCATTTTGATGGATTTCCTCGGTGGAAGGACTGATGACAGGTCTGGTGCAGAAAATGTAAAAATCGAAATTCTGCGTAAATATCCTTCCATCTGTACATCCAACATATGTATGAATTCATAATGAAAACTTGTGAGGAAAGAAATACGGTATGTCATTTTTACTATATTTGTAATGCAGATTCCTAAGTTTTTGTTCTAATCCTATTTACCTTACTAATGAAGGCAGGATTAGGTTGCAGGCTTCAATAACCATTAACTAGAGCAGGCTTTTTTTCTATTTCAATGCAGTTGAATGTATTCCCTAAGGCTCAATTGATCCAAATACATATCTTACAGTACCTACTAAAGACACTTGGAACTTATCAAAACATATTGGCTGTTTTACTGCATGCATCATGTGAATAACTTATTCTTAACTTCCCAAAACCCCGTTTTGAGCATTCCTTCAGGAACTTGTAAACTGTTTTTGAGATACAAGCAGCTTTATTGCACTTCTCCTTTGGATAGCTGGATAAAGGCAACTCTTACACCAAATAAAACATGAAAACTGCAATTGACAATCAGAAAAGGTTGTCCAGCACCCTACATTTCTATTGATTTATTTTAAGTGAGAAGAAGGGCATTTTCTCAACCTTGTGTAAGCTCTGACACTATCTGACATAAATCTTACACAGGGTTAGTACATTTAAATAAATTAAGTAGCAAGGGAACACACAAAAGATGAGTATACGTAGTTTGAGTAGAGGATTTATTTGCCCTAACGAGGAAAAATTACAGAGTCACTTATACAAAAGCAGCTAAGAATGTCAGCCTGTCTATTGAAGCATCCTCTAGTAATAAAAAATGTTATACAGATTATTCTGTCATTTTTTCTTTCCCTGTAGGGCTTTAAAAAAACAACTCAATATCATGGCCAGGTCTACCTTTGCCATTAGTATTTTTAAAATGTGTCAGGTTAGGCTATGATAGTAGTAAAAGTATATCTGTTAAGCTCTTTAGGACCCTGCGCCGACTTCGTACTGCAGATGGGTGGCTCCTACAGGCTGTTAGGGAATACCTGAACAATGAATGTAGTCAGCTATGTCAATCATTTAATCGATCGATGGCCAAAAGGGCCTCCAATACAAAAACAATTTATAATAATTAATTAAGCTGACTTAATTATTTTCGAGTTGTTTTGCCATGCACAAATCCTTTGAATAACATGATAAGATTGCTATAAGTATGGATAAGAATACCAAAAATAAATTAATATTTATTTGACAGAAGTCTATTTACAAACACCATAAATAATAGTCAGATTGGGATATGCATAGACACTTTTGCATTTGTTGTTATTTGCACTGAAGTTCTAAAATTATCTGTTACTATAGAGTATATACTGTACATATTAGATTTAATTCAATAATTAATTTCCCCCTTGTAGATATCCTTATTTGTTTTTATAAAATTTTGCAGATAATAATCTTGGCCCATGACCCTGCTGCAGTCGAACGGCTGGGTGAACTCCGTCAAAGTTATGCCGATACGGCAAATTAAAATTACCAAATTTTGGGGTGTTTAGGATATCTAATGGGGTAGCAAATCAGCTAGCATGAAATAATTGCAAACAGAAAAGTCAATATGAGAAATGGAAACTATAGTTAGCCTTCCACAAGCAGGTGTAGGTTTTAAAAAGGCTGCTGGCCAGACCCTCAGATGGCTGCCAATCAATGGGTAAAGTTGTCTTTTAATGATGAAGTGTCCTGGTGTATGTCTCTGTAGATGAAGTGTGTCTGTCCTGGCTTCAGTGAAGTGTGCCCCCCTTCAGATGATGAAATGTGATTGTGATCCCCTGTAGATGATGGGCATGTGTGTTAGATGAGGCGGTGTGATCTTTGATGTCTCTCTGTTTACTGATTTGCTATTTTTATATATGTAGCGGGGTCTCCTTTAAGGCCCCGGGACTACGTTACCCAGAACCCCGTTCGGCACCCAGAGTGCAATTGGCCACCGCAGAGACTCATGGGAGGGGCTATTTAAGAAGGAGGCGAGGCGGAGCTCGGTCTCTTTGGACACCGCGCTGCAAGCAACAGCTTCTTCCTCTGCGGATCTGCTGCAGTGCAAGGCCTGAAGCCTGGGGCCTTGTGCAACTTCCGAAGAGCCTTCCACCCCACTGCGGAGCCTGGGTGGCACCAGACTTGTCGAGTGAGGACATCAGTTGGATCGGGGACCCGATCGTTGCAGACGCTGTGTGCGGAAACACAGCAGGTGGAAGTCCCGGACTGGGATCGCGTCCGGAGTGGTGAGCGAGCACTTGCTCAAGTCAATAGACTGTACCGTGTTTAGGCCTATAGACTGCCTTGGCCCACCTATCGTTGTTTGTTGTTCCATTAGGAGACCAGTAGCAGGACAGAGTTAAAGGATCTCCAGTATAGTGTTCCTTGGGACTGCCTACTTGTGGATTACAAATACTGTTTCATCAAGTGCACCACCGAAAGTTTGCATGCGAATAAATACTAAGTGAAAAGACTGAGATTCCTTCTATGTCAGGCCTGACCAGGGAGGGGAGATAGAATATTGTTTAGTGCGCCACAGGGCGCGTACACCATAATAGCTGCGCGCGGTGGGTTATCGCGCTGGGCCATTGTTGTGTGCTACACCTATTGCTACAGGGCTCTGTAAGCAAGTTGCATGTGTTCTGTTCTGCCTATGCCTTTTGATATAGAAGTAAAACTATTATATTTGATCTCTCGCCTCAGTGTGTTGTCTTACTGCAAAGAGATTACTCCTTGCAATACTGTTGATTGTGATAGGTATAATCCCTAGACTAGCTGTGCCAGAGTGGGTCGAGTAAGATTGCCGGGGGTTGGCGGTGCTGTATTCAGGGCCCGAAATCAAACCAGCGGCTCTCTTAAGTGGGGTTAGCGCTACATATAATTGCAAATAATACACCCATAAAACTCCACCCAGATGGTGTATTTGGTATTTCTTACTTATTTCTTATTGGTGCATTATGTTATTGATTGACTCTTTGTTTGGACAAGCACTAGCTCAATTTGGCCACCTAGTGGCATTCTAAAGCCCCGTACACACGGTCGGACTTTTGCCCAACAAACTTTGTTTTAAGCAAGTTGGACCAACAATCCGACCGTGTGTATGCTCCATCGGACAAACTTTTTTTCGTTTGGTTTGGTTTTCATAGGACAAAAGTTGGGTCTGCAAACGGACAAACTTTTGCCCAACAAAAGTCCGATGGAACAAAGTCCTACCGTGTGTACAGAAAACCATAGGACTTTTGTCCGATGGACAAAACAACTAATGTTAAAATCAACCAACAATAGCAGAAGTTGACCAAAGGGTGACGGTCAAGAGCAGAAAAGAGCAGAAAAACCATGTGATGTTGCAAAAAGTTTTGGGAAAGTTTTCAGAAAAGTCCTGTGGTGTGTATGCTATGGGTGTGCCCGGCCAACTCCGTTCGGACAAAAATCCACGGAAAAGTCCAAAGGAAGTCCGACCGTGTGTACGGGGCTTTAGACTAGAAATGTTTATCTTCAATTTTTTTTTCTCAGGGGAAATACATTTTCTATCAACTAATCTGTTATGGGATAAATTTATATTTTACTATAAAAGATTCAACTATGTAATTTTACCTACAAACATAAAATGTCATTGAGGGTCTGGCTTCTTTTTAATTTGTGGTATAAGCATTTAAATGGAAAATGTTTAACTATAAACAGGTATACACCTCAGACCATATTTACAATATTAGTGATACACATAAAATAAATAAAATGATTTGCATATATAAACCATTACTTCATTATTGCTACATTATACTGCCAGTGCCCACACTTCAAACAGTATTGATAATGAATACAACGAACCAAAAAAAATATGATGAGATTATAGACTTTTTTTTTTTAATTGAAAAGAGTTCTTAGTACTCTACATTTTTCAGTCTGTTTCTACAATGTCCCAAAAATATCAAGTTGAATTTTATACAATCCTGAAATATGTCATTCTTTTTTTTTCTTGGTTTCAAACTCCTAAAAAGATTTCTCGTGTGTTGATTCTTTGGTTGTCCTTCATTTCAGTGAACAATAAAGGAGCTGTCAAGGTCACCTGTGGCCAGGTGACAGATGCACACCGTAGGGGGACAGGAGTGCACCGCGAGGTAGTGAACCCTATGGCTGGCTTCTGCGGATAGGAAACTGGGTGGTTGTGGAAAGCGGGACCAGAGGAGCACAACCGGGATCCTAACGGAAGCTAGAGCCAAGATTCCCCAGGGCGCGGAGTCTAAGACCCAGCAGGTCTTCTCCAGGGCCTCTAGTGGTGAGGATGTTATGCTGCAGGCTGGGACCAGGTCGCGGCCCCTGGAGTTTCCTAGCTCACGCCCCGTAGGATAAGGGGAAAAGAGGGGAAGCAGCAGCACAAGATATGAGAGAACCGAATAACAAGCTGAAGGTCAGGGGCCACAAGCAGACAAGGATAACGAAAGAACGAGCCGAAGGTCAAGGGTCACGAGCAGACAGGGATAGTCGGGGACAAGCCAATAACGTAACAGAGAGACAGACGTAGCACACGGCAGGCAGGAACCCAAACACACAATGCCTAACAAACACGTTGATCAGCCAAGCAGGCTTGCAGTGCACAGGTTAATATAGTGTTCTGTGATAGGGCCTGGGGTGGAGTCTGGCTGGGAGGAGATTATAAAGGAAGCCAGGTGAAGGAGGTCTGGTCTCTAAGATGAACACATGAGGAGGAAAAGGTAAGATGGCAGACAGACATTAATGCATATCCATGACAGGAGCTATTATTGACTGGGGATACAAGGCTGTTGTCATGGATATGCATTAATGTCTGTCTGCCATCTTACCTTTTACCTTTCCTCCTCATGTGTTCATCTTAGAGGCCAGAACCCTTTCACCTGGCTTCCTTTATAATCTCCTCCCAGCCTGACTCCACCCCAGGCCCTATCACAGAACACTATATTAACCTGTGCACTGCAAGCCTGCTTTGCTTATCAACGTGTTTGTTAGGCATTGTGTGTTTGGGTTCCTGCCTGCCGTGTGCTACGTTTGTCTCTCTGTTACGTTATTGGCTTGTCCCCGACTATCCCTGTCTGCTCGTGACCCTTGACCTTCGGCTTGTCTTTCGTTATCCTTGTCTGCTTGTGGCCCTTGACCTTCAGCTTGTTATTCGTTACTCTTATATCTTGTGCTGCTGCTTCCCCTCTTTTCCCCTTATCCTACGGGGCATGAGCTAGGAGACTCTAGGGGCCGCGACCTGGACCCAGCCTGCAGCATAACATCCTCACCACTAGAGGCTCTGGAGAAGACCTGTTGGGTCTTAGACTCCGCGCCCTGGGGAATCTTGGCTCTAGCTTCCTATAGGATCCCGGTTGTGCTCCTCTGGTCCCGCTTTCCACAACCACCCAGTTTCCTATCCGCAGCAGTCAGCCATAGGGTTCACTACCTTGCGGTGCACTCCTGTCCCCCTACGGTGTGCATCTGTCACCTGGCCGTAGGTGACCTGACAGTTTGATCAGCCATGAACCCGGCTGACATGCCGCTCCCCGCGGATGATCCATTGCAGGGCATAGTTCGCAGACTTGAAACCCAGGAATCGAATCAGACTCAGGTGATGCGATTCCTCCAGGATCTGGCTTCTCGATTCGAGCAGCTTCAGGCCTCCTTGGGAACCCCGAATCCGCAACCTCAAGTACAACCAGCGGTTGTACCTATCGCACCAGTCGCAGCCACACACTCACTAACACTGCCAGCTCCGTTCCGTTTCTCTGGGGACTCCAAGGCCTGCAGGGGGTTTCTCAGCCAATGCACAATTCATTTTGAGCTTCAGCCTCAAAACTTCCTGTCTGACCAGGCTAAGGTAGCCTATATCATTTCCCTCCTCTTCGGTGAAGCTTTGGCCTGGGCTGCCCCCCTGTGGGAGAGGAATGATCCGGTGGTTTCCAGCCTGTCCGACTTCTTGAAGCTCTTTCGTAATATCTTCGAAGAGCCGGCTCGGGCTTCTTCAGCGGCTAGTGCTGTCTTACGTCTTCGCCAAGAATCTAGTTCAGTGGGACAATATGCTCTTCAGTTCCGTATCCACACAGCTGAATTGAGCTGGAATAATGAGGCCCTGGTCGCTACCTTTTTACATGGCCTCTCTGACCGAGTGAAAGACGAATTAGCGGGAAGAGCCATTCCCGTCGGTCTGGACGATGTAATTTCGTTATGCAATCAGATCGACATTCGTTTTCAAGAGAGGTCCTTAGAAAAAAGACGCCAGCACTCTCTGGGTTCTAGCCAGTCTGAGCTCCCCTCCCTTCGTCCTGTGGAGCATCCTCTACCTGCTGAGGAACCTATGCAGCTGGGCCGGACCAGACTAACCCCCGAAGAACGTGCTAGGCGCAGAACTCTGGGCTTGTGCCTCTATTGTGGGGGCAAGGGTCATTTTCGTGACTCCTGCTCGCTTCGTCCGGGAAACGCTCGGGTCTAATACATTTGGAAGGTGGAGTATTGGACCCAGAAACATCACCTTCTCGCCTTCTCTTGCCGGTGTTCCTTCATGTAGGCACTTCTCCTCAGTCAACCCTTGCATATCTGGATTCCGGGGCTGCCGGCAATTTTATGGATTGGAGAACTGCTTCTTCTATGAAGCTTACCCTTTCACCTCTCATTACCCCATTGGTAGTCTCGGCAATTGATGGCACTGTTCTCCCAGGGGGCCCTATTCGCTTCCAGACGCTACCCATTAGGATGTCGGTAGGGATTCTCCACCAGGAGTGGATATCCTTTCTTATTCTACCCAAGGCCTCTACCCCAGTTGTATTGGCCTCCCTTGGCTACAGCTCCACTCTCCACTAGGGATGAGCTTCGTGTTCGAGTCGAACATACGTTCGACTCGAACATCGGCTGTTCGATCGTTCGACGAAGATCGAACGATTTGGGCCGTTCGCGCCAAATTCGAGTGACGCGAACGGCCCACAATGCACTACGCCATCGCAGTGTCATCCAGGCGCTGTGATTGGCCAAGCATGCACTGTGACCCCGCATGCTTGGCCAATCACAGCGCCGGCAGCGAGGAGAGCAATGATTGGCCACAGGCAGGATGCCTGTGGCCAATTATTGCTGAGGGGGTTTAGTACACGCCCCACACTATAAAAGGCCGCCAGCGCGGCGGCCTTGTGTAGTGTGTTCCGGAGTAGGGAAAGAGAAGCATAGGCAGGGACAGTGTCATTATTTTTCCTTTACATAATCCTGGATTCCTTGTGTTTAGGGACAGATAAGGATAGGTAGGGAGAGTGTCAGTGACAGTGTGCTATTCTGTGCTAATCCTTGTTTGTAGGGACAGAGAGGTACAGTGAGGGAAAGTGTCAGTGTGCTATTCTGTTCTAAACCAATCTTGCTGAACCATACTTTCAATCCTTGAGTTTAGGGACAGAGAGGTACAGTGAGGGAAAGTGTCAGTGTGCTATTTTGTGCTAAATCTTGTTTGTAGGGACAGAGAGGTACAGTGAGGGAAGTGTCAGTGTGCTATTCTGTTCTAAACCAATTTTGCTGTTCCATATTTTCAATCCTTGAGTTTAGGGACAGAGAAGGACACTCATAGAAATTATCAGTGTGCTATTCTGTGCTAAATCTTGTTTGTAGGGAGGGACAGAGTAGGACAGTGAGGGAAAGTGTCAGTGTGCTATTCTGTTCTAAAACTATTTTGCTGAACCATATTTTCAATCCTTGAGTTGAGGGACAGAGAGGTACAGTGAGTGAAACTGACAGTGTGCTATTCTGTTCTAAACCAATTTTGCTGTTCCATATTTTCAATCCTTGAGTTGAGGGACAGAGAGGTACAGTGAGTGAAACTGACAGTGTGCTATTCTGTTCTAAACCAATTTTGCTGTTCCATATTTTCAATCCTTGAGTTGAGGGACAGAGAGGTACAGTGAGTGAAACTGACAGTGTGCTATTCTGTTCTAAACCAATTTTGCTGTTCCATATTTTCAATCCTTGAGTTGAGGGACAGAGAGGTACAGTGAGTGAAACTGACAGTGTGCTATTCTGTTCTAAACCAATTTTGCTGTTCCATATTTTCAATCCTTGAGTTGAGGGACAGAGAGGTACAGTGAGTGAAACTGACAGTGTGCTATTCTGTTCTAAACCAATTTTGCTGTTCCATATTTTCAATCCTTGAGTTGAGGGACAGAGAGGTACAGTGAGTGAAACTGACAGTGTGCTATTCTGTTCTAAACCAATTTTGCTGTTCCATATTTTCAATCCTTGAGTTGAGGGACAGAGAGGTACAGTGAGTGAAACTGACAGTGTGCTATTCTGTTCTAAACCAATTTTGCTGTTCCATATTTTCAATCCTTGAGTTGAGGGACAGAGAGGTACAGTGAGTGAAACTGACAGTGTGCTATTCTGTTCTAAACCAATTTTGCTGTTCCATATTTTCAATCCTTGAGTTGAGGGACAGAGAGGTACAGTGAGTGAAACTGACAGTGTGCTATTCTGTTCTAAACCAATTTTGCTGTTCCATATTTTCAATCCTTGAGTTTAGGGACAGAGAAGGACACTCGTAGAAATTATCAGTGTGCTATTCTGTGCTAAATCTTGTTTGTAGGGAGGGACAGAGTAGGACAGTGAGGGAAAGTGTCAGTGTGCTATTCTGTTCTAAAACTATTTTGCTGAACCATATTTTCAATCCTTGAGTTGAGGGACAGAGAGGTACAGTGAGTGAAACTGACAGTGTGCTATTCTGTTCTAAACCAATTTTGCTGTTCCATATTTTCAATCCTTGGGTTGAGGGACAGAGAGGTACAGTGAGTGAAACTGACAGTGTGCTATTCTGTTCTAAACCAATTTTGCTGTTCCATATTTTCAATCCTTGAGTTGAGGGACAGAGAGGTACAGTGAGTGAAACTGACAGTGTGCTATTCTGTTCTAAACCAATTTTGCTGTTCCATATTTTCAATCCTTGAGTTGAGGGACAGAGAGGTACAGTGAGTGAAACTGACAGTGTGCTATTCTGTTCTAAACCAATTTTGCTGTTCCATATTTTCAATCCTTGAGTTGAGGGACAGAGAGGTACAGTGAGTGAAACTGACAGTGTGCTATTCTGTTCTAAACCAATTTTGCTGTTCCATATTTTCAATCCTTGAGTTGAGGGACAGAGAGGTACAGTGAGTGAAACTGACAGTGTGCTATTCTGTTCTAAACCAATTTTGCTGTTCCATATTTTCAATCCTTGAGTTGAGGGACAGAGAGGTACAGTGAGTGAAACTGACAGTGTGCTATTCTGTTCTAAACCAATTTTGCTGTTCCATATTTTCAATCCTTGAGTTGAGGGACAGAGAGGTACAGTGAGTGAAACTGACAGTGTGCTATTCTGTTCTAAACCAATTTTGCTGTTCCATATTTTCAATCCTTGAGTTGAGGGACAGAGAGGTACAGTGAGTGAAACTGACAGTGTGCTATTCTGTTCTAAACCAATTTTGCTGTTCCATATTTTCAATCCTTGAGTTTAGGGACAGAGAAGGACACTCGTAGAAATTATCAGTGTGCTATTCTGTGCTAAATCTTGTTTGTAGGGAGGGACAGAGTAGGACAGTGAGGGAAAGTGTCAGTGTGCTATTCTGTTCTAAAACTATTTTGCTGAACCATATTTTCAATCCTTGAGTTGAGGGACAGAGAGGTACAGTGAGTGAAACTGACAGTGTGCTATTCTGTTCTAAACCAATTTTGCTGTTCCATATTTTCAATCCTTGGGTTGAGGGACAGAGAGGTACAGTGAGTGAAACTGACAGTGTGCTATTCTGTTCTAAACCAATTTTGCTGTTCCATATTTTCAATCCTTGAGTTGAGGGACAGAGAGGTACAGTGAGTGAAACTGACAGTGTGCTATTCTGTTCTAAACCAATTTTGCTGTTCCATATTTTCAATCCTTGAGTTGAGGGACAGAGAGGTACAGTGAGTGAAACTGACAGTGTGCTATTCTGTTCTAAACCAATTTTGCTGTTCCATATTTTCAATCCTTGAGTTGAGGGACAGAGAGGTACAGTGAGTGAAACTGACAGTGTGCTATTCTGTTCTAAACCAATTTTGCTGTTCCATATTTTCAATCCTTGAGTTGAGGGACAGAGAGGTACAGTGAGTGAAACTGACAGTGTGCTATTCTGTTCTAAACCAATTTTGCTGTTCCATATTTTCAATCCTTGAGTTGAGGGACAGAGAGGTACAGTGAGTGAAACTGACAGTGTGCTATTCTGTTCTAAACCAATTTTGCTGTTCCATATTTTCAATCCTTGAGTTGAGGGACAGAGAGGTACAGTGAGTGAAACTGACAGTGTGCTATTCTGTTCTAAACCAATTTTGCTGTTCCATATTTTCAATCCTTGAGTTGAGGGACAGAGAGGTACAGTGAGTGAAACTGACAGTGTGCTATTCTGTTCTAAACCAATTTTGCTGTTCCATATTTTCAATCCTTGAGTTGAGGGACAGAGAGGTACAGTGAGTGAAACTGACAGTGTGCTATTCTGTTCTAAACCAATTTTGCTGTTCCATATTTTCAATCCTTGAGTTGAGGGACAGAGAGATACAGTGAGTGAAACTGACAGTGTGCTATTCTGTTCTAAACCAATTTTGCTGTTCCATATTTTCAATCCTTGAGTTTAGGGACAGAGAAGGACACTCGTAGAAATTATCAGTGTGCTATTCTGTGCTAAATCTTGTTTGTAGGGAGGGACAGAGTAGGACAGTGAGGGAAAGTGTCAGTGTGCTATTCTGTTCTAAAACTATTTTGCTGAACCATATTTTCAATCCTTGAGTTGAGGGACAGAGAGGTACAGTGAGTGAAACTGACAGTGTGCTATTCTGTTCTAAACCAATTTTGCTGTTCCATATTTTCAATCCTTGAGTTGAGGGACAGAGAGGTACAGTGAGTGAAACTGACAGTGTGCTATTCTGTTCTAAACCAATTTTGCTGTTCCATATTTTCAATCCTTGAGTTGAGGGACAGAGAGGTACAGTGAGTGAAACTGACAGTGTGCTATTCTGTTCTAAACCAATTTTGCTGTTCCATATTTTCAATCCTTGAGTTGAGGGACAGAGAGGTACAGTGAGTGAAACTGACAGTGTGCTATTCTGTTCTAAACCAATTTTGCTGTTCCATATTTTCAATCCTTGAGTTGAGGGACAGAGAGGTACAGTGAGTGAAACTGACAGTGTGCTATTCTGTTCTAAACCAATTTTGCTGTTCCATATTTTCAATCCTTGAGTTGAGGGACAGAGAGGTACAGTGAGTGAAACTGACAGTGTGCTATTCTGTTCTAAACCAATTTTGCTGTTCCATATTTTCAATCCTTGAGTTGAGGGACAGAGAGGTACAGTGAGTGAAACTGACAGTGTGCTATTCTGTTCTAAACCAATTTTGCTGTTCCATATTTTCAATCCTTGAGTTGAGGGACAGAGAGGTACAGTGAGTGAAACTGACAGTGTGCTATTCTGTTCTAAACCAATTTTGCTGTTCCATATTTTCAATCCTTGAGTTTAGGGACAGAGAAGGACACTCGTAGAAATTATCAGTGTGCTATTCTGTGCTAAATCTTGTTTGTAGGGAGGGACAGAGTAGGACAGTGAGGGAAAGTGTCAGTGTGCTATTCTGTTCTAAAACTATTTTGCTGAACCATATTTTCAATCCTTGAGTTGAGGGACAGAGAGGTACAGTGAGTGAAACTGACAGTGTGCTATTCTGTTCTAAACCAATTTTGCTGTTCCATATTTTCAATCCTTGGGTTGAGGGACAGAGAGGTACAGTGAGTGAAACTGACAGTGTGCTATTCTGTTCTAAACCAATTTTGCTGTTCCATATTTTCAATCCTTGAGTTGAGGGACAGAGAGGTACAGTGAGTGAAACTGACAGTGTGCTATTCTGTTCTAAACCAATTTTGCTGTTCCATATTTTCAATCCTTGAGTTGAGGGACAGAGAGGTACAGTGAGTGAAACTGACAGTGTGCTATTCTGTTCTAAACCAATTTTGCTGTTCCATATTTTCAATCCTTGAGTTGAGGGACAGAGAGGTACAGTGAGTGAAACTGACAGTGTGCTATTCTGTTCTAAACCAATTTTGCTGTTCCATATTTTCAATCCTTGAGTTGAGGGACAGAGAGGTACAGTGAGTGAAACTGACAGTGTGCTATTCTGTTCTAAACCAATTTTGCTGTTCCATATTTTCAATCCTTGAGTTGAGGGACAGAGAGGTACAGTGAGTGAAACTGACAGTGTGCTATTCTGTTCTAAACCAATTTTGCTGTTCCATATTTTCAATCCTTGAGTTGAGGGACAGAGAGGTACAGTGAGTGAAACTGACAGTGTGCTATTCTGTTCTAAACCAATTTTGCTGTTCCATATTTTCAATCCTTGAGTTGAGGGACAGAGAGGTACAGTGAGTGAAACTGACAGTGTGCTATTCTGTTCTAAACCAATTTTGCTGTTCCATATTTTCAATCCTTGAGTTTAGGGACAGAGAAGGACACTCGTAGAAATTATCAGTGTGCTATTCTGTGCTAAATCTTGTTTGTAGGGAGGGACAGAGTAGGACAGTGAGGGAAAGTGTCAGTGTGCTATTCTGTTCTAAAACTATTTTGCTGAACCATATTTTCAATCCTTGAGTTGAGGGACAGAGAGGTACAGTGAGTGAAACTGACAGTGTGCTATTCTGTTCTAAACCAATTTTGCTGTTCCATATTTTCAATCCTTGGGTTGAGGGACAGAGAGGTACAGTGAGTGAAACTGACAGTGTGCTATTCTGTTCTAAACCAATTTTGCTGTTCCATATTTTCAATCCTTGAGTTGAGGGACAGAGAGGTACAGTGAGTGAAACTGACAGTGTGCTATTCTGTTCTAAACCAATTTTGCTGTTCCATATTTTCAATCCTTGAGTTGAGGGACAGAGAGGTACAGTGAGTGAAACTGACAGTGTGCTATTCTGTTCTAAACCAATTTTGCTGTTCCATATTTTCAATCCTTGAGTTGAGGGACAGAGAGGTACAGTGAGTGAAACTGACAGTGTGCTATTCTGTTCTAAACCAATTTTGCTGTTCCATATTTTCAATCCTTGAGTTGAGGGACAGAGAGGTACAGTGAGTGAAACTGACAGTGTGCTATTCTGTTCTAAACCAATTTTGCTGTTCCATATTTTCAATCCTTGAGTTGAGGGACAGAGAGGTACAGTGAGTGAAACTGACAGTGTGCTATTCTGTTCTAAACCAATTTTGCTGTTCCATATTTTCAATCCTTGAGTTGAGGGACAGAGAGGTACAGTGAGTGAAACTGACAGTGTGCTATTCTGTTCTAAACCAATTTTGCTGTTCCATATTTTCAATCCTTCAGTTGAGGGACAGAGAGGTACAGTGAGTGAAACTGACAGTGTGCTATTCTGTTCTAAACCAATTTTGCTGTTCCATATTTTCAATCCTTGAGTTGAGGGACAGAGAGGTACAGTGAGTGAAACTGACAGTGTGCTATTCTGTTCTAAACCAATTTTGCTGTTCCATATTTTCAATCCTTGAGTTGAGGGACAGAGAGATACAGTGAGTGAAACTGACAGTGTGCTATTCTGTTCTAAACCAATTTTGCTGTTCCATATTTTCAATCCTTGAGTTTAGGGACAGAGAAGGACACTCGTAGAAATTATCAGTGTGCTATTCTGTGCTAAATCTTGTTTGTAGGGAGGGACAGAGTAGGACAGTGAGGGAAAGTGTCAGTGTGCTATTCTGTTCTAAAACTATTTTGCTGAACCATATTTTCAATCCTTGAGTTGAGGGACAGAGAGGTACAGTGAGTGAAACTGACAGTGTGCTATTCTGTTCTAAACCAATTTTGCTGTTCCATATTTTCAATCCTTGAGTTGAGGGACAGAGAGGTACAGTGAGTGAAACTGACAGTGTGCTATTCTGTTCTAAACCAATTTTGCTGTTCCATATTTTCAATCCTTGAGTTGAGGGACAGAGAGGTACAGTGAGTGAAACTGACAGTGTGCTATTCTGTTCTAAACCAATTTTGCTGTTCCATATTTTCAATCCTTGAGTTGAGGGACAGAGAGGTACAGTGAGTGAAACTGACAGTGTGCTATTCTGTTCTAAACCAATTTTGCTGTTCCATATTTTCAATCCTTGAGTTGAGGGACAGAGAGGTACAGTGAGTGAAACTGACAGTGTGCTATTCTGTTCTATACCAATTTTGCTGTTCCATATTTTCAATCCTTGAGTTGAGGGACAGAGAGGTACAGTGAGTGAAACTGACAGTGTGCTATTCTGTTCTAAACCAATTTTGCTGTTCCATATTTTCAATCCTTGAGTTTAGGGACAGAGAAGGACACTCGTAGAAATTATCAGTGTGCTATTCTGTGCTAAATCTTGTTTGTAGGGAGGGACAGAGTAGGACAGTGAGGGAAAGTGTCAGTGTGCTATTCTGTTCTAAAACTATTTTGCTGAACCATATTTTCAATCCTTGAGTTGAGGGACAGAGAGGTACAGTGAGTGAAACTGACAGTGTGCTATTCTGTTCTAAACCAATTTTGCTGTTCCATATTTTCAATCCTTGAGTTGAGGGACAGAGAGGTACAGTGAGTGAAACTGACAGTGTGCTATTCTGTTCTAAACCAATTTTGCTGTTCCATATTTTCAATCCTTGAGTTGAGGGACAGAGAGGTACAGTGAGTGAAACTGACAGTGTGCTATTCTGTTCTAAACCAATTTTGCTGTTCCATATTTTCAATCCTTGAGTTGAGGGACAGAGAGGTACAGTGAGTGAAACTGACAGTGTGCTATTCTGTTCTAAACCAATTTTGCTGTTCCATATTTTCAATCCTTGAGTTGAGGGACAGAGAGGTACAGTGAGTGAAACTGACAGTGTGCTATTCTGTTCTAAACCAATTTTGCTGTTCCATATTTTCAATCCTTGAGTTGAGGGACAGAGAGGTACAGTGAGTGAAACTGACAGTGTGCTATTCTGTTCTAAACCAATTTTGCTGTTCCATATTTTCAATCCTTGAGTTGAGGGACAGAGAGGTACAGTGAGTGAAACTGACAGTGTGCTATTCTGTTCTAAACCAATTTTGCTGTTCCATATTTTCAATCCTTGAGTTGAGGGACAGAGAGGTACAGTGAGTGAAACTGACAGTGTGCTATTCTGTTCTAAACCAATTTTGCTGTTCCATATTTTCAATCCTTGAGTTGAGGGACAGAGAGGTACAGTGAGTGAAACTGACAGTGTGCTATTCTGTTCTAAACCAATTTTGCTGTTCCATATTTTCAATCCTTGAGTTGAGGGACAGAGAGGTACAGTGAGTGAAACTGACAGTGTGCTATTCTGTTCTAAACCAATTTTGCTGTTCCATATTTTCAATCCTTGAGTTGAGGGACAGAGAGGTACAGTGAGTGAAACTGACAGTGTGCTATTCTGTTCTAAACCAATTTTGCTGTTCCATATTTTCAATCCTTGAGTTGAGGGACAGAGAGGTACAGTGAGTGAAACTGACAGTGTGCTATTCTGTTCTAAACCAATTTTGCTGTTCCATATTTTTATTCCTTGAGTTGAGGGACAGAGAGGTACAGTGAGTGAAACTGACAGTGTGCTATTCTGTTCTAAACCAATTTTGCTGTTCCATATTTTCAATCCTTGAGTTGAGGGACAGAGAGGTACAGTGAGTGAAACTGACAGTGTGCTATTCTGTTCTATACCAATTTTGCTGTTCCATATTTTCAATCCTTGAGTTGAGGGACAGAGAGGTACAGTGAGTGAAACTGACAGTGTGCTATTCTGTTCTAAACCAATTTTGCTGTTCCATATTTTCAATCCTTGAGTTTAGGGACAGAGAAGGACACTCGTAGAAATTATCAGTGTGCTATTCTGTGCTAAATCTTGTTTGTAGGGAGGGACAGAGTAGGACAGTGAGGGAAAGTGTCAGTGTGCTATTCTGTTCTAAAACTATTTTGCTGAACCATATTTTCAATCCTTGAGTTGAGGGACAGAGAGGTACAGTGAGTGAAACTGACAGTGTGCTATTCTGTTCTAAACCAATTTTGCTGTTCCATATTTTCAATCCTTGAGTTGAGGGACAGAGAGGTACAGTGAGTGAAACTGACAGTGTGCTATTCTGTTCTAAACCAATTTTGCTGTTCCATATTTTCAATCCTTGAGTTGAGGGACAGAGAGGTACAGTGAGTGAAACTGACAGTGTGCTATTCTGTTCTAAACCAATTTTGCTGTTCCATATTTTCAATCCTTGAGTTGAGGGACAGAGAGGTACAGTGAGTGAAACTGACAGTGTGCTATTCTGTTCTAAACCAATTTTGCTGTTCCATATTTTCAATCCTTGAGTTGAGGGACAGAGAGGTACAGTGAGTGAAACTGACAGTGTGCTATTCTGTTCTAAACCAATTTTGCTGTTCCATATTTTCAATCCTTGAGTTGAGGGACAGAGAGGTACAGTGAGTGAAACTGACAGTGTGCTATTCTGTTCTAAACCAATTTTGCTGTTCCATATTTTCAATCCTTGAGTTTAGGGACAGAGAAGGACACTCGTAGAAATTATCAGTGTGCTATTCTGTGCTAAATCTTGTTTGTAGGGAGGGACAGAGTAGGACAGTGAGGGAAAGTGTCAGTGTGCTATTCTGTTCTAAAACTATTTTGCTGAACCATATTTTCAATCCTTGAGTTGAGGGACAGAGAGGTACAGTGAGTGAAACTGACAGTGTGCTATTCTGTTCTAAACCAATTTTGCTGTTCCATATTTTCAATCCTTGGGTTGAGGGACAGAGAGGTACAGTGAGTGAAACTGACAGTGTGCTATTCTGTTCTAAACCAATTTTGCTGTTCCATATTTTCAATCCTTGAGTTGAGGGACAGAGAGGTACAGTGAGTGAAACTGACAGTGTGCTATTCTGTTCTAAACCAATTTTGCTGTTCCATATTTTCAATCCTTGAGTTGAGGGACAGAGAGGTACAGTGAGTGAAACTGACAGTGTGCTATTCTGTTCTAAACCAATTTTGCTGTTCCATATTTTCAATCCTTGAGTTGAGGGACAGAGAGGTACAGTGAGTGAAACTGACAGTGTGCTATTCTGTTCTAAACCAATTTTGCTGTTCCATATTTTCAATCCTTGAGTTGAGGGACAGAGAGGTACAGTGAGTGAAACTGACAGTGTGCTATTCTGTTCTAAACCAATTTTGCTGTTCCATATTTTCAATCCTTGAGTTGAGGGACAGAGAGGTACAGTGAGTGAAACTGACAGTGTGCTATTCTGTTCTAAACCAATTTTGCTGTTCCATATTTTCAATCCTTGAGTTGAGGGACAGAGAGGTACAGTGAGTGAAACTGACAGTGTGCTATTCTGTTCTAAACCAATTTTGCTGTTCCATATTTTCAATCCTTGAGTTGAGGGACAGAGAGGTACAGTGAGTGAAACTGACAGTGTGCTATTCTGTTCTAAACCAATTTTGCTGTTCCATATTTTCAATCCTTGAGTTTAGGGACAGAGAAGGACACTCGTAGAAATTATCAGTGTGCTATTCTGTGCTAAATCTTGTTTGTAGGGAGGGACAGAGTAGGACAGTGAGGGAAAGTGTCAGTGTGCTATTCTGTTCTAAAACTATTTTGCTGAACCATATTTTCAATCCTTGAGTTGAGGGACAGAGAGGTACAGTGAGTGAAACTGACAGTGTGCTATTCTGTTCTAAACCAATTTTGCTGTTCCATATTTTCAATCCTTGGGTTGAGGGACAGAGAGGTACAGTGAGTGAAACTGACAGTGTGCTATTCTGTTCTAAACCAATTTTGCTGTTCCATATTTTCAATCCTTGAGTTGAGGGACAGAGAGGTACAGTGAGTGAAACTGACAGTGTGCTATTCTGTTCTAAACCAATTTTGCTGTTCCATATTTTCAATCCTTGAGTTGAGGGACAGAGAGGTACAGTGAGTGAAACTGACAGTGTGCTATTCTGTTCTAAACCAATTTTGCTGTTCCATATTTTCAATCCTTGAGTTGAGGGACAGAGAGGTACAGTGAGTGAAACTGACAGTGTGCTATTCTGTTCTAAACCAATTTTGCTGTTCCATATTTTCAATCCTTGAGTTGAGGGACAGAGAGGTACAGTGAGTGAAACTGACAGTGTGCTATTCTGTTCTAAACCAATTTTGCTGTTCCATATTTTCAATCCTTAAGTTGAGGGACAGAGAGGTACAGTGAGTGAAACTGACAGTGTGCTATTCTGTTCTAAACCAATTTTGCTGTTCCATATTTTCAATCCTTGAGTTGAGGGACAGAGAGGTACAGTGAGTGAAACTGACAGTGTGCTATTCTGTTCTAAACCAATTTTGCTGTTCCATATTTTCAATCCTTGAGTTGAGGGACAGAGAGGTACAGTGAGTGAAACTGACAGTGTGCTATTCTGTTCTAAACCAATTTTGCTGTTCCATATTTTCAATCCTTGAGTTGAGGGACAGAGAGGTACAGTGAGTGAAACTGACAGTGTGCTATTCTGTTCTAAACCAATTTTGCTGTTCCATATTTTCAATCCTTGAGTTGAGGGACAGAGAGATACAGTGAGTGAAACTGACAGTGTGCTATTCTGTTCTAAACCAATTTTGCTGTTCCATATTTTCAATCCTTGAGTTTAGGGACAGAGAAGGACACTCGTAGAAATTATCAGTGTGCTATTCTGTGCTAAATCTTGTTTGTAGGGAGGGACAGAGTAGGACAGTGAGGGAAAGTGTCAGTGTGCTATTCTGTTCTAAAACTATTTTGCTGAACCATATTTTCAATCCTTGAGTTGAGGGACAGAGAGGTACAGTGAGTGAAACTGACAGTGTGCTATTCTGTTCTAAACCAATTTTGCTGTTCCATATTTTCAATCCTTGAGTTGAGGGACAGAGAGGTACAGTGAGTGAAACTGACAGTGTGCTATTCTGTTCTAAACCAATTTTGCTGTTCCATATTTTCAATCCTTGAGTTGAGGGACAGAGAGGTACAGTGAGTGAAACTGACAGTGTGCTATTCTGTTCTAAACCAATTTTGCTGTTCCATATTTTCAATCCTTGAGTTGAGGGACAGAGAGGTACAGTGAGTGAAACTGACAGTGTGCTATTCTGTTCTAAACCAATTTTGCTGTTCCATATTTTCAATCCTTGAGTTGAGGGACAGAGAGGTACAGTGAGTGAAACTGACAGTGTGCTATTCTGTTCTAAACCAATTTTGCTGTTCCATATTTTCAATCCTTGAGTTGAGGGACAGAGAGGTACAGTGAGTGAAACTGACAGTGTGCTATTCTGTTCTAAACCAATTTTGCTGTTCCATATTTTCAATCCTTGAGTTGAGGGACAGAGAGGTACAGTGAGTGAAACTGACAGTGTGCTATTCTGTTCTAAACCAATTTTGCTGTTCCATATTTTCAATCCTTGAGTTGAGGGACAGAGAGGTACAGTGAGTGAAACTGACAGTGTGCTATTCTGTTCTAAACCAATTTTGCTGTTCCATATTTTCAATCCTTGAGTTTAGGGACAGAGAAGGACACTCGTAGAAATTATCAGTGTGCTATTCTGTGCTAAATCTTGTTTGTAGGGAGGGACAGAGTAGGACAGTGAGGGAAAGTGTCAGTGTGCTATTCTGTTCTAAAACTATTTTGCTGAACCATATTTTCAATCCTTGAGTTGAGGGACAGAGAGGTACAGTGAGTGAAACTGACAGTGTGCTATTCTGTTCTAAACCAATTTTGCTGTTCCATATTTTCAATCCTTGGGTTGAGGGACAGAGAGGTACAGTGAGTGAAACTGACAGTGTGCTATTCTGTTCTAAACCAATTTTGCTGTTCCATATTTTCAATCCTTGAGTTGAGGGACAGAGAGGTACAGTGAGTGAAACTGACAGTGTGCTATTCTGTTCTAAACCAATTTTGCTGTTCCATATTTTCAATCCTTGAGTTGAGGGACAGAGAGGTACAGTGAGTGAAACTGACAGTGTGCTATTCTGTTCTAAACCAATTTTGCTGTTCCATATTTTCAATCCTAGAGTTGAGGGACAGAGAGGTACAGTGAGTGAAACTGACAGTGTGCTATTCTGTTCTAAACCAATTTTGCTGTTCCATATTTTCAATCCTTGAGTTGAGGGACAGAGAGGTACAGTGAGTGAAACTGACAGTGTGCTATTCTGTTCTAAACCAATTTTGCTGTTCCATATTTTCAATCCTTGAGTTGAGGGACAGAGAGGTGCAGTGAGTGAAACTGACAGTGTGCTATTCTGTTCTAAACCAATTTTGCTGTTCCATATTTTCAATCCTTGAGTTGAGGGACAGAGAGGTACAGTGAGTGAAACTGACAGTGTGCTATTCTGTTCTAAACCAATTTTGCTGTTCCATATTTTCAATCCTTGAGTTGAGGGACAGAGAGGTACAGTGAGTGAAACTGACAGTGTGCTATTCTGTTCTAAACCAATTTTGCTGTTCCATATTTTCAATCCTTGAGTTTAGGGACAGAGAAGGACACTCGTAGAAATTATCAGTGTGCTATTCTGTGCTAAATCTTGTTTGTAGGGAGGGACAGAGTAGGACAGTGAGGGAAAGTGTCAGTGTGCTATTCTGTTCTAAAACTATTTTGCTGAACCATATTTTCAATCCTTGAGTTGAGGGACAGAGAGGTACAGTGAGTGAAACTGACAGTGTGCTATTCTGTTCTAAACCAATTTTGCTGTTCCATATTTTCAATCCTTGGGTTGAGGGACAGAGAGGTACAGTGAGTGAAACTGACAGTGTGCTATTCTGTTCTAAACCAATTTTGCTGTTCCATATTTTCAATCCTTGAGTTGAGGGACAGAGAGGTACAGTGAGTGAAACTGACAGTGTGCTATTCTGTTCTAAACCAATTTTGCTGTTCCATATTTTCAATCCTTGAGTTGAGGGACAGAGAGGTACAGTGAGTGAAACTGACAGTGTGCTATTCTGTTCTAAACCAATTTTGCTGTTCCATATTTTCAATCCTTGAGTTGAGGGACAGAGAGGTACAGTGAGTGAAACTGACAGTGTGCTATTCTGTTCTAAACCAATTTTGCTGTTCCATATTTTCAATCCTTGAGTTGAGGGACAGAGAGGTACAGTGAGTGAAACTGACAGTGTGCTATTCTGTTCTAAACCAATTTTGCTGTTCCATATTTTCAATCCTTGAGTTGAGGGACAGAGAGGTACAGTGAGTGAAACTGACAGTGTGCTATTCTGTTCTAAACCAATTTTGCTGTTCCATATTTTCAATCCTTGAGTTGAGGGACAGAGAGGTACAGTGAGTGAAACTGACAGTGTGCTATTCTGTTCTAAACCAATTTTGCTGTTCCATATTTTCAATCCTTGAGTTGAGGGACAGAGAGATACAGTGAGTGAAACTGACAGTGTGCTATTCTGTTCTAAACCAATTTTGCTGTTCCATATTTTCAATCCTTGAGTTGAGGGACAGAGAGATACAGTGAGTGAAACTGACAGTGTGCTATTCTGTTCTAAACCAATTTTGCTGTTCCATATTTTCAATCCTTGAGTTTAGGGACAGAGAAGGACACTCGTAGAAATTATCAGTGTGCTATTCTGTGCTAAATCTTGTTTGTAGGGAGGGACAGAGTAGGACAGTGAGGGAAAGTGTCAGTGTGCTATTCTGTTCTAAAACTATTTTGCTGAACCATATTTTCAATCCTTGAGTTGAGGGACAGAGAGGTACAGTGAGTGAAACTGACAGTGTGCTATTCTGTTCTAAACCAATTTTGCTGTTCCATATTTTCAATCCTTGAGTTGAGGGACAGAGAGGTACAGTGAGTGAAACTGACAGTGTGCTATTCTGTTCTAAACCAATTTTGCTGTTCCATATTTTCAATCCTTGAGTTGAGGGACAGAGAGGTACAGTGAGTGAAACTGACAGTGTGCTATTCTGTTCTAAACCAATTTTGCTGTTCCATATTTTCAATCCTTGAGTTGAGGGACAGAGAGGTACAGTGAGTGAAACTGACAGTGTGCTATTCTGTTCTAAACCAATTTTGCTGTTCCATATTTTCAATCCTTGAGTTGAGGGACAGAGAGGTACAGTGAGTGAAACTGACAGTGTGCTATTCTGTTCTAAACCAATTTTGCTGTTCCATATTTTCAATCCTTGAGTTGAGGGACAGAGAGGTACAGTGAGTGAAACTGACAGTGTGCTATTCTGTTCTAAACCAATTTTGCTGTTCCATATTTTCAATCCTTGAGTTGAGGGACAGAGAGGTACAGTGAGTGAAACTGACAGTGTGCTATTCTGTTCTAAACCAATTTTGCTGTTCCATATTTTCAATCCTTGAGTTGAGGGACAGAGAGGTACAGTGAGTGAAACTGACAGTGTGCTATTCTGTTCTAAACCAATTTTGCTGTTCCATATTTTCAATCCTTGAGTTTAGGGACAGAGAAGGACACTCGTAGAAATTATCAGTGTGCTATTCTGTGCTAAATCTTGTTTGTAGGGAGGGACAGAGTAGGACAGTGAGGGAAAGTGTCAGTGTGCTATTCTGTTCTAAAACTATTTTGCTGAACCATATTTTCAATCCTTGAGTTGAGGGACAGAGAGGTACAGTGAGTGAAACTGACAGTGTGCTATTCTGTTCTAAACCAATTTTGCTGTTCCATATTTTCAATCCTTGGGTTGAGGGACAGAGAGGTACAGTGAGTGAAACTGACAGTGTGCTATTCTGTTCTAAACCAATTTTGCTGTTCCATATTTTCAATCCTTGAGTTGAGGGACAGAGAGGTACAGTGAGTGAAACTGACAGTGTGCTATTCTGTTCTAAACCAATTTTGCTGTTCCATATTTTCAATCCTTGAGTTGAGGGACAGAGAGGTACAGTGAGTGAAACTGACAGTGTGCTATTCTGTTCTAAACCAATTTTGCTGTTCCATATTTTCAATCCTTGAGTTGAGGGACAGAGAGGTACAGTGAGTGAAACTGACAGTGTGCTATTCTGTTCTAAACCAATTTTGCTGTTCCATATTTTCAATCCTTGAGTTGAGGGACAGAGAGGTACAGTGAGTGAAACTGACAGTGTGCTATTCTGTTCTAAACCAATTTTGCTGTTCCATATTTTCAATCCTTGAGTTGAGGGACAGAGAGGTACAGTGAGTGAAACTGACAGTGTGCTATTCTGTTCTAAACCAATTTTGCTGTTCCATATTTTCAATCCTTGAGTTGAGGGACAGAGAGGTACAGTGAGTGAAACTGACAGTGTGCTATTCTGTTCTAAACCAATTTTGCTGTTCCATATTTTCAATCCTTGAGTTGAGGGACAGAGAGATACAGTGAGTGAAACTGACAGTGTGCTATTCTGTTCTAAACCAATTTTGCTGTTCCATATTTTCAATCCTTGAGTTTAGGGACAGAGAAGGACACTCGTAGAAATTATCAGTGTGCTATTCTGTGCTAAATCTTGTTTGTAGGGAGGGACAGAGTAGGACAGTGAGGGAAAGTGTCAGTGTGCTATTCTGTTCTAAAACTATTTTGCTGAACCATATTTTCAATCCTTGAGTTGAGGGACAGAGAGGTACAGTGAGTGAAACTGACAGTGTGCTATTCTGTTCTAAACCAATTTTGCTGTTCCATATTTTCAATCCTTGAGTTGAGGGACAGAGAGGTACAGTGAGTGAAACTGACAGTGTGCTATTCTGTTCTAAACCAATTTTGCTGTTCCATATTTTCTATCCTTGAGTTGAGGGACAGAGAGGTACAGTGAGTGAAACTGACAGTGTGCTATTCTGTTCTAAACCAATTTTGCTGTTCCATATTTTCAATCCTTGAGTTGAGGGACAGAGAGGTACAGTGAGTGAAACTGACAGTGTGCTATTCTGTTCTAAACCAATTTTGCTGTTCCATATTTTCAATCCTTGAGTTGAGGGACAGAGAGGTACAGTGAGTGAAACTGACAGTGTGCTATTCTGTTCTAAACCAATTTTGCTGTTCCATATTTTCAATCCTTGAGTTGAGGGACAGAGAGGTACAGTGAGTGAAACTGACAGTGTGCTATTCTGTTCTAAACCAATTTTGCTGTTCCATATTTTCATTCCTTGAGTTGAGGGACAGAGAGGTACAGTGAGTGAAACTGACAGTGTGCTATTCTGTTCTAAACCAATTTTGCTGTTCCATATTTTCAATCCTTGAGTTGAGGGACAGAGAGGTACAGTGAGTGAAACTGACAGTGTGCTATTCTGTTCTAAACCAATTTTGCTGTTCCATATTTTCAATCCTTGAGTTGAGGGACAGAGAGGTACAGTGAGTGAAACTGACAGTGTGCTATTCTGTTCTAAACCAATTTTGCTGTTCCATATTTTCAATCCTTGAGTTGAGGGACAGAGAGGTACAGTGAGTGAAACTGACAGTGTGCTATTCTGTTCTAAACCAATTTTGCTGTTCCATATTTTCAATCCTTGAGTTGAGGGACAGAGAGGTACAGTGAGTGAAACTGACAGTGTGCTATTCTGTTCTAAACCAATTTTGCTGTTCCATATTTTCAATCCTTGAGTTGAGGGACAGAGAGGTACAGTGAGTGAAACTGACAGTGTGCTATTCTGTTCTAAACCAATTTTGCTGTTCCATATTTTCATTCCTTGAGTTGAGGGACAGAGAGGTACAGTGAGTGAAACTGACAGTGTGCTATTCTGTTCTAAACCAATTTTGCTGTTCCATATTTTCAATCCTTGAGTTTAGGGACAGAGAAGGACACTCGTAGAAATTATCAGTGTGCTATTCTGTGCTAAATCTTGTTTGTAGGGAGGGACACAGTAGGACAGTGAGGGAAAGTGTCAGTGTGCTATTCTGTTCTAAAACTTTTTTGCTGAACCATATTTTCAATCCTTGTGTTTAGGGACAGAGAAGGATAGGCAGGGGACAGTGTTAGTGTCATTGTTGCTAAGCCTCCTGCACAATATACACCTGAAGGTAGCCCTTATTGCTGTTTTTCCCATCTCCCTGCAGGCCATCCATTAAAATGTCTGGAAGGCAACCAAGGAGAGGCAGACAGTCAGGAGGCAAAAAAAGAGGGCAAGCAGGCTCTGTGTCTGGGGGCAACAGTGCTGGTCGTGTATGCGGTGCATTGTCATCAGCACATGGCCATGGGACACGCTTGTCCTTGTTTTCGGCAGCTGGACATGTTGAGCCACATCATGCCGAAGACTTGGTAGAGTGGATGACCAAGCCCACCTCATCCTCCTCATCCTCTCTCACCCAGGCTCAGGGTACTGGCAAAGCAGCTGCCAAAGCGTCCTCTTCTCTGGTATCATTATCTTCATTAGTCAATCCTTCCCTAGACCCACCATGCCCTCCTCCTGAGGAGTCCCCCGAACTGTTTGAGCACAGTGTTGGGTACATGCTCCAGGAGGATGCCCAGCGTTTGGAAGGATCTGATGATGATACCCAGCTAGAGGAAGGCAGCAGCGTGAGAGCAGAGAGAGGGGATGCTCAAGAAGGACACCAATCTGGCAGTCATGCTCCAGCAGCTGCAGCATACTGCCAGATTGGCTCCAGTGATGAGGAGGGAGGGGATGATGAGGTCACTGACTCCACGTGGGTGCCTAATAGGAGAGAGGAGGAGGAGGAGGAGGATGAGGAGGAGTCACATCTCCAACGAGGCAGGATGCCCTTGAGTGGCCAGCGTATGGGCAGCACACTGACGGAATCACACCGCAGAGCTCCGCCTGTGCAGGGCGCTGCCTCTGCCCGTCATTCAAAAAGTTCTTTGGTGTGGGCCTTTTTTGAGGCGAGTGCATCAGATCGCACAGCTGCTGTTTGCAACATATGTCTCAAGCGTATATCGCGTGGCCAAAACATCAGCCGCTTGGGCACCACATGCTTGATCAGACATATGTTGACCTGCCATGCAGCTCGTTGGCAAGCCTACCTTAAAGACCCACACCAAAGAACAAAGCTGACCTCTTCTTGCACCGCATCAGCTGGGATCTCCAACCCCAGTATACCTTCAGTCCTCTCTGAAACCTGCTCTGAGAGGAATGAAGGTGTAGAATTAGGTGTGTCACAGCCAAGTACTTGCGGGCACTCTGCTAGCAGTACACCGACGTCCGATTCTAGCAGGCAAATTTCCCTGCCCCAGCTGCTGGACCGTCGAAAGAAGTTCACTCCCAGCCATCCACATGCCCAGCGGTTGAATGCTAGCTTGGCTAAATTGCTAGCGCTTCAACTGCTGCCTTTTCAGTTGGTAGACTCGGCCCCCTTCCGTGAGTTTGTGCAATGTGCGGTTCCTCAGTGGCAGGTTCCCAAACCCCACTTTTTCGCACGGAAGGCTATTCCGGCTCTCTACAGGCATGTGGAAGGCAATGTCTTGGCCTCGCTGGACAGGGCGGTCAGCGGTAAGGTGCATATTACCGCTGACTCATGGTCCAGCAGGCATGGACAGGGACGTTACCTTTCTTTCACGGCCCATTGGGTCACTCTTTTGGCAGCTGGGAAGGATGCAGGACAAGGTGCAGTAGTGTTGGAGGTTGTTCCACCGCCACGCCTCCAAAATGCTACTACTGGTTGTGACACACCTCTCTCCTCCACCCCCTCCTCTTCTTCTTCCTCCATGGCCTCTTCCTGTGGTTTGTCCTCGGAACCAGCGGTGCTCCGTAGGCGTTCAAGGGGCTACGCAAGTACGCAGGCAAAAAGATGCCATGCCGTGCTTGCGCTGGTGTGTTTGGGGGACAGGAGCCACACTGGGGCAGAGGTCCTGTCTGCTCTGCAGGGGCAGGCCGAGAGGTGGTTGACGCCACGCCAGCTTAAGCCAGGAATGGTGGTTTGCGACAATGGCACCAACCTCCTCTCCGCCCTCCGACAGGGACAACTGACCCATGTTCCCTGTATGGCTCACGTCCTTAACCTGGTGATGCAGCGGTTCTTGGGCAGGTACCCGGGCTTACAGGATGTCCTGAGGCAGGCCAGGAAAGTCTGTGTGCATTTCCGCAGATCTTATAATGCCAGTGCTCGCCTGGCTGAGCTTCAAAAGGAGTTGAACCTGCCCAAGAACCGCCTTATATGTGACATGCCCACCAGGTGGAACTCAACGTTGGCCATGCTGCAGCGGCTGCACACGCAGCAGAGGGCCATCAATGAGTACCTGTGCGACTACGGCACCAGGACAGGGTCAGGGGAGCTCGGGTTTTTTTTCACCACGCCAGTGGGGCATGATCAGGGATGCATGCACTGTCCTGGCACCATTTGAGGAGGCCACGAGGATGGTGAGCAGTGACAGTGCATGCATCAGTGACACTGTACCTCTTGTCCACCTGTTGGAGCACACGCTGCGTGGAATAATGGACAGGGCACTTGAGGCAGAACAGAGGCAGGAAGAGGAGGACTTCCTTGCCTCTCAAGGCCCCCTTTACCCAGACAGTGTTCCTTCTGTCCCACCCATCACACAGGAAGAGGAGGAGGAGGAGGAGGAGGAGGAGGATTGTGTCAGCATGGAGGTGGAGGCTGGCACTCAGCATCATCAGCAGCAGTCTTTTAGGGATGATTTACAGTCCCAAGAAACCAGTGGACTTGTACGTGGCTGGGAGGAGGTGGCTGCGGATCATGTCGTCCTTAGTGACCCAGAGGACTCCGGACTGAATGCCTCAGCTAACCTACGCTGCATGGCCTCCCTGATCCTGCAAAGTCTGCGGAAGGATCCTCGTATTCTTCGGATCAAGGAGAGGGACCATTACTGGCTGGCCACTCTCCTTGATCCACGGTACAAGGGTAAGGTTGCGGACCTTATCGTACCGTCGCAGAGGGAGCAGAGGATGAGACAACTCCGGGAGGCCTTGCAGAAAGGTCTGTGCAACGCGTTCCCAGAGACTGTGAGGTTACAAACTCCTGGTCCTGGACAACGAGTTGCTGAGGCTTCGGGCAGTCAAAGAAGGAGCGGTGGGGAAGGTGGCCGTCTGACCGATGCGTTCAGACAATTCTTTAGTCCGCAGCCCCAAAGTATGATCGGTTCCAGCAACCATCGCCAGCGTCTGATATACATGGTCCAGGAATACCTAGGGGCAAGGTCAGACTTGGACACCTTCCCCACCGAAAATCCTATGGCTTACTGGGTCTTGAGGATGGATCACTGGCCAGAGCTTGCACAGTATGCAATTGAGCTACTGGCCTGTCCTGCATCCAGCGTTCTTTCAGAACGCACATTCAGTGCTGCTGGAGGATTTGTCACGGATCACAGGGTGCGCCTGTCCACCGACTCGGTTGATCGACTGACTTTCATCAAGATGAACCAGTCTTGGATCACCACCAGCTACCACACACCAGATGCTGATATAAAAGACTAATTGATTTTAAAATGTCACATCCCTTCAAGACTGATGCTGATGCTGAGTGCCTGTGCTGTTATGTTGACTGGCTATCCTCCTCCTCCTCCTCAATGATACGATTAACGATGATAGCTTGGAAGATCATTTTGGTTTATGGGTGACGCCACCAGTGGCTAAGGCCCAATTTTTCAGCCCCTGTTTAACAGGGGCGTGTAATTAAAATTTTTGATGCAATACTTTGCAACAGGCCTCATTGCTGTGCTCCAAGTACAGTATCTGTGAGGGGTTGCAGTGTTGTGGCACCAGTGCCTAAGGCCCAATTTTTCAGCCCCTGTTCAACAGGGGCATGCAATTATATTATTGATCTAATAATACACAGCAGGGCCCATTGCTGCGCCCACCAAGAGTAACTGTCAGGCCTTACAGTGTTGTGGCACCAGCACCACCATCACCACCACCACCACCACCAAAGGCCCAATTTTTCAGCCCCTGTTCAACAGGGGCATGCAATTATAATTATTGATCTAATAATTCACAGCAGGGACCATTGCTGCGCCCACCAAGAGTAACTGTCAGGCCTTACAGTGTTGGGGCACCAGCACCACCATCAAAGGCCCAATTTTTACTACCACTGATCAACAATTATATGTTATTACAATTCCTAATATTATACTTGACAGAAGGGCGTTCCAGCACCCACCAAGAATAACTGTGGGTGCTTTCAGTGTTGTGCCAACACCAACACCTAAGGGGCCAATTTCTGCAGAGTATATACGGAAGGTCCCTACTTTCAAACATCCAACTTACAAACTACTACTTCTTGCAAACGGAAGAAGACAACAGGAAGTGAGAGGAAATCTACCCCTTGGAAGGAAAATTCTCTCCTGTAAGAATTAATATGGGAGAAAGGTGTCTCCTCTCTACTGATGCTTTATCACCAATCCTTGTTTCAATAAAAACACCACATTTCAAAAACAGTTGTCATTGGGACGCAAAGTGAGGTGAAATGTTCTGAACAGGGGCACAGACAGCAAAAAAAATGTGACAGGGGTGATAACCGTTCCCTATGTTTTACAAAAAGCTAAAAAAAAAGGAATTTGCCATGGAGCTCCACTTAAACAATGCAGCTGTTCAAAATTATAAACAGATTCTACATAAGAACAAACCTACAGTCCCTGTCTTGTATGCACCGCCTGTATACGGCTGTTCAGAGTATATAGGTCCTTTTTTATTTTGTGTGCGGGGTTCCCCTTAATATCCATACAAGACCCAAAGGGGCTGGTAATGGGCTGGGGTAGGGGGGGGGGGGTTGATGGGGTAGCTATGCCATTTTTCCTAAAGTTTTTCATCCATATTACCGGGACCAGACATTGCATTAAAGCCGCAAGCAGTTTTAAATGACTTTTTTCCCTTTAGAAATGTTATTTTGTGCAGGGACAGTTCTAAACACGGGAAACACGTGGCACTTCACAGGCATACTTTAGACACCCCCCAGGTACAATATTTAAAGGAATATTTGACTTTTTTTTTTCACTTTATGCATCATTAAAATGACTGCTCCCGGAAAACGTCCGTTTTTAAAACTTCTTTTTGCATTGATACATGTCCCCTGGTGCAGAAGCCGGGTTCCCAAACTCTGTTTCGGACAATAACATGGATAATAGTCGTTATAATTAGCACTTTAGAATCCGAACGTTCGCATCCATTGTATTTAATAGGGTTCTAATGTTCGCGCAAACTTTCGGTCCGTTCGCGGGTTCTGGTGCGAACCGAACCCGGGGGTCTTCGGCTCATCACTACTCTCCACATGTGGGCTGGGTCTCTGGGCAGATCCTGGCCTGGGGTTCCTCATGTTTCTCGTCATGTCTTCTCAAGGTGACCCCCAAGGAGAGTCTTCCGGTTGCTGCCACTTCTGTTTCTTCTGATCTTCCCGCTGCATACAGCGATTATCGGGATGTGTTCTGTAAGAAATCAGCTGAGGTGCTTCCTCCCCACAGGTCTTTTGACTGTGCTATTGATCTTGTCCCCGGAGCAACTCTACCCAGGGGTCGTACCTACCCTCTGTCCATCCCAGAGACCCAGGCCATGTCTGAGTATGTCGCAGAGAATTTGGAGAGAGGTTTCATCCGGAAATCCTCTTCGCCTGCAGGGGCAGGGTTCTTTTTTGTTGCCAAAAAGGATGGTACCTTAAGACCCTGCATCGATTATCGGGGTTTAAATGTGGTTACTATTAAAAATCGATACCCCTTACCCTTAATATCTGAGCTATTCGATGGTGAAAATGGAGGCACCCTTCAACCTAAGTTGGATCTCAGAGGCGCGTACAATCTCATTCGAATACGGGAGGGTGACGAATGGAAGACTGCATTCAACACTAGAGATGGGCATTACGAATACCTGGTGATGCCTTTTGGTCTGTGTAATGCTTCAGCCGTGTTCCAAAACTTTGTCAATGAAATCTTCAGATATCTGCTGTACCAGTTTGTCGTCATCTATCTGGATGACATTCTGATCTTTTCTGAAAATCTGCTCGTCCACAGAAACCATGTCCGCACTGTACTTCAGCGTCTTAGAGAGAACAATCTCTATGCCAAGCTGGAGAAATGTTCCTTTGAATGTTCTGAGGTCCTGTTTCTGGGGTGCTTTGTCTCATGTTCGGGTCTTCGTATGGATCCTGGGAAGGTCTTGGCTATTACCAACTGGCCTCTTCCTGCTAGCCTCAAGGCCACGCAGCGCTTTCTTGGCTTCACTAATTATTATAGGCAGTTCATAAGGAACTACTCTTCCATTGCCGCGCCTATTATCGCTTTGACCAAGAAAGGTGTGAATGCCAAAGACTGGCCTCCCAAAGCTGTCTCTGCATTTCACAACCTGAAACAGGCCTTTGTTTCTGGCCCCCTCTTGAGGAGACCAAATCCTGGGAATGCATTTTTTATTGAAGTGGACGCTTCCTCAATGGGGGTGGGAGCTGTGCTTCTTCAAATCTTTGAGAAGAGACGTCAACCATGTGCGTTCTTCTCCAAAAAGTTTTCTCAGGTAGAGAGGAATTATGCCATCGGTGATCGGGAAGTTCTCGCAATTAAATTGGCGTTAGAGGAGTGGCGTCATCTCTTGGAGGGTTCCCCTCACTCCATAACGATCTTTACCGATCGCAAAAATTTACAGTATCTACAGAATGCTAAACGTCTGAATCCTAGACAGGCCAGGTGGAGTCTCTTCTTTGCCCGTTTTAATTTCACGATTACTTACAAACCTGGTTCCTGCAACGGTCGGGCTGATGCGCTCTCTAGGTCATTTGACACTTTGGACGAGGAGTCCGCCCCTGAACCTGAGCCGATCATTCCAACCTCATGCATTGTTGCCCACTCTACCACCCTGAAGTCAAAAATTCCGCCTGGTAAGACCTTTGTCCCCACTGAGCTAAGAGCTAAGATCCTTCTGTGGGGACATGATTCCAAGGTGGCAGGCCATTCTGGATTCCTCCGTTCCTTCCTACTCATCAGTCGTCACTACTGGTGGCCTAATCTCCGCTCAGACGTCAAAGACTACGTTAAAGCTTGTCATGTCTGCGCTCAGTCCAAATCCTCCACACAAGCTCCTGCTGGTCTCCTCATGCCCTTGCCCATTCCTAAGGAGCCCTGGGCTCATATTGCCATGGATTTTATCACCGACCTCCCACTGTCTGAGAATAATACAGTCATTTGGGTGGTAATCGATCGGTTCTCCAAGATGGCTCATTTTGTTCCTCTTCCTGGTCTTCCTTCTGCCCCTGCCTTGGTTCCCATTTTCATTCGAGAAATTCTCCGCCTTCATGGGGTTCCTTCTCATATTGTTTCCAACAGGGGAGTCCAATTCACGTCTCGTTTTTGGAGAGCCTTTTGCAAATCCCTCAAGATTGTCTTGGATTTTTCTTCTTCTTACCATCCCCAATCCAATGGACAGACTGAGAGGGTTAATCAGGAGTTAGAGGTCTTTCTTCGCACCTTTGTGTCTTCTCACCATGACGATTGGTCCTCTCTACTCCCGTGGGCAGAATTCTCCCATAACAATCATGTGAATACCAGTTCGCAGAAGACACCCTTTTTCACAGTTTATGGAAAACACCCTCAACTTCCTCTTCCCATGATCTGTTCTCCAGATATTCCAGCTTTGGCTTCGGTTCAGGAGTCTCTCAATTCCGTTTGGGGTGACGTTCATGATTCCCTCCGGGCAGCTGCTGAAAAATTCAAAGGCTTTGCCGACCACCGCAGGCGTAAACCGCCTTCTCTTCAGCCAGGGGACAAAGTCTGGCTCTCTACCAGGAACATCAAGCTCCGAGTTCCTTCTCTGAAGTTTGCTCCACGATTCATTGGTCCATACACGGTAACTGCTAAACTGAATCCAGTTTGTTTCAAACTCCAGATTCCTAAAAGCCTTAAAATCACTAACTCCTTCCATGTTGCTCTTCTAAAGCCTTTAGTCCTCAATAAATTCCCTCGTCCTCTCCCTACCGTGGCACGTGTCTCTGAGGATAATCAGGAGTACGAGATCAGTCAAATTCTGGACTCCCGACTCTGTAAAGGCGTTCTTCAGTACCTCGTTCATTGGAAAGGGTTTGGTCCTGAGGAGAGGTCTTGGATCACTGCATCTGAGGTCTTTGCACCTCGTCTGTTAAAAGGAGTTTCATCTGAAGTTTCCCTCTAAACCTGGTCCCAGGCGGCGAAGGGGGAGGCCTCGTAAGAGGGAGGGTACTGTCATGGATATGCATTAATGTCTGTCTGCCATCTTACCTTTCCTCCTCATGTGTTCATCTTAGAGGCCAGAACCCTTTCACCTGGCTTCCTTTATAATCTCCTCCCAGCCTGACTCCACCCCAGGCCCTATCACAGAACACTATATTAAGGCATTGTGTGTTTGGGTTCCTGCCTGCCGTGTGCTACGTTTGTCTCTCTGTTAGGTTATTGGCTTGTCCCCGACTATCCCTGTCTGCTCGTGACCTTCGGCTTGTCTTTCGTTATCCTTGTCTGCTTGTGGCCCTTGACCTTCAGCTTGTTATTCGTTACTCTTATATCTTGTGCTGCTGCTTCCCCTCTTGTCCCCTTATCCTACGGGGCGTGAGCTAGGAGACTCTAGGGGCCGCGACCTGGACCCAGCCTGCAGCATAACATCCTCACCACTAGAGGCTCTGGAGAAGACCTGCTGGGTCTTAGACTCCGCGCCCTGGGGAATCTTGGCTCTAGCTTCCTATAGGATCCCGGTTGTGCTCCTCTGGTCCCGCTTTCCACAACCACCCAGTTTCCTATCCGCAGCAGTCAGCCATAGGGTTCACTACCTTGCGGTGCACTCCTGTCCCCCTACGGTGTGCATCTGTCACCTGGCCGTAGGTGACCTGACAGCTGTTTACTCTCCGTCACCTGGGCAATATGATGTGTCTTCACAATACACATTTATGAGACCTGAAGGTCCTTGAAAATATTGATCAGTTTCTCTTTGGTTGGTTTTGTGTGAATACCAGAAACTCAGTTGTTTAGAGAATTTGTTCAGTAAGCAAGCTTGTTGATCTAGCTCCCCCAGGCAGTTTATTTCCCTTTGGGCTGGTTAAACGTTAATATGACCATGTCTCTTAGCCTGGTTAGGAAACTCCTATAGTCCAAAATAAAAATGATCAAATATATATTTCTTCTTTCATAAAAAATGTCGGCAAGGCGCAGCAATGTACTTGAACATCACTGTCATCTTCTAGGTACAGGGTGCACAAAGCCGGGAGATGGGAAAAATTTAGTTTTTAGTAAATAAGCAACACAAAATACACACATTATCACTTGTTAGTCACACACTTTACCCCTTGATTAGCCCAGGATGTTAACCCCTTCCAAGTCAGTGCCATTAGTACAGTGACAGTGTATAGTATTATCACCGATCTCTGTATTAGTGTCACTGGTGATGCCAGTGTCAGTTAGTCAGTTCCCACCCAGTGTCAGATTGCCCGCTGCACTATCACAGTCTCATTATAAGTCGCTGATCACCGTCATTACTACTATAAAAAATAAATACAAATTCCAGTATATATTTTATATTTTGTAGTAGCTATAACTTTCACACAAAAGACATGTAGCAGAATACATTTTCGTACTAATTTATGAAGAAATTTGATTTTTTTATTTGTGTTTATAGCAGAAAATGTTTGATCTTTTTTCATTTACAGTATCTAATTAAAAATAAATTAAAACAACCCAGTGGTGATCAAATACCACCCAAAAAAGTTTTTAAATTTGTGTGAAAAAAAAGATGACATAAATTTAATTTGGGTACAGCGTTGCATGACTGCGCAATTACCAGCTAAAGTAGAGCAGTGCTAAATAACAAAAAATGGCCTACTCATGAAGGTGGTAAAACCTTTCGGAGCTCAAGTGGTCAAAGTCTAGTTGACAAACAAAAGCAGCTTTATAAAAGTCCCAACCACTTGAGTCCCCAGGACTTTATTTTTCCAAATCCATTTTTCACATAGGTTTTCTGATCAGGTCTGCTTGTAAAGTTTTTTAGGCATGCTTTATTTCTCTTTCATTGTGACACACACAAAGGAAGACATTATCTTTAAAAATATGGTAGCAGAACATTAAGATAAGATCAAGATGAGTTGGCAACGGTCCAAATTAGCAGGACAATTACTTCTTTTTTTTTCTTCATGCAGCTGTACAGCAACAGATCGCTTCTAATAGTGATCTACCAGCCAGCAATTATCTATTGCAGGAGGGAGACGCTGGATAGAGCTGCAACAGCGCTTTCTTGGCCTTCGTACTCAAAGGAAGTACGGTGACGTCATTACACTTCTGATGTAAGCTCCTATGAAGCTAAGTGGAGGTTCCAGAACTTCCAGCCTAAACCCTGGCCGGGATCCACAGGAGCCACAGATACCCAGTGCTGCTTTGAAATGGTGCTTGGACAAATAACCGGTATCTCAGATTTGTTTTAAAATGGCACTGGAGGGTCAAATGGTTAATAATAGAAACCTTTCATGTAATTTTTGTTCTCTACAGGCCCATTCACACTACATTGTTGCAATGTACAGTATGTGTTTTCATGTGTTGAGGCGCTTTTGCAAACACATTGCATTCGCTGCTTAGAACATTAGCATCTGTGCATGCAGGTACTCTATTGTGCAGCTTTGTTGCAGCACGCTGTAGATGTGCAACTGACAATAAATGGCAATGCACAACAAATACTGTATACAGTGTTGCAATGCTATGCTAGAATCATGATGTGCGTTAAAACACATTTTATGTTTTTTGAATGAGCCCAATAAGTGTCTTAATGCATCCCAAATTTTGTTGCTTTATTATATATTTATAAACACCAAATACACAACTTTGGAATAAAATATATTCAAAGACATATGCATAGTTATTATGGAGATAGATGTCTTTGCAGCAGATCTGAAAGTGACAGAACTTTAAGCATGTTTTTAGTAAAAATGTATCAAATACACTCATTATAAAACAATCTTAAATGTCCATCATGTTTAATACAACATAAATGAGGCCACAATGATTCTGTAGCAATTGATGAATTTTTTCAGAACAATTTCCATAAAGGCTGGCCCTGCTGTGCATAGTATAGCTGGACCCACCTCTACACAGATGTCCTTTTTACAGGTCATTGAATATGGCATGGTTGAAGCTCTCTTTTTGCTATATATATCTCTAGCTTTTATTCCACACATGAAGCAATCTAGCACTGTGAATCATCCACCAGCTATGCAGACATATAAAGTTTTCTTTCACCTTTTAAAATGTAATGACAGTTTTGTTTAATAAAAAAAAACAATCCTCTCTAATAAAGCTGTGTACATTGCAAGGAGCTTAACAAACATTTTTGCAGATTCCTATCTTTTCTGTTCTAAAGAAATAGATTTTTGTTTCATAATTTTATTTCTTAAACAAATTTTGAATATGGGAATGTTCACCTTCATTTTTACACATCAGTGTTATAATAAGGAAAAACTGCTAACACTGCATTCCTTTACAGTAAGTCAAAAACGATTCTTAGTAGGTGCCAGATATAGCAGAGGAGGAAAGTGAGGAAGAGTTAACATATCAGCAAAGCAAGATATAATCCAGGGGCATCTCACAGAGGAGTGAAGGGAGCAGCCATTCTATTCTACCAGATGGCAAAGCTCCACAGGTACAGGGTATCGTTACTCCCTGGTAACTCCCCAAAGCTAAGCTGTGTGGACCTTTTTCAACATAAGTGCTATAAACTGCACCATAGTCCATTGCCATCTCTGCCGAAAGGGTATTAAACATGGTAAAATCAGTCATTTGGGTACTACATGTGTGAATAGACACAGGACCTCTCCCCAATAAGCTGCTTGGGAACAGCACCTGAATGATAGCCATCTACAGGAAAAGGGTCACATTCTTTCTCCATCCAGATATTCTCTTACCCAGGGCCTATTTTCAGGGGGAACTTGGTGAAACTCAGTTCCACCACCTCTGGCTCAGACCCTTTGTTGCCTGCTCACCACAGTCGCTTGTAAACACAGAAGTCTGGTTTCTGTGTTTACAAGTGACAGCTCTGCACTCTGTGTGTGACCACCATAATCTCTGCACTCTGTATGTAATGCAATCCTGGCATGTAATGCCCTTTTAAGACCCTTCTACTGTTTGTGAAATCTGACCACACTCACTATTTGATGTGATTTGGATGGTTTGTGTGGGGGGAGGGGTTTTGGGGGTTCATGGTTGAGTTCCAGCACCTATTGTTTGGGAAAAGAAGCCCTGTTCTTACCACGTATACACCCACTATACAGGGTTCCCCATTAGCAGGCTCCAGCAATAGGGGTTAAAATCAAGGGGTATTGAAGTTTACATTCCAGTGGAGAGTGGGTTAACATTGTGCCAAGCAGAGAAGAGGCTGCAACCTTTCTCTGATTCTGCCAAACCCCCTAAATCCCCTCTTATGGCTATCTCCAGCTATAGCACTGATGAGTCAGGTTCCTCTGCCTCAGCTGCCGCAGCTGCCTCAGATGCTGGTATATAAGACTGTTCCCAGCCCCCAACTTCCCTGATTCCCTGTTGCTTTTACAGCTCATGTCTTTACAGCTGGTAGATTGAGTCACCATGGCAGGTGCCCAACTCTCATTTTTTCACATGTTAGGCTATCCCTGCCTTCCGTCATCATGTGGTCAGCAAGATGGTCCACCTGGCCACAGACATGTATTCCAGCAATTTACAGGGAGGTTTCATATCATTCCCAGCCCACTGGGTAACTCTGCTAGCAGCTAGGAGCTGATTGTGCTACCCAGTACCCTTACAGCTGATGACAGCGACAGAGCAGTCACTTCCATCTCTTCCTCAATGCCCTCTTTGGAGATTCATCCCCTGTACCACCCATGTTCTGCAAGTGTTCAATAGGCTATGCAACAGCTCAGGTAAAATGATGCCACGCAGTGTTGCCACTGTCTTGCCTAAGGAACAGAAGCTACACTGGGGCACATGTTCTGTCTTCTCTGCAGGGGCAGGCCCAGAGGTGGTTAAACTCATGCTATCTTGTGCCATTAAAGGTTGTATGTGACAATAGCACCAACCTGCTGTTCACCGTTTGGCAGGAAAACCTAACATATGTGTGCCTGTCCTCAACTTGGTGGTGCAGAGCTAGGTACCCAAGCTTACAGGACCTTCTGAGGCAGGACACATGAATTTGTAGCCATTTAAGGTGGTCATACTCATCCAGTGTGTCGCTAAGTGAAATTCATTGGCACTATATCTGCCCACACACTGCCTCATGTAGGACATGCCCACTTGGTGCAATTCTGCCTTTGCCATGCTGCAGCAGCATTAGAGACAAGGCAGTGAAAAGCAGAAAGAGGATGACTTCCGAATATCTCAGCGCCCACTATATCCAAACACCATCTCTGTGAGGTGTCAGCAGCTACTGGAGGAGGATTGTGGTTAGACATGTGCAATTCGTTTAGTTACGAATTCGTTATCCGTCAAAATTCGTTATATTCGTTGATTCGTAAACATACGAATGAACGAACGGTTCGATAACATTACAAACGAACAACGAATAATCGAAACGAACGAATATGGAAAACAAATAAAATATGAATTTAGTAAATTTGAAACAAACAAAAAACGAAAAAGTGAAAAACGAAAACATAAAAACAACGAAAACACAGAAAAAAGATAAAAAATAACGAAAATAAAAATGAACGAAAACGAGATATTATGAATATTCGAAAAACAAAACAACGAATAACGAACAAAGATCCATATTAACGAATATCAAAATGAACGGAAAAAAAATTACGAATCTTCGGAAAACGGAAATGAAAACAACGACAATTCGTAAAAACTTAAATTCTATTTTGTTAGTTCTGAATTAGTTCTGGACTTTGGCCAATGGCCAATAAGCTTGTCCCTTCCCCTGAAGACGTTGTCTCTTCCCCCAATGAGCTTGTTTCTTATAGACATGTGCTATAATGTGTGTGTATGTGTGTTTTTCTGTGTTAGACTGCAGTGCATTCCATCCAGAGTCCAGATAGGGTGTGGTTGGGTAGGTTGCACTGTTCTGTTGGATTTTGTGAGTAAATTTTTTACTTGGGAGAGAGAAATTCTTTGTTTCTTAAGGATATTAGATTGAGATTCTAGAGTCTACATTCTAATTTATAATTTTATTTATGTAATATCTCTGACATATTGTATTTTTCTTCTTTGTCAGACTACATTCTAGACAGGGTGTGGGTGGTGTTTGATTTGTGAGTCATTCAAAGAGATTGATATAGAAATTATAAATTTCCTACTATTTCTATTACTCCTAGGATTTTCTAAAGTTAGTTTTTTTCCCTTTTCTGGGACTGTGTTTTATTATATTGCTGTCTGTCTGCCCCTACCTATTTTTTTTTTGTTGTGTTAGCCAATGCCACTACTAGGCCAGCCCAGGCAGCATATACTACGTATTCATGGTAGGAGAAGTAGATTAGTATATATTTTTTTTTGCATGGACCGGTAAAATAAGAATACTCCAGTCCTCAATCCCTCCACTCTCAGTCACACCAACACCAACTCTCATACCAACACACTCACTAACACCAACATTCTCACTTACAAGACTCACACGTCCATTCTCACTCCCAGACATTCTAATTGCAATAAAACCACCAAACCACACAAAAACAACTACAAAAACCACAATATCACTCTCTCATAGTTGCCAACAGTCACGGATTGGCCGGGACGTTCCCGGGATTCAAACCCTTTTCCCGGATTTATTTTGTCCCGGCCAATGTCCCGGCCAATCCGATTTTTCCCGTTTTCCCCGAATTTGGATGCCGCAGGCCGCCGCCGCTAGAGGTCCACGGCTGGCGGAGACAATGTCTCGGCCGGCCGCCATGTTCAAGAAGTCCAAAACACGGATGTAGTACAATAGAAAATAAAGCCGCTGCGGCGCCGCCCACACCCCGCACCTCCCCGGGGGTGGGCGGCGCCGCAGCAGCTTTATCTTCTATTGTACTACATCTGTGTTTTGGCTGGCCGGCCGTCCACCCCCCGCCCCGCCCCGCTGCAGGTCTGTCTGTAATGGAAAGGGGCGGGGGTCGGCAGCGCCACAGCTTAATTTTTTATTTTTTTGCAGCCACACTGTCGGCTCCGCCTCTATTTTGTTCCCCTTCGGGGAAGGGGAAACAATAATGGCGGCCGAGACAGGAGACGCCTGTGGTTAAGGGGGGACTCCGCTGGGGATGCCTGTGGTAAGGGGGAACTCCGCTGGGAACGCCTGTGGTAAGGGAGGACTCCGCTGGGGACGGCTGAGGTAAGGGGGGACACCGCTGGGGACGCCTGATGTAAGGGGGGACTCCGATGGGGACGGCTGAGGTAAGGGGGGACACCGCTGGGGACGCCTGATGTAAGGGGGGACTCCGATGGGGATGCCTGATGTAAGGGGGGACTCCGATGGGGACGCCTGATGTAAGGGGGGACTCCGCTGGGGACGCCTGAGGTAAGGGGGGACTCCGCTGGGGACGCCTGATGTAAGGGGGGACTCCGCTGGGGACGCCTGAGGTAAGGGGGACTCCGCTGGGGACACTTGATGTAAGGGGGACTCCACTGGGGACGCCTGATGTAAGGGGGGACTCCGCTGGGGACGCCTGATGTAAGGGGGACTCCGCTGGGGACGCCTGATGTAAGGGGGGACTCTGCTGGGGACGCCTGATGTAAGGGGGACTCCTCTGGGTACACCTGATGTAAGGAAGGACTCCGCTGGGTACGCCTGATGTAAGGAGGGACTCCTCTGGGGACGCCTGATGTAAGGAGGGACTCCGCTGGGGACGCCTGATGTAAGGAGGGACTCCTCTGGGGACGCCTGATGTAAGGAAGGACTCCGCTGGGTACGCCTGATGTAAGGGGGATTCCGCTGGGGACGCCTGATGTAAGGAGGGACTCCGCTGGGGACGCCTGATGTAAGGAGGGACTCCTCTGGGGACACTTGATGTAAGGGGGGACTCCACTGGGAACGCCTGATGTAAGGGGGGACTCCGCTGGGGAACGCCTGATGTAAGGGGGGACTCCGCTGGGGACGCCTGATGTAAGGGGGACTCCTCTGGGTACACCTGATGTAAGGAAGGACTCCGCTGGGTACGCCTGATGTAAGGAGGGACTCCTCTGGGGACGCCTGATGTAAGGAAGGACTCCGCTGGGTACGCCTGATGTAAGGGGGGATTCCGCTGGGGAAGCCTGATGTAAGGAGGGACTCCGCTGGGGACGCCTGATGTAAGGAGGGACTCCTCTGGGGACACTTGATGTAAGGGGGGACTCCACTGGGGACGCCTGATGTAAGAGGGGACTCCGCTGGGGACGCCTGATGTAAGGGGGGACTCCGCTGGGGACGCCTGATGTAAGGGGGGACTCCTCTGGGTACACCTGATGTAAGGAAGGACTCCGCTGGGTACGCCTGATGTAAGGAGGGACTCCTCTGGGGACGCCTGATGTAAGGAGGGACTCCTCTGGGGACGCCTGATGTAAGGAGGGACTCCCCTGGGGACACCTGATGGCATCTGGTGGCAGGCGACGTGGCAGGTGACACACTCGGGGCTAACACTGATTCGGCATTTTGGTGAGTTGAATGATTTCATTTTATATTAAAATGTAATAAGAGAAATAATGCACTTCAGTCATCCTGACACCCTAACAACCATGGTGCCGGGATGATTAAAGAGCTAACACCAGATGTTTGGATTATCTTTATCTGTTGATTGTTAAACTCTGGAATACACATATTTCTATTATGGTGTAGGATCTGGGCCTGCTGTCCTTCCATCCTTCCTTCTCTTTCCTTCCCTCCCTCTTTCTTTCTCCCTTCATCCCTCATTCATCTCAGACTTTAACCACACCCCCTTTGAGCCACGCTCATTTAAGCCACTCCCACTACCCGTGTAAACCACGCCCACGCTTCGTGCGCCACTTTTTTCTCCTAAAGTATAACACACCTTCAAATGAATGCCCCACCCCCTAATTATACCAAGGCTCCGCCTACATGCGAAAAAGTGTCACGGATTTTTTTTTGCAATGTTGGCAACTATGCTCTCTGCACTGCTCTCTGCTCCTCCCTCACCACACCACTTACACCCTCTCAAAATGGCGTACAGGGGCGGAGGCTATAGCCGCTTGTTGAAAACGAAACTAAAATACGAGATTGCGAATGGCCGCGATGTATTTACGGGAGTACGAATGCATTCGAAGCACGTGGACGTATTTTAGTTTCATTTTCAACACGCGGCTATAGCCGCGTGTTGAAAATAAAAATAACTAGTAACGCGAGATTGCGAATGACCCCCCTGAGATGTATTTACGAAAGTATAAAAAAATTACGAATCCATTCGAAGCACGGTAGTAGACACGAATCAAGGAAAACAAAACAATGTTACGAATCAACAGAAACGGCAGAGTAGTGTACAGAAAAACGAAAATTATTATCTAACAAAATTACGAATTACGAATCGTTCAGTATCAACGAAAATCAAACTGTTACGAAAGTACGAAAATAACTTAAACAGAAATACGAATCATTCAATATCAACAAAATTACGAATTTCAAATCAACGAAAATAACTTAGACAGAACTACGAATCATTCAGTATCAACGAAAATTAAACTGTTACGAACATACGAACGAGTCCGAATAGGAAAACTCGCGTCTTACGAAATAACGAATCTTTACGAACATACGGAACGAGACGAAACGAAACGATAGGAAACTAATTTTTTGGTTGTGCACATGTCTAATTGTGGTTGATGCGGTGGCATTAAGGAGGAGGAGGAAGACATAAGATGGGTTTCATCCCTGACAAACTCTAGGAGTTGTACCTGGATGGGAAGGAGGTAGATGAGGACAATGTCATCTGCAGTGACCCCAAGGACTTGGGTTCCTTTGCCTCTAATAAACTGTGGCACAGGAGTTCTTTCATACTCCAGAACCTAAAAGTACAATATAATTTGAGGCATCAAAGAGTGGGACCATTACTAGTTAGAAACCTTCCTGGATCCAAAGGTAAAGTCATAGAGCTCATCCTGCCCTCACAAACAATGTGACTTGGAGCCTGCTGTCATTGAAAGAAGAAACAGTGGAGGTGGCTTCCTAAGCGAGACATTTAAGGCAGATGTTGACATCCTTTTAATGGACTATACCCTTGATTGTTGGGTAACAAGGATGGACCACTGGCCAAAGCTTGGCCAGTATTTAGTCAAGCTGCTGGGCTGCCCTTCAGACAGCAGCCTCTCTGAACATACGTTTAGTGCTGTGGGTGGCTTTGTGACAGACAAAATAGTCTGCCTGTCCCAGGACACAGTTAACCAGATGACATGTTAAAATTAACTAGTTCTTGACCAGCAACAACTACCTGCAGATTAGATTTAATTGGGATTTTGTCACCCAAAGTTTTTATTTTCTGTAAAACCTCCTGTCACCGTTGCCATCTCCTGCCTCCATGAGAACATCTGGCCATCATTAACACCTCTTTTTACAAGTTCTGACCTTTAGCATCTACTGCCATCACTGCAGCCCTGCCAACATTACCATATCATACTGAGCTCATTGCTGTTGTTTATTGTATCCGCACATTTTTGTCCAGGTAACATTCTGTGTTCTGTACAAATATTTCTGTAGGGTTAGTGTTTTAGCACCACTAACACCCCAAACCTACTTGTAGCCAGATAACACTCAGCAGAAATAATTCTGTAGGGTTTCTGTGTTTTTGAGCCATTAACAACTCCAAACCCATTTTTTCTATAGCTGTTTCGCAGTTGGTTAAAAATTTCTAGCCATATAATATCCTGACCTCTGCATGACTATTTCTGTATGGTTGCAGGGATTTTGCACTGCTTAGCACCCTAAACTCAATTTTCCCAAAACTGTTGCACTGCTAACACCCCAAGCTCAATTTAACAGTTGTTTCTCAGTTATTACAGTTTCCACATACTGTGCTCTGCAGAAATATTTCTGTGGGGTTACAGTGTTTTTGCACAACTAGCAACCTAAGCCCAATTTTTCCAAAGCTGTTTCAGGATTACAAAGAATGTAACATTTTTTGACAGGAAACATCATATGCTCAACCAGAATATTTGTGTTGATTTATGGTGTGCAGTACTCAAAAGCTCATTTTAAAGCCGTGTACACACGATAGGTTTTACCGATGAAAACACTCAGATGGACTTTTTTCATCGGACAAACCGATCGTGTATGGGCCCCATCGGTCTTTTTTCCATCGGTGTTTGAAAATAGAACATGTTTTAAATTTATCCGATGGTTAAAAAACCGATAGCAAATTACTATCGTCTGTGGGGAACTCCATCGGATAAAAAACCCACGCATGCTCAGAATCAAGTCGACGCATGCTCAGAAGCATTGAACTTAATTTTTCTCGGCTCATCGGAGTGTTTTACGTCACCGCGTTTGGAACGGTCGGTTTTTTGACTGATGGTGTGTAGGCAAGACTGATGGAAGTCAGCTTCATCGGTTTTCCAATGGAAAAATCCATCGGTTTAAAAACCATAGGAAATCCGATCGTGTGTACAGGGCTTTAGACCGCTGTTTCCAAAGACAAACATTTTTACATGGTTAACTACCGTAATGGCCATTAATGTTGCATTACATTAATTGTCATTAAAAATGGTCATCACTTCATGTTTTTGCTTTATTCACCTCAGTTAGATTTTTTTTTTTGCTTTCCTGCTGTTTCTCTTGATTTTTTGACTTGCGTACACTGGCAGGATCCAGAATAATTTTGAATAATCTCTCTTTAAAATAGTGCAGCCTCATTTTGCAGCCAAGAAATTGTACTTTTAATTTTGGCACCTAAGTTTTTTTCAAATAGTTATTGTAAGCTTTTACTAACACTTTATTTTTATTTTTTTTAATTTCCAGCTGCAGTGTGCTTGATCTCTTCCTCAGAAACTGAAAGCTAAGGATTAAAATGTGTGCTGAAAATGGGTACAATTATTCAGTCTTCAAGTCTAGGAAATAGGAAACCATTTTTTTTATATGAAATCTGCCTGCTCTCCCTCCCTTTAATAGCAGACTTTTGGCAAGGCTTCAAAAAATCTGCTGTAAATATATACTATTTTCAGTCTTCAGTCCAAAAAACACTGTTATTTATTTGATCAAGATGAAATCTGAGTGCTCTTTCCCTCTAATATAGCATCTTAGCTAAAATGAGTACAAACTGCTCAACAAATCAGTTCTGTTTTCTTGCTTGGGGATATGGAAAATTCCTTATTAAATTAAAGGTTCAACTTTTTTTTTCTAAATTCCAGCTCCCCATGTACCAATATACTATTGGCGTACTTCTTTTGCAGGAATAAAAATGCTTTCTATTTAACTTCACACCCCTTTCACCCCTTTCGCCAGGTGAAAGGGTAAAATGAAAACCCTATTGAATACCGGAGGCCCGATGGGAGGTAATACATGGGGAAGTTCAAAGAATGCTTGGGTGTGATAGAGGAGTCCCAGAGTGACTGGTCCAGTTCTATCATGTAAGTGCCCAAACCTGATGGGAGCTGTCGGTTTTGTAACGATTTTTGACAATTGAATAAGGTTACAAAATTTGACACCTACCCCATGTCACGTATAGATGAATTGATCGAACGGCTGGGAACAGCCCGATACATGACAACGACCGATTTTACCAAAGGCTATTGGCAAATTCTCCTAGCTGAGTCGGCCAAGGATAGGGCATTTCAATATAGAAGAATGCCGTTTGGGTTACAGAATGAGCCGGCAACATTCCAGCGGAAAATGGACAAGATTCTGAGGCCCCATCAGAAGTATGCTGCAGCTTACATGGACAATCTGATTGTCCAAAGTACAGATTGGGCCTCACATCTGCCAAAAGTGCAAGCAGTCTTAGACTCCATACAGAAAGCTGGGTTTACGGCCATTCCAAAGAAATGTACCATTTGTGAGGGGGTTAGCTCGGCAGCGGGTGTGGGTGACCCCCGAGATGGGCTCCCCACACAAAAACAGGCCCAGCAGACGGAGCTTGTGGTTTTCAAAATCAAAAAGGTGCGGTTTATTTTCTATTTACAGTGACAAAACACAGCAAAGCAAAAGAAACATAAACAAAATAAATCCTGGTCAAGTTGACCTCTGACTAAACATACAGGTTTCCTAACTAACAACTGGGATCAGCCTAGTGCTGTCCTAGTCCCTAAGTCCCTGGTTTTAAATGTCCAAGCAAATAGCCACACAGGCTTTGTCTCACCGCACAGGGGTTCACTCTCCCTAGACAGTCCACACAGGTCTGGTTCCAGGCATGAGCTAACATCTAATGAAGCTGGGAGTTCTTATAGAGGCCTAAATGAGCTGACAAGCTTCAGCTGGTCTCATCAACTCCCTGTCTGCACGACGCCCAGCCCTCTCCCTAGAGGTATGAGTCATCCATGAGCCCACTAGCCTTAGCTGGGCTTATACAACTCTCCACCTAGTTGTATAAGTCAGCGTAAAGCCTGAATCTGGGCGAAATATATCTACCCCCCTGGATGCAACCAGGTGACTTTACCTTCCTGCTGTCACATACCCCCCCCTCTTGTTTTAACCTCGGGGTTGGAACACCAGCAATCAGGCATTCATGTACTCGAGACAAAGCATCCACATTCCCCATTTGAACGCCAGGGCGATGCTTTACTGTGAAGTTGAATTCCTGGAGGGCCAGGAACCACCTATTCACTCTTCTATTTGTTTCCTTGTTTTGAGCCATCCACTTTAACGGAGCGTGATCCGTAACCATGTCAAAGTGCCTACCTAGCAGGTAGTACCGAAGGGAATCTAGAGCCCACTTCACCGCTAAACACTCCTTTTCAACGGTGGCGTAATTTACCTCATGGGACTTCAACTTCCTGCTGAGGTAAATGACTGGGTGCTCTTCCCCGTTCCAGACCTGGGACAATACTGCTCCTAACCCCACATCTGACGCATCACTTTGTACGACAAAGTCTTTAGAGAAGTCGGGTGAGTACAACACTGGCTGGCTACATAAGGCTTGTTTCAAGAATTGGAATGCTGCCTCAGCCTCGGGGGTCCATTTAATCATGACCGACCCTTTCCCCTTCGTTAGGTTGGTTAGGGGCACAGCCTTAGAAGCAAAGTGGGGAATGAATCGCCGATAATACCCAGCGATTCCCAGAAAGGCTCGTACCTGCTTCTTGCTGTTGGGACGTGGCCAACTCTGGATGGCCTCGACTTTGTTGAGTTGGGGTTTTATTACTCCCCTCCCAATGGTGTACCCAAGATATTTGGCCTCCTCCTGCCCAATGGTACACTTCTTGGGGTTAGCCGTAAACCCCGCTTCCCGAACAGAGTCCAGGACTGCTTGCACTTTTGGCAGATGTGAGGCCCAATCTGTGCTATGGACAATTACGTCATCCAGGTAAGCCGCAGCATACTTCCGATGGGGCCTCAGCATCTGGTCCATTTTCCGCTGGAATGTGGCCGGCGCATTCTGTAACCCGAACGGCATTCTTTTATATTGGAACGCCCCGTCTGGGGTTACAAATGCGGTTTTCTCTTTGGCCAATTTGGCCAGGGGGATTTGCCAATACCCTTTTGTGAGGTCAAGAGTCGTCATGTATCGGGCTGTTCCCAGCCGGTCGATCAACTCATCTATACGTGGCATGGGGTAGGTGTCAAATTTTGTAACTTTGTTCAACTGACGAAAATCGTTACAAAATCGCCAGCTCCCATCCGGTTTAGGCACCAACACAATGGGACTAGACCAATCACTTTGGGACTCCTCTATCACCCCTAAGTTCAGCATTTTCTGTACTTCCTCCCGTATTGCCTCCCGTCGGGCCTCTGGGATCCGATAGGGTTTTAACTTCACCCTTTCACCGGGCGGGGTAATGATGTCATGCTCTACCCCAAATGTTTGTCCCGGCAGCTTAGAGAATACCTCCTTTTGCGAAGCACAAACTCCTTAACCTCCTGTTGTTGGGGTTGTGACAAGGTGGCAGCTATTCCAACCTCAGGAATGACGCAACCAGTTTGAGCTGGTGACCAAGTGTCTGCGACTAGGGACTCTCTATCCCTCCAGGCTTTCAACAGATTAACGTGATAGATCTGTTCGGGCTTTCGCCTTCCTGGTTGTCTGACCTTGTAATTCACTTCGCTCACTTTTTCCATTATCTCGTAGGGGCCTTGCCATTTGGCAAGGAATTTACTTTCAACCGTAGGGACAAGTACCAGTATCCTATCCCCCGGGGAAAAGGTACGGGTCTTGGCTCCACGGTTGTACACTCTCTGCTGTGCTAACTGCGCTTGGGCCAAATGTTCCTTCACGATGGGCATTACCTGTGCAATTCGGTCTTGCATCAGGGCGACATGCTCAATCACACTCCTGTGGGGAGAACTCTCACTTTCCCAAGTTTCCTTGGCAATATCCAACAGCCCTCTTGGGTGTCTCCCATACAGTAACTCAAAGGGGGAGAATCCCGTAGAGGATTGGGGCACCTCCCTAATAGCAAACATCAGATAAGGAAGTAGACAGTCCCAATCCTTTCCATCTCTATCCACCACTTTCTTCAACATTTGTTTTAGGGTTTTGTTGAATCTTTCAACCAGCCCATCGGTCTGGGGGTGATACACAGATGTACGTAATTGCGTCACTTTGAACAATTTACACAGCTCCTTCATAACCCGGGACATAAAGGGTGTACCTTGGTCCGTAAGCAGTTCTTTACAAATACCCACCCGGCTAAACACAAGAGATAGCTCTTTGGCTATGGTTTTGGCCGAGGTATTTCGGAGAGGGATCGCTTCTGGATAACGGGTGGCATAGTCCATTATAACTAATATGTACTGGTGCCCCCTAGCGGACTTGATTATAGGACCTACCAAATCCATGGCGATCCTCTCAAACGGGACCTCAATGATGGGTAGAGGGACCAGCGGGCTACGGAAATGTGGCATCGGGGCCGACCTCTGACACACAGGGCAGGAGGAACAATAATTTTCTATGTCCTTCATCACCCCCGGCCAATAGAATCTCTGTAATACCCTCTCTCGGGTTTTCTCTGTCCCCAGATGACCTCCAAGAATGTGCCCATGGGCCAACTCCAACACCAACTTCCTGTAAGGTTTGGGCACCACAAGCTGCTCAACGGTTTCTTCTGCCCTTTTTGCCACCCGATACAGTAGGTCCTTCTCTACGCTGAAGTATGGGTAAGTGCAGGTATTATCTGGGTTCACTAACTCGCCATCTATTTTCACTACATTTTCCCGTGCCTTTATTAGGGCGGGGTCTTTCAACTGTTCTGTGGCAAAGTTTTCCCTGTGAACCTCAAGATCAGAAAACTCCACAGACGGTAGGTTTTCGTCTGAGGAGGTGGGCTCCTCTCCAGTTTCTTGAGTCTCCCCTGCCAATACTGATAAGGGAAATTCCGGAGAGTCCTCACCATTCTCAGGGGAGTTCTGGCTATCACATTCCTGGTACATAGGGGCACCAGTGGGGGGCTCAGGATCATCCCACAGTTCCCAGAACTTCGGAAAATCCCTTCCCACAATGGCGTCATACGGTAACTGAGATACTAAGCCCACTGGATGAGAGAGGGTACCTTTGGGGGTCTCGAAACACACTGTAGTCACTGGATACTCTCGGGTGTCCCCATGCACACAAATAACAGCTACCTTGCTATTCCCAGAGACCTCTGTTTTAACTAACTCAGCCTTTATCAGGGTCACAAGGCTACCTGAATCCAGCAATACCACAACATTTCTACCATTAACACACATTTTGCATAAATGTTTCTCAGTTCCTCGAATGGCAGTGCATGCGACTGTCGCACACAGCGACTGACGTCTGCCCGTCAGAAAGTCACACTGCATGGGTTCCTCCACAACCGGGCAATTTGCTGCAATATGTCCCGCTTGCCGGCAGCGGTAGCAAACGATCCTTCTTGCCGCCTCTTGAGCCGCTGATTTCCCAGGCTGTTCTCGCCAAACTTGGGGTAGAGCTCCCACCCTCTCACTCTCTCCACCCTTACCCCTTGGAATCATCTTATCCGCCCCTGGGGATGGTCTGGTCTTAGGGTGGAAAGTCCGAGTGTCTCTGGAAGAGGCCGTCAGGTTCTCTGTAGCCAAGTATTTCTCCACACGATCCACAAGACCATCGGCCGTCTCTGGGTCTCCATGGCTTACCCACTTTTGGATGGCAGTAGGAAGAGCTCTCAAAAACCGATCCATTACAACACGTTCCACAATCTTTGGTGCGGACAAAGTCTCTGGCTGTAGCCACTTTCTGCTCAGGTGAATGAGATCATACATTTGAGACCTGGGGGGTTTTCCAAGCTGGAAAGTCCAGTTATGCACACGCTGAGCCCGGACAGCCAGGGTGACACCCAGCCTTGCCAATATTTCAGCTTTTAGCATCACATAGTCTTTTGCTTGGTCATGCTCTAGGTCATAGTAAGCCTTCTGCGATTCACCAGTTAACAGAGGAGCCACCAGTCCAGCCCACTGCTCCTCAGGCCACTTTTCTCTTTCAGCAGTCCTTTCAAATGTGGTCAAAAATACCTCTGGATCATCCTCTCCAGTCATTTTTGTCAATAAACGACTCACCCCAAAGGACGCGGTATTAGTGGGACGGCTTCCCTCACTGGTCTGCGGACGTTGCTGCACTACTGCTTCCATTTGTTGTAGTCTCTGCTCTTGCTTCTGTAACAGGTCTATGAAGCGGGCCTCAGATTGCTGCAGGGCTTGTTGCTGAGCTTCCAGACTCTGTTGGTGAGCTTGCTGCTGGGCTGCAAGGCTCTGTTGATGAGCTTGCTGCTGGGCTGCAAGGCTCCTTTGCAAACCTGCATTTGTCTGCTGTTGATTGGCATTTGCTAGAGCCAGCTGTTTCAGTATCTCCTCCATGCTGGCTTAAAAAAAACTGCCACTGGTTCTCCACCAACTGTGAGGGGGTTAGCTCGGCAGCGGGTGTGGGTGACCCCCGAGATGGGCTCCCCACACAAAAACAGGCCCAGCAGACGGAGCTTGTGGTTTTCAAAATCAAAAAGGTGCGGTTTATTTTCTATTTACAGTGACAAAACACAGCAAAGCAAAAGAAACATAAACAAAATAAATCCTGGTCAAGTTGACCTCTGACTAAACATACAGGTTTCCTAACTAACAACTGGGATCAGCCTAGTGCTGTCCTAGTCCCTAAGTCCCTGGTTTTAAATGTCCAAGCAAATAGCCACACAGGCTTTGTCTCACCGCACAGGGGTTCACTCTCCCTAGACAGTCCACACAGGTCTGGTTCCAGGCATGAGCTAACATCTAATGAAGCTGGGAGTTCTTATAGAGGCCTAAATGAGCTGACAAGCTTCAGCTGGTCTCATCAACTCCCTGTCTGCACGACGCCCAGCCCTCTCCCTAGAGGTATGAGTCATCCATGAGCCCACTAGCCTTAGCTGGGCTTATACAACTCTCCACCTAGTTGTATAAGTCAGCGTAAAGCCTGAATCTGGGCGAAATATATCTACCCCCCTGGATGCAACCAGGTGACTTTACCTTCCTGCTGTCACACATTGGACAGGAAGAAGCCAGATATCTTGGGTACACTATTGGGAGGGAAGTTGAGGCCACAGCAAGAAGCAGGTACAGGCCTTTCTAGGAATCGCTGGCTATAAGCGTCGATTCATTCCCCATTTTGCTTCTCAGGCTGTGCACTAACTAACCTGACAAAGGGAAAGAGTCTGTCATGGTTAAATGGACCCCGGAGGCTGAAGCAGCATTCCAGTCTGTTTTCAAAGCCATTCAAAGCCTTGTTTAGCCAGCCAGTGTTGTGCTCACCGGACTTCTCTAAAGATTTTGTTGTACAAACTGATGCATCAGATGTTGGGTTAGGAGCAGTGTTGTCCCAGGTCTGGAAGGGGAAAGAGCACCCGGTCATTTACCTTAGCAGAAAATTGAAGTCCCATTAGGTAAATTATGCCACGATTGAGAAGAAGTGTTTAGCAGTGAAATGGGCGCTATATTTCCTTCGGTACTATCTGCTAGGTAGGCACTTTGTGAAATAAAAATAGCGCAGCGCAACAAAAACTATGTGGAATACATGTCATAAACACATATCAAATTCATAAATCAGTAACATAACATAAAGTCCATAAGTGCTTGTGAACCAGCAATAATAATATGCAAAGTGAATATAAAAGTGTCCAGAGATCCCTCCACCACAATAGGATTGGCCTCTCACCTCACAACTTCGACCTAACTAGAGGTCACACAGCTTGTACTCAAAAGAGTAAATGAGAATCACATGGGAAAACTCCGATCAAACAGTGGTCTCATAAAGCAGGATATCAGGCTGGAAACTCCATCATATAGGAAGACAAGAATAAAGAACGATCTAGTGCTCTCTGTATAAACTATTTAATATGTTAAAATATACAACTCAAAAAATGTTACTCACAAATAAGGCACTCAGACGTGAGTGTCAGCGTTCAAAGCATATGGATAGAGCGGCGTGGTAACACAGACTGTGGTGATGACCGCGAATGACGTCTAGCGTGGCTCCTCCCCCCGTACGCGTTACGTCCAGTAGGCGGGACTTCCTCAGCGTGGGGTTGGATGGCACACAGACGTCTCGCAACACAGCAACTAAAATAGTGTCATGGTAACCATCCTGCAGCGAATCAACCTCCCAGTAAGAATCAGCCAATCCAGGCTGATCTCACATGCCACAATATTTGGCTGGCCAAGGGAGCCGTCTACCGCAGACAGGATAACCAAAAAGATAAAAGTTTAAAATATCAAAAAAAAAAAAAAAAAGGAACAAAGAGCTCCAAAAAATTAAGATATATAAAACTTTAAATCTAGGTGCAAATATAAAGGGGAAAAGACATAGAAAATATATCACTGTCCTAACATAGCCAACCCAAATTGCACAACACATGTTCTTAAAGGGAACACACCCATAATAAAATTCCAAAAAGGTGATAACACCTAAAAATGAAAATAAATAAATGGTTAATAAATAAAGACGTCATACACGGTCATCACGAAAATCTGCAACAGCCATATACATCATAAAATAATCAAAAATCTATAAAAATAAAATTCAATATAACATACAAAAACAGAAAAAATTATATATATCATAAAAGCATTATCTATTAGAAATAAAACAATTAAGATCGAAGTCTACATTTAAACCTGCAGGCGACATTACTTTGGTTTCAAAAATCCAGAAAGATTCCCTGCGACTAAGTTGTCGAAGGTAATGTCCACCTCTCCAGTGCCTCTGTACTTTTTCCACCCCCCAAAATTTCAAACATTTGGGATCACGTTGATGGAAATTTCTAAAATGCCTGGATACACTATGTGTCTTGACTCCTCTTTTTATATTACTAATATGTTCACCCACTCTGACATGTAGTGCTCGTGAGGTACGTCCTACATACTGTAAACCGCAATCACACTCAAGCATGTATACAACACCCTCCGTTGTACACGTAATTAATTGCTTGATCTGATATTGAGTGTGCGTAACAGATGCAGTAAAATCTTTCCGTTTTTTCAGATTATTTTTAGCATGCCTGCAAGTCGCACAGCGACCACAGGCATAAAAACCTGACAGGAAGCTAAAAAGCTTAGTACCAGCTACAATAGGTGGATCTAACACCCCAGGGGCAAGGCTATCGCGGAGAGAGGGCGCCTTACGGTAAACAAATTGGGGACGGTCAGGGAGTACCGAGCCCAAAATGCGGTCATATTTTAAAATAGGCCAGTGTTTGGCAACTATTTTTTCAAATTTTTTGTATTGAATGCTAAAGTCCATTACTATCTTGAAATTATTAACATTCACATCAGTAGAAGGACTATTAGGCCTATCTGCAACAATAGTACTTCGATCCATACCTCTTACTCTCTCTATTTCGGTAGTAATCATAGAGTGAGTATACCCTTTTTGCTTAAACCGAGAGGCTAAGATCTGAGATTGTAAGAGAAAATCCCCTTCAGAGGTGCAATTACGGCGGAGTCTAACAAATTGCCCTCTAGGGATATTACACAGCCATAACCTATGGTGACAACTCGTCAGGGGTATATAGCCATTTCTATCAGTAGCCTTAAAATGATTCCTAGTGTGGAGACAGTTGTCCTTTTTAAAAATTTCCAAATCAAGGAAAGTAATTTTATTGTGATCAAGCGTCCAGGTAAGTTTAATATTTCTATCATTATTATTGAGTTTATTCATAAAAAGTTGAAGACTAAGCATATCACCCTCCCAGATCATTATGAGGTCATCAATATACCTTTTATAGCACCGCAATTGTGGTGGGCGATCACGAAAGACCACCTCAGCCTCCCAGTGGGCCATAAAGAGGTTGGCCACACTGGGAGCAAACCGAGCACCCATAGCGACACCACGTCGTTGCAAAAAGAAATCCCTATTGAACCAAAAATAATTTTTTAAAAGACAGAACCTCAGACCATCCAATAAAAATTGAACGTGTTGAGTACTGAGGTCTGAATCCGCCAATGCCAATGCAACAGAGGCTAAAGCTGCATCGTGATCAATGATCGTATATAGGGACCCCACATCGGCGGTGACCAAAATGGTATTGGATGTACAAGAGAGAGTGTCCAAGATCTGTAAAATCTGCTTAGTATCACGAAGATACGCTGGTGCTTTACAGACTAAAGGCTGCAAAAAATAGTCAAGGTACTGACCCAACCGTGAAGACACGGAGTCAATACCATTGACAATAGGGCGACCCGGAGGGCGTTCAGTGTTTTTATGAAGCTTGGGCAAAAAATAAATAATAGGTGTACGGCAATGGAAGGGATCCAAATAAGAAGCCTCCTTAGCATTAAGAATACCCTCACTTTTGCCTACCTCTATTAAAGAATGCAGCTCATTCTTGAATGGCACCATAGGGTCTCCCTTCAATAATAGATAGGTGTCCCCTTCATTCAGTAATCTATTCATTTCCTCAAGGTAATAAGCTTTACTAAGTACTACAAGACCCCCCCCTTTATCCGCAGGCCGAATAACTATATCGTTCCGTTGTTCCAATGACACAATCCCTTGTTTAATATGCTGTGAGTCTCTAACCTTCTTTATTCGAAGGGAATCCAAATCTCTACATACCATATTTCTGAAAACCTCCAAATGTTTGTTGTCATTATTTTGAGGGTTAAAAACTGACCTATTTCTCAAATTGGAATGATTGTTTTCAGACTGAGAAGCATTCCTTTGAATGGGATCTGAGAGAAAATATTTTTTCATATTAAGGCTACGAACAAATTTTTGAACATTGACATAGGTCTGAAATTTGTTAAGGTTGCATATAGGGGCAAACTTCAAACCTCTGTCTAACACACATATCTCATCATCCGAGAGTGGAATCCCACTCAGATTAAAGATCCCTGTCCCTAATAAGGTCTTTGCCTTTTGGACTCGTCTACCCCCCCTGGTTCCTCTCTGTTTTTTCTTTTGAGACTGGGTAATACATTCCCCACTGGGCCTTGGGGGATCGGATGATCCCTCCGATGGTCTGCCCATATTGGAGTATGTGGAGGAGGACCCCTCCAAGGGGTCCTCTCCTGACCTAAAAAATGATTATTATTATAGGGTTGTTCTTCCCAATAATCTTGCAGAGGTGCATAGCTATTGTGTGTGGCCAGCGGGGCTTCTCAGGGGAATTTGCCAAGTAGGCACTTTGACCTGGTTACTGATCACGGTCCTTTAAAGTGGATGGCTCAAAACAAGGAGACCAAAAGAAGGTAAATAGGTGGTGTAACGGCACCCCAAATACGAAAGGGGGTAACGCCGTTTAAATATATCTTCCCTCTCCTGGACAAAAATTCACTGTCGATCCTCCACAGCCAGACGACCACTTCCCATAGGAATTAATCCTTCTGAAAGAACGAGACGCACTCTGTATCTTTCTAGGATAGACTCACTTTATTAAAAAAACATTGTAACTTTTATACACATCTAATACTGCATTAATCTGAATGAACAATGGTCCGGCTCCACCCACAACATAACAAGACCCAATACACATTATTTTGATGTCTGTTAGGAGACAACAGGTTCTAATCCTCTTTTAGTTTAAATGACTTGTTAGGTTTCTATTGTGTAAAGTCTTTTGATTGGGAGACAAAAGCTAGCCTAACGACCTTCAATACACATCTCACAATGAAAGGATTTGTAGCCTGTCTGTCTGAGTACAATCCACACAAGTATAGAATTAATTATCCCTATTCACACTAAAAGGGTCTTCAGACGCCCTTCTAGATTCATTTACATCACAACTGGCAGGTAACACAACTCTCAATTACCATGTTGAGTTCAGAATAAAACAACCAGTTCATATTGTGGACTAATATTACTATTTCAATTTCAAGCAATCTAAGCCATATTCTTAATGTCCATTGTTTCCTGGCTCGCCCTGTGTCCAAAGTGACCCCCCTGTCACACATCTCCCCTTTCGGCAGGAGACTAACACAGGAGGTGACCCCAGACGGTTTTGCTCACCCCAGCAGGTACACAATCCAGTAAAGGATCCTCTCTATCTCCAAACACACTGCTCCTCTCTGACATTTTCAGCTCTACTGGCAATAAGCAGGTCTGAGGGCGAAGTACCTAACCCTGCCCCAGGCTAACCCTCTACAATATATATATAATTTAATATATACATACATATATATATATTGTGAGGGGGTTAACTTGGCAGCGGGTGTGTGTGACCCCCTGGATGGGTTCACCACACAAGAACAGGCACAGCAGACCGAGTTTGTAGTTGCAAAAACGAAAGGTGCGGTTTATTTCAAACTATTTACAAGGGAAAAACAGCAAAACAAAAAGAAACATGAAAATAAATCCTGGTCAACTTGACCGCTCACTACACACGTTGGTGTCCCTAACTAACAACTGGATACAGCCTGGTACTGTCCCAGTCCCTAGCTCCCTGCTTTTTGAAGTACTTATAATAACCACACAGGCTTTGGCTCACCGCACAGAGATTACACTCCCCAGACTATCCACACAGATCTGGTTCCAGGTTTGAGCATCTCCCTTAGCATGCTGGGAGTTCGTGTAGAGGCCTCAATGAGCCACTTGATTCAGCTGGGCTCATTAACTCTTCCCCTGCAAGACTCCCAGCACTCCCCCTAGTGGTATAAATCGGCATAAAGCCTGAATCTAGGACATATATACCTTCCATCCTGGATGCAACCTGGTGACTTTACCTGCCTGCTGTCACCTACCCCCCCCTCTTGTTTTAACCTTGGGGTTGGAACACAAGCAATCAGGCATGCATGTACTCGAGACAAAGCATCCACATTCCCCATTTGAACGCCAGGGCGATGCTTTACTGTAAAGTTGAATTCCTGTAGGGCCAGGAACCACCTATTCCCTCTTCTATTTGTCTCTTTGTTTTGAGCCATCCACTTTAACGGAGCGTGATCAGTAATCATGTCAAAGTGCCTACCTAGCAGATAGTACCGAAGGGAATCTAGAGCCCACTTCACCGCTAAACACTCCTTCTCAATCGTGGCGTAATTTACCTCATGGAACTTCAATTTCCTGCTGAGGTAAATGACTGGGTGCTCTTCCCCGTTTCAGACCTGGGACAATACTGCTCCTAACCCAACGTCTGATGCATCACTTTGTACGACAAAGTCCCTAGAGAAGTCTGGTGAGTACAACACTGGATGGCTACATAAGGCTTTTTTTAAGAATTGGAATGCTGCCTCAGTCTCTGGGGTCCATTTAACCATGACAGACTCTTTCCCTTTTGTCAGGTTGGTTAGGGGCACAGCCTGAGAAGCAAAGTGGGGAATGAATCGCCGATAATAACCAGCGATTCCCAGAAAGGCTCGTACCTGCTTCTTGCTGTTGGGACATGGCCAATTCTGTATGGCCTCGACTTTGTTGACTTGGGGTTTTATTACTCCCCTTCCAATGGTGTACCCAAGATATTTGGCCTCCTCCTGCCCAATGGTACATTTCTTGGGGTTGGCCGTAAACTCAGCTTCCCGGATAGAGTCTAGGACTGCTTGCACTTTTGGCAGATGTGAGGCCCAATCTGTGCTGTAGATAATTACATCATCCAGGTAAGCCGCGGCATACTTCTGATGGGGCCTCAGTATCTGGTCCATTTTCCGCTGGAATGTGGCCGGCGCATTCTGTAACCCAAACGGCATTCTTTTATATTGGAACGCTCCGTCTGGGGTTACAAATGCGGTTTTCTCCTTGGCCGACTTGGCCAGGGGAATTTGCCAATACCCTTTTGTGAGATCAAGAGTTGTCATGTATCAGGCTGTTCCCAGCCGGTCTATCAACTCATCTATACGTGGCATGGGGTAGGTGTCAAATTTTGTAACTTTGTTCAGTTGTCGAAAATCGTTACAAAATCGCCAGCTCCCATCCGGTTTAGGCACTAACACAATGGGACTTGACCAATCACTTTGGGACTCCTCTATAACCCCTAACTTAAGCATTTTCTGTACTTCCTCACTTATTGCCTCCCGTCGGGCCTCTGGGATCCGATAGGGTTTTAGTTTCACCCTTTCACCGGGCGGGGTAATAATATCATGCTCTACGCCAGACGTTTGTCCCGGCAGCTCAGAGAAAACCTCCTTGTTGCGAAGCACAAACTCCTTAACCTCCTGTTGTTGGGGGTTTGACAAGGTGACTGCTATTCCAACCTCAGGAATCCCGCAATCAGAGTGCGCTGGTGACAAAGTTTCCACGACTAGGGATTCCCTATCCCTCCAGGCTTTCAACAGATTAACGTGATAGATCTGTTCGGGCTTTCGCCTTCCTGGTTGTCTGACCTTGTAATTCACTTCGCTCACTTTTTCCATTATATCATAGGGGCCTTGCCATTTGGCGAGGAATTTGCTTTCAACCGTAGGGACAAGTACCAATACTCTATCCCCGGGGAAAAGGTACGGGTCTTGGCTCCACAGTTGTACACTCTCTGCTGTGCCAACTGCGCTTGGGCCAAATGTTCCTTTACGATTGGCATTACCTGTGCATATCTATCTTGCATCAGAGCGACTGTCAAGGTCACCTGTGGCCAGGTGACAGATGCACACCGTAGGGGGACAGGAGTGCACCGCGAGATAGTGAACCCTATGGCTGGCTTCTGCGGATAGGAAACTGGGTGGTTGTGGAAAGCGGGACCAGAGGAGCACAACCTGGATCCTAACGGAAGCTAGAGCCAAGATTCCCCAGGGCGCGGAGTCTAAGACCCAGCTGGTCTTCTCCAGGGCCTCTAGTGGTGAGGATGTTATGCTGCAGGCTGGGACCAGGTCGCGGCCCCTGGAGTTTCCTAGCTCACGCCCCGTAGGATAAGGGGAAAAGAGGGGAAGCAGCAGCACAAGATAAGAGAGAACCGAATAACAAGCTGAAGGTCAGGGGCCACAAGCAGACAAGGATAACGAAAGAACGAGCCGAAGGTCAAGGGTCACGAGCAGACAGGGATAGTCGGGGACAAGCCAATAACGTAACAGAGAGACAGACGTAGCACACAGCAGGCAGGAACCCAAACACACAATGCCTAACAAACACGTTGATCAGCAAAGCAGGCTTGCAGTGCACAGGTTAATATAGTGTTCTGTGATAGGGCCTGGGGAGGAGTCAGGCTGGGAGGAGATTATAAAGGAAGCCAGGTGAAGGAGGTCTGGTCTCTGAGATGAACACATGAGGAGGAAGGTAAGATGGCAGACAGACATTAATGCATATCCATGACAGTGACATGCTCAATCACACTCCTGTGGGGAGAACTCTCACTTTCCCAGGTTTCCTTGGCGATATCCAACAGCCCTCTGGGGTGTCTCCCATAAAGTAACTCAAAGGGTGAGAAACCCGTAGAGGATTGGGGTACCTCCCTAATAGCAAACATTAAATAGGGAATTAGACAGTCCCAATCCTTTCCATCTCTATCCACCACTTTCTTTAACATTTGTTTTAGGGTTTTGTTGAATCTTTCAACCAACCCATCTGTTTGGGGGTGATACACAGATGTACGCAATTGTGTCACTTTGAACAACTTACACAGCTCTTTCATAACCTGGGACATAAAGGGTGTACCTTGGTCCGTAAGAAGGGCCGTCGGAACAGGAGAGGCAAACCAAGCAACTGCTTGGGGCCCCAAGCTGGCCTGGGGCCCCAGCAGAGCGGCCCCCCTCCTGCGATCGGCGCCCCCCCCTCCCATTCAGGCGGGGGGGATACCATCGGCACACCTGTCACTGTGAGACAGCAGCAGCATTGCTTTTAAATAAGTGCACTGTGCCTGCGGTGTGTGCTGGAATCCAAAGCTCCTTTCTGTCTCTCCCCCCCCCTCCTCCAGTGTCCTGCACAGTCTCTGGTATCTCTAACTCAACCTCCCCCCCTCCAATATCCAGTGCGGAGTACTGAGAGAATCGGGAGGCGGAGCTCACTGAAGCTCCTGCCGGGCTGGTCAGAGGAAGGGAGGAGGTGAGCTGAATTATTTTTTTCTTGAGAAAAGTCTCCCAGGAAGCAAAGCTGCAAAGTTTAGGAGTATTTGTTGCAAGTGATGCAGTAAAGGGTTAAGGTGACAGGAGAATCAGACTAGATAGACAGTGTATTAGGGGGGGGGCAGTGACTGTGCAGCCTGATCACAGCTGACAGATACCTCCTGAGCAGCACACATGTAATACAAACTTCCCCCAATCACTCAGACTAGATAATGTGACAGTAATGTGTGACCATTCATGTAACCCTGTATATATGTGATGAGTCTACACTTCTGATTGTACACTCAGAGATTGTACAACACAGAGTTATATGAATTGTCATACATTACCTTCACATCATCTGTACATACAGAGTGCTGGGGGCTGGATTATATATATATATATATATATATATATATATATATATATATATATATACACACACACACACACACACACACACACACATGTATGTGCTTACGGTTTATAAGAGCGCTTTCACACTGGAGCACCCATAGCGTCGGCGGTAATACACCGTTTTTTTTACCGCCGACGCTATGGGTGGATTTACGGCGCATTTTGGCCGCTAGCAGGGGCGGTTTTACCCCCGCTAGCGGTCGAGAAAGTGTTAAAACCGCTCGCAATGTGCTGCTGAAGCAGCGCATTGCGGGCAGTATAGCCGCGCTGTCCCATTCATTTCAATGGGCAGCAGCGGTGGAGGCGCGGTAAACTCACTGCTCCTTCACTGCTGCAAAGATGCGGCTAGCAGGACTTTTTCTAACGTCCTGCTAGCGCAACACTCCAGTGTGAAAGCCCTCGGGCCTCTCCCCTCGGGCTTTCACACTGGAATGAATGGGGCAGCAGTTTAGCAGCGTTTTGCAGGCGCTATTTTTAACGCTATAGCCCCTGCAAAACGCTACAGTGTGAAAGGGGTGTAACAGATTGTTTTCATTGAATAATACTGTTGTTTGATTTATTGCTGTATATATATTAGTAGATGAGCAGAAGAGCTTTTTTTGCATTATAGACATCACCATCTGAACAATTCTCAGCCCCCAACTCCCCCCAGCTTATATCACCCCCAGACCACTTTATACATCCAGCTGAGGGACATCATTCCATCTCCTCTTTAAGGGGGTAGTTCACAATGCAGCACACAATGTCTCTGGGGGGCTCGGAGTCCCGGGGTAGGGGTCTTAAGGCACGGTGAAGCCTCTCCATTTCAATTGGAGTATCTGCCGGCCGGCCGAGCAGGTCATTAAAAATGGCGCATATAGTCTGCATCAGGGTTGTCTGGTCTACGTTTTCAGGGACCCCCCTCACCCTGATATTGTGTCTACGCGCCCTATTGTCCAAATCTTCCACATGCCTGTGGAGTTCGAACATGTGTGGCAGTTGTATGTCGTAGGCCTTCTGTACTTGCCTGATTGCAGCTGCTTGCAGATGCGACGTGTCCTCCACTTCAGCCACGCGGCGATTCATCCCCAGGAGCTCCGATTTGAGCTCTGATATGGAGGACATCATGGCGGATTTGATGTCTAGCGCCACCTTTTGTAGGTCCCTCTGAAGGTCCAACAGGGTCGGGTTGGGAGCTGCGGCGCCGTCGTCGTCTGTCAGCGGTTCCTCCGCAGTATTAATTGAGGCCGGGGATGCGGCCTGCGCGTCCGCGTGTTGTCCCTGCGGCCTGTTCCGGAACATCTCCGGGATGTTTTTGTTCGGCTGGGACCCGGTATCTTTCAGCGTGCGGGGTGTTGACGAGCTCCTGGTCGATTTCCCCATGTTTGTAGGCTGATGTACCCGTATCTGAGCTTCGTTTTCGTCCTCGTTGTGCGGGAGCTCTTGCCTTAAGCTGCCATCTCGGGACACGTCCCACAACAACATTTCTACCATTAATACACATTTTGCATAAATATTTCTCAGTTCCCCGAATGGCAGTGCATGCGACTGTCGCAAACAGCGACTGACGTCTGTCCGTTAGAAAGTCACATTGCATGGGTTCATCCACAACCGGGCAATTTGATGCAATATGTCCCTCTTGTCGGCAGCGGTAACAAACAATCCTTCTTGCTGCCTCTTGAGCCCCTGACTTCCCAGGCTGTTCTCGCCAAACCTTGGGTAGAACTCCCACCCTCTCACTCTCTCCACCCTCACCCCTTGGAATCATCTTACCCGCCACTGGGGATGGTCTGGTCTTAGGGTGGAAAGTCCATGAGTCTCTGGAAGAGGCAGTCAGGTCCCCTGTGCCAAGTACTTCTCTACTCGATCCACAAGATTATCGTCCATTTCTGAGTCTCCATGGCTTACCCACTTTTGGATGGCAGTAGGAAGAGCTCTCAAGAAACGATCCATCACAACACGATTCCACAATCTTTGGTGCGGACAAAGTCTCTGGCTGTAGCCACTTCCTGCTCAGGTGAATGAGATCATACATTTGAGACCTGGGGGGGGGTTTCCAAGCTGGAAAGTCCAGTTATGCACACGCTGAGCCCGGACAGCCAGGGTGACACCCAGCCGTGCCAATATTTCAGTTTTTAGCATCACATAGTCTTTTGCTTGGTCAGGCTCTAGGTCATAGTAAGCTTTCTGCGATTCACCAGTTAGCAGAGGAGCCACCAGTCCAGCCCACTGCTCCTTAGGCCACTTTTCTCTGTCAGCAGTCCTTTCAAATGTGGTCAAAAACACCTCTGGATCATCCTCTCCAGTCATTTTTGTCAATAAACGACTCACCCCAAAGGACGCGGTATTAGTGGAACGACTTGCCTCACTGGTCTGCGGATGTTGCTGCATTAACGTTTCCATTTGTTGTAGTCTCTGCTCTTACTTCTGTAACAGGTCTATGAAGCGGGCCTCAGATTGCTGCTGGGCTTGTTGCTGAGCTTGCTGCTGGGCTGCGAGGCTCTGTTGCAAAGTTGCATTTGTCTGCTGCTGGGCTGCAAGGTTCTGTTGATAAGCTTGCTGCTGGGATGCTAAGTTCTGTTGTTGAGCTGCAAGGCTCTTTTGCAAACCTGCATTTGTCTGCTGCCGATTGGCATTTGCTAGAGCCAGCTGTTTCAGTATCTCCTCTATGCTGGCCTTAAAAAAACTGCCCGCATTCTCCACCAACTGTGAGGGGGTTAACTCGGCAGCGGGTGTGTGTGACCCCCTGGATGGGTTCACCACACAAGAACAGGCACAGCAGACCGAGTTTGTAGTTGCAAAAATGAAAGGTGCGGTTTATTTCGAACTATTTACAAGGGAAAAACAGCAAAACAAAAAGAAACAGAAAATAAATCCTGGTCAACTTGACCGCTCACTACACACGTTGGTGTCCCTAACTAACAACTGGGTACAGCCTTGTGCTGTCCCAGTCTCTAGCTCCCTGCTTTTTGAAGTACTTATAATAACCACACAGGCTTTGGCTCACCGCACAGAGATAACACTCGCCAGACTATCCACACAGATCTGGTTCCAGGTTTGAGCATCTCCCTTAGCATGCTGGGAGTTCTTGTAGAGGCCTCAATGAGCCACTTGATTCAGCTGGGCTCATTAACTCTTCCCCTTCAAGACTCCCAGCACTCCCCCTAGTGGTATAAATCGGCATAAAGCCTGAATCTAGGACATATATACCTTCCATCCTGGATGCAACCTGGTGACTTCACCTGCCTGCTGTCACTATATATAAATATTTTTTAAGTTTTTTAATTATTTATTGTATATTGTCTCATACTATGGTGTGCTTTGTGTTGGGTCATTTGGGGTGTGGCTGTATTCCATTGTTCTATTGTGTCTGTCTGCCTTGGGAGAAACCTATTATGGTATGTATATGTCTCTGTGGATTAGCTGTGGGGGGGGGTTCTCCAGCAGCCCCTCCCAATAACAGTCTACTGATGAGAAGTTTGAATACACCTGTGTCATGCTACTGGTGGAGGTAAATTCTACCCCGCCCTGTTTTAATATGCAAAAGAGGGGGGCTTGTCTGCTGAGTGTATCTCTATGTAACTGTGTTCAAATAAACAGTTCCATGTTCAGTTTGTAACTAAGCTAGTCTCGTCTCATTCTTGGTTACAATATATGGCTGTAATATTTGATATCGGAGGATCCAGATATTTGCCCAAGTGGTTTTGGATTTGCATGTGGCTTTTGAGGCATAAAGGAGTGACTTGTATGGCTTGTCCCAATATTACAAAATGAGGAACAATCCTCTTATTTTTGGGATATGTAATGGAATGTAACATGTTAATACCTTCTGCTCTATGAAGACTTTACTATGCTACCTAAAAAAGAGATTTGTATAAAATAAAATAATCAATATATGGAACGCATACATTTAAAAATCTCTAATAATTGAGCTCAAGAAAATGTTACAATAATAACTCAAAATGTGTACCTACCAGAATTACATTATTGTTTCTCTTTAAATATAAGTTTTAATAAATATAACACCTTCTTCAAATTGTCTGTAAATGCAAAATATGCCATTAAGGAAGCAAATTAAGTTTAAACTCTTTAGGGGCGCATGCGCGACGCGATGCGAGTAGGACGTGAGTGATCAGAGCTCCGTTATACCCGGACAAAGCAGGCCAGATATCCACGGCTATATCGCTTGATCATCAGCACAAACATTCGGAACCCCTGTGGGAACAGTCCGTGCATGCCAGCGGGAAAGAACAGGCGTTCTCGCCGATCCATCCACAACCTAACAAACTTTCTCCTGGACGCTGAATCCAAGCAGCACAAGATGTCTCAAGTTGGCACCGGCGCCAGCACACATGCGGCCTCGGGGAAGAACTTACAGGATCACCCCCCTTCTGAACCGAACTGTGAGTACACTATACCCCTCTCTAAAGCGGACTTAGATGCAAGTCTAACATCCATGTTTGACAAATTGGTGGACAAAATAGAAAGTGAAGTACATAAATCCACTACCGCCCTATCTCAGGAGATTGCATGACAAACTTTCACTGGCCCATAATGATTTAAGAAAGGACTATGAAACTTTGGCGGATAGCTTTGCGTTTATGCAGACACAAGTGGAAGACCTTGATAATAGAAAAATCGCAGACAGAACATCAGAGTGCGCGGTGTACCGGAATCGGTCACCGATCTTATGCCAACTATATCAAAAATCTTCCATAATCTCCTTCCTGATAAACCAATGTCAGCTTTCACCTGTGACAGAATTCATAGGGCCCTCCGCCCTAAACCCACACCTGATAAACCGCCTAAGGATATCATCATGTGTATGAAGGATTTCCTGGTTAAAGAAGACATCATGTGGGCGGCTAGGAACTCTCCTAACATAGATTTGGATGGTAAGAGACTCCAAATATACCCCGACATCTCCCCAGCCACATTAGACAGGAGACGCAGGATGAAGGAAGTCACTAATGTTTTACAATCAGCAAGGATAAGATACAGATGGGGATCTTGCTTCACCCGGCGGCCACCTTGCCCACCATTCTGCCCCCCTGAGACTGGTGAACCACCCCTGGAAGCTGGAGCACTCTGGCCGGCCGGGTTGTGACCCCCAGGGATGGATAGCTTGACTTTACTCCCTGACTGATGATAAAATCACAATCCGGGAGGCGCGGCTTAGCAATGGCCGAGTAGAGACGGGCACCGACAGAGTCCCCGGCCTAACCCGATACACCATGGCCATTACCTGCCATTTAACTCATGTGGGCACGGCATGAGCACCCCAAATCAATACAGGACACGCTCGACCTCAAGAGGGACCAGATCCCAGAACTCGCAGACCAGTATTCATAATTTTTTCGAAGGTACACCGAGGCAAGCAACAGGCGCCAGAGTAGCCGCTCCACGGGGGCCGCACACGGAACGGAACCCGGACCTGCCCCAAAGCAATCCGCCAACACCACCGGAGGACCCGTACTACCTTGCAGAGACATCGGCAGCATTCCGTACAGAGATGTCGGACACATCGCAAGGCCGAATAGACAACGACCTCCGCGCCATGCTGCGGGCCCTCCCCACCAGAGCCGACATTGAGGCCTTACCGACAAGGGCTGACATAGAAACGCTGATCCTAAGGATAGAGGAGGCGCACAGCAGGGACATCCAGGAGGTGAAAGCAGAGCTGCTTACAGTGTCGGACCGTGTGACATCTGGAGAGTCACGGGTGTCGGCACTGGAGACACGCATGCAGGCCCTGGAGCAGGCGCAGGTATCACACACGATGAACTCCCAAGACATGCAATTACACCTAGAGGAAATGGAAGACCGCAGCCGCCGCAACAACCTGCGACTGCGGGGGATACCTGAAGCCACGGGCCCGGAAGACCTGGCGGAGACAGTGACCGCAATATTCCACAGACTGCTGGAGACCCCCCCGCCGATGCTTGAAATCGACAGGGTGCACCGCACACTGGGTCCCAGATCCACCGACCCAGCTAGGCCACGCGATGTACTGTGCCGCCTCCACCGCTTTACAATTAAAGAAAACATACTACGAAAGGCTTGGGAGGCAGGCGATGTCGACTTTGATGGGGCCAATATCCAGATCTTACCGGACTTATCCAGGGCAACCCTGCAGCGCCGGGCCATGTTAAAGCCAGTATTGGAAAAGGCGAGAAGTAGAGGATACACCTACCGCTGGGGATACCCCCTGGCGGTAATCTTCCGAACGGAGCAGACCTCCTTCACCCTGAGAACGCCCGCGGACCTGCCGGGATTCTTCTCCTTCATAGGCACAGAACCAGTCCAGGTGCCCAATTGGCTAATGAGGCTACCGAAGGCACCAGGTCGCTCGGGTCCAGCAACGGGCAGATACAACCAACCACCGCGCTCGCAGAGGAACCGAGGCCGATCCCGCTCCAGCACCGCCGCCGCCGCAGTCGATGGTACACGTGAGTCCTGATTACTGCAGAGCTGCCTATACCTGTACCCATTGTTTGTAACGCATAGGCCACTGAACTTACCTTGATGCTGCCCCCCGTTTTCTGCCCCCTCCCCCCCCCCTCGCTTGCTGCGGAAGACCCGCTGAGGGTCCAGTTCTATGCCCAGGCCACCCCCACGCCTCAGAGTTTGAAGGGGGAGAATGGTCCGCCATGGTGCAAAGATATACACCTACCCCCCTTTTTCCCCAACACTTTGCATACTACAAATCGAGACTTCCACTAAGAGAGAGGCCCTCCACACCGCAGACCCCCCACAGAACTGAACACAAGGGTTACTCCCCCCGGAGTCCTTGCCCTTTTTGCCTTTTTGTTGTCTGGAGGAGTGGGGTCACAAAGGGAGAGAAGGACAATGCGTCCCCCGCGCCCCCCCCCCCGGGGACACATGCAGGAGAACATACTCTTGCAGCACTGTCCCGGGTGGACTACCGAACCCCAATTTACCTGACCACCAAACTGGAGCACCACCCCTACAGGCATCATCCTTTGCTCCACAAGCGGAGAACTACACATGTACTTACCTGGCTCCCCCGTCATGTCAACTGGGTCATAACCACCTACCCAGAAAGGAGCTAACAGATGACAGGTGTCAAGATACTTTCTAGGTAACAAGACCCACGCCCACAGATGTGGCCCGTGGGGGACCACGGGGAGGCAGAACATATACTGGGTGGTTGCTTGGGAGGAATGGGGGTTTGGACCCCATCAGGGGACAAGATGCAGCCTTGGAGGGTGTTCGGGGGTGGGGGAGGTGCGGTGCCAGATGGAAAGGGGAGTCATAAATGGGGGGGGGGACAATGAAACTGCACCAAACTGCTCAGGACCATAAATTATTGTGGGGAATTTCTCTGGCGCGGGTTGGGGGGGGGGTTGGATTATGTGGGGGAATAATTAGTTGACAGATGTAACCTATGCATTTAAGTTAATGTTGTTTCGTTGATACCGTCTTTCTGGTTAAAGTTTTTTCTTTTTGATAACTAGAAAATGAGTAAGTATTGAATTTCCATGTCCTTGTGTTGTTATTATATATTATAGCCTGAAACGTACAAACCACTATACGATACACCATTGAGCACGTATGCCCACACACTCTTATACAAGCAGAGGCCGGGTGGTCGGGGAGGGACCGGGAGACTCGCAGGGACCCCTGCTGACCTCACCCCCACATAGGACGACGCACGATACCCAGGACACCTGGAGAGCGTCTTTGCAAAAATTTTGCACGCACATTAGAGCACCAGCTAAATTGGTAGGCAACCGCTAGAGGCACTAGGCTTCTGGCGGGCGCATTTCATACCCTTTTAGTACTGGTTGAATATACCTATCTTTCTCTGCTACATTCTTATCTCTATTCTATACCTCTCTCTAACTCTTTACTGTACTTCCCTACCCCCCTCCCTACACCCCCCCCCCCCACGAACATGGATGACATTACTATTGTCACTTTAAATGCGAAGGGACTCAACATCCCAGAGAAAAGGAGAATGTTACTTAATGATATGCGACGCCTAAAGGCAGACATTGTTCTCTTGCAAGAGACACACTTCCGAGAAAACACACTCCCGATCCTCAGGAATAGATACTTCCCGACGGTGTACCACTCGACCTACAAAGAATCCAAATCACGAGGAGTTTCAATATTAATTTCAGCCAAAATCCCATGGTCCCTGACAGACATACTGACAGATCCGATGGGAAGATTTCTATTCCTCAAGGGCCAAATTGGGGGCATCAAAATAACACTCGCAAACCTTTACGCCCCAAACACCCAACAAGATACGTTTCTAACAAGACACTTTATCAAACTACAAAACTTTACTGAAGGACAACTAATAGTGGGAGGAGACCTGAATATCCCCCTAATACCCGAGGAGGATACCTCAACAGGGAGTTCATCAACCCCGAGAAACACACGCAAGACCATCCATATAGCACTTCAGAGATCACAGTTAATAGACACATGGCGCCTCTTTCACCCTGGCGAACGAGACTATACATACTACTCGCGTCCCCACAACACATATTCGCGAATTGACTACCTGTTGATACCACACAACCAACTTCACGCCGTTAGAAACACCTCACTAGGATCAATCACTTGGTCCGATCACGCCCCAGCTATCCTGAGGTATGCCCTGACAGACTTCCAAAAAAATCAAAGGAAACCGTGGAGGCTTAATGAAAGCCTTCTGAAAGACCCAGACACACTGGCAGAGGTGACAAGGGAAATAACCAACTATTTTCAAACCAATAGCGACTCAGAAAGTGACGAAGGCCTAGTATGGGAAGCACACAAAGCGGTGATTCGCGGAATACTTATAAAACACGGCGCAAGACTAAAAAAACAAAGGACAGCCCAATTGACTTCTCTCCTCAGCAGACTTCACGCCCTAGAAATCAGACACAAGCAAACCCCGACTGACCAGATAGGGAACGAACTGGACGCATTACGCACGCAAGTCACTGACCTGTTAAATTTTAAAGCAAAGACGGCACTACAAATATCACGGAAAAGGATTTACGAGTCAGGCAACAAATGCGGCAGACTACTAGCACAGTCATTACGGGACCAGAGAACAGCGTCATACATACCCTCCATACGCTCGCCATCGGGACAGAAGAGAACCTTACCACAACATATAACACAGGAATTTAAATCCTACTATGAATCGCTCTACAACCTATCCAACACGCCACCATCGGTAGAACACATAACAGATTATATTACTACCTCCCGTATGCCCACCCTCTCCACTGACACCCGAGATCTGTTAGAAGCCCCTATCACATTATCGGAGGTCCAACTTGCGCTGAAAAGCACTAAAATCGGAAAAGCCCCAGGGCCGGACGGACTCACGCCACACTACTACAAGACACTACTACCAGTATTAGGAGGACGCCTAGTTAATGTGCTTAACGGCCTTACTAAAGGAGGGAAACTACACGCCACCACATTACAAGCACAAATATCCGTCATCCCGAAAGAAGGCAAAGACCTGACCAACTGTGGAAGCTATAGGCCTATCTCCCTACTTAATTCGGACCTCAAACTATTCACCAAAATAATAGCGACCAGAATACAGACTCACCTGCCCCACCTAATACACTTAGACCAGGTGGGATTTGTCCCCACAAGAGAGGCAAGGGACAATACTACTAAGGTCTTGAATCTACTACATACGGTCACCCGCACCCAAACGCCCAGTGTTTTTATGAGCACGGACGCTGAGAAAGCGTTTGATCGGGTTAGTTGGGCCTTTATGTTTGCCACGTTGCGGCATGTGGGACTGGGTGACAACATGCTAAAATGGATAGCCGCAACCTATGAAAAAACATCTGCCAGAGTGAGGGCTAATGGAGTGCTCTCAGACCCTTTCCTGATTACAAACGGGACAAGGCAGGGGTGCCCGTTGTCCCCCCTTCTATTCGCCCTCACTCTGGAACCATTCCTATGCCACGTAAGACAAAACCCCAACATCTCAGGAGTGAAAGTACAACAAGCACAACATAAGGTATCGGCGTACGCCGACGACCTCATGTTTACACTTACCACCCCCTCAATCTCCCTCCCCAACCTCTTACAAGAATTTAAGATATATGGAGCCCTCTCCAACCTAAAAATTAATTTTACTAAATCCGAGGCGATGGGAGTAGGAATACAACCAGCACAACTTGCACATTTACAATCAGGTTTCCAGTTGAAATGGACGCAGACATCCCTAAAATATTTAGGTACTTACATCCCTCGCACGCTCCCACGGTTATATGAGCTGAACTTCCCACCACTTTTGAAAACAATCAAAATATTACTTAAAAAATGGCACACCGGTCTACATTCATGGATAGGTCGCTGCAACATCCTCAAAATGATGATACTCCCAAAATTCCTCTATCTTATGCAGGCGATACCTATTCACATTCCCACACTCTATTTCAAACAAATACAAACCATGTTTACAGACTTTGTATGGGCTAGGAAAAGGCCACGACTCTCTTATAAACTCTTGGTTCTACCTAAACAACACGGGGGACTCGCGTTGCCGAACATTCGTACATACTACCAGGCAGTACACCTGGGCAGGCTTATAGACTGGTGCAGGCACCAGGAGACTAAGCTCTGGACACAACTGGAGCAACATCAAAGCGAGACTCCGCTTGGTAGGGCTCCCTGGTGCTACCCGTCCCTGCCAGCGGAAATCAAGCGACACCCGCTAATAGAAACCACAACACAGGTCTGCGCACGTCTCTTCTCGACGACCCCCATATCATCCCCCAATTCACCCCTCTTCCCCATTTTGGGAAACCCCGAATTTGCACCAGGATTACAGGACGCGGAATTTAAAAGACTGAGAGACGAGGGCACACACCAGGCCTCCCACTTTAATACCAATGGTCGTTGGCCCACGTTAACAGAACTTTCAGACGCCACAGGCCCATTTCGGCTGGACTTTTTGAGAGCCAGCCAACTGAGCCACTTCTTACACTCACTGACAACCCACCCGACAACATCCCGTCCCCTCACAACATTAGAAGAACTCTGCAACACATCGGGTACCATAACGCACACGCTCTCACAAACCTACAGCCTGCTAAACGTACCACAAACAGACTTTACCCCACCAGGGCTGACCAAATGGGAAACGGAACTGAATTGCAACTTCAGCACAACTAAGAAACAACGAATAATTAAATACACTCACAAATCCTCGATATGCGCCAAAATCCAGGAGACTAACTATAAGCTACTGTCAAGATGGTACAGAACTCCAGACCTGCTCCACAGATTCTTCCCGACAACGCCGGACCTTTGCTGGCGGTGTCGAGCAGAAAAGGGAACACTGCTGCACATATTCTGGTCCTGTCCTTTACTACACCACTTTTGGAAAGTGGTTCGAGAAGTTATACAAAAATTTACAGACAGCCCCATACCAGTAGACCCGCTTTCTTCCTACTCCACGCATCAGACACTCCGGAAAAAACATACAAAAAAACGGTAATCAGACACTTGCTAGATGTAGCCAAGGCCTGCATACCAATAATGTGGAAATCCACAAGCCCACCTACCATAGCATCATGGATAGCGAGAGTGGAGGAAATAAGATATATGGAGGACCTTGTCCTCACAGCCCAGCATAGACAAGAGACATTCTCCAACACCTGGCAATTGTGGATTATCTTCATCTACTCGGCAGAGGGCCAGGCGCTGAAGGGAACCTCAACAGACACACAGAGTTGCACCCCGCCACCGCCAATCCCATCCGATACACAGGACTGAATTACTGATGTCCCATGTTCGTGGGCCCCAGTACCCCCATACCCCCCCTATCCACCACCCAACCCATCTTCCCACAACAACTCCCCCTCCCCTCTTCTTTTTCTCTTTTTCATATCTTTCTCTATTCTAATATTCTACCTTTAACCAATCCCATCCTAAACTGGGGGGATTTGCTTTACACTCTATTTTCCACCTTTTCTCTAATATAAACAGGAAAAACCAAGGAACTGGGCCCATGTCCCCGGTACTACACAACACGACAACCTCAAGCACAAATACCCTAACGGAGCAAAGGGAACCAACAGGCAGAACTAGACACCTAGGAAGGAACAAGTCGCTGAAACAAAATTAAAGACATCAGAGGTCACGAATAAAACTAACAATAGCTCAGACATACTAAGTGACAATACACCAGGGAGCGTAATCTCCACCAATTTGTCCACACTCATATGTTTGAACCCTGCATTTCTTTTCCTTCCTACATCAAGACTATGTGATGTAATGTATTCTGACTGTTTTTGAATAAGTTGTTTGTCTTGATACCCGTACTACTTTGTAATGTATCGACCCGACAGGGTCCCTTTCCTTGTTATAAATAAAAAAATTAAAAAAAAAAAAAGATACAGATGGGGCTTTCCTTTCAAGCTCACCGTTCCACATAATGGATCCACATATACGGTTTATAATGTAATCGAAGGAAAAGAACTGTTGGTGAAATTGGGCTTGCTAGACCCGGAACCTCCTAACCGCCCGCCATTAACCCCCAGATCTTCCCAAATATGGTCAACACCATCTTCGCGCCGCAACCAAAAAGACCAAAGAGATCAAAGTAGCTGGAGACAATCCTCTCACGACTAGAATTTCTGATCAATGCTTCTACTCCAGGTCTCAGTGAATTTCATATACCTAGAGTATGAGATGAGAGAATCAAAGTTTTCAAAATAATCTCATCAAACATATATCGTTTTCCAGAAAGCCTGGAGGTATGACTTTAAATCAACTGCTTCCTTTATCACATACTGCCAGAGGTTCTACTGATTGAGGAGACTGCAGGATGCCTGAGCAATACCGTTTCATATTCCTCAGAAATGTTTTTTTTTTGTTTTGCTATTATCATTCTGCTTGACTCACCTAGCAAAATGAACTTTCTTGACATGAAAAGTTAACTCTAAATTACTTACCTCCTTTTTCATAGGCTACCTGAAGTTCTATCTCATAGACTGAGGTGGGAATTCCACAGAACACCTGAGTATTATCATTTTATTTTCATTTCAACCACCTCAGAAATGATTCTCCTCACTGTTGATTATTTTATTTGTCTCCCTTACATAACGAACTTTCTACTTGACAGCAATGCCTCTCTACCCCCTATTGGTAGTTGCACATATCTCAAGTTTTTCTAGGATGCCTGCTACATCCGTTGTTGTTAGTTTGTCCCCCTGTCCTGCTCTCTAGGATGGATCCACAGCTCTCACTTTCAGAGATGTGGTGCCCTTCCAGGATTGCAGGAATTGGACTTATTTGTCCTTTTGATGCTTATTCAAGTTTTCTTGACAGGTTTTATCTTGTCCCCTTTTCAATTTTGTTAATGTTTCTCATTTTTGAAATTTTAGCCCATAAGACTTATAGTGTTTTTACTTTAAAAAAAGGAAGTCCTGTTAACTATGTACAAAAAATGATTTTTGACATAGGTTTCACAACTCTAGACTACTTCGGTAATTACATAAGGTATAATGCCCATTACTTTGCTTGTATATCACTCCCCTTTCTTACAATACCTCCGATCACAACTACAATCTTAGTATTAGACTCAGTCACTAACACTATCCAGAACTTATTCTATGCATATAATTCTAGCCTGTTAATTCTCAAATCACGAAGTCATAAAGCTTTACACTCTTGTCCCCTTCAATGGGTATTAAAATAATATCGCACAATGTGCAGGGTTTCAATTCCCTCCACAAACGTAAAAAGGCTTTTCAGCATTATAAAAGAATAGGGGCTGACATCATACTCATCCAGGAATCCCACTTTTGCTCATCCAGTCACCCTAAATACTTTGATAAGGCATACAACCAAGTTTACTATACAACATACAACAATAAGACCAGAGGAGTTGCAATCTTTATACGCAACTCGATTATATTTGATATTCATAGCATATTCAGAGATACTGATAGTCGTTACATTATCTTAAAAGGCACAATTGACAATAGGGCCGTAACAATAGCATCAGTATACGCTCCCAATGAATCACAGTCCTCTTTTTTCATCAACTTTTTTTTTTATAGACCGCTATACCTCCCCCAACATCATTTTGGGCGGGGATTTTAATCTAACCTCACATCCGGCCCTGGACAGGAGTAGAGTCGCTCCCTCATCCAAGGCATTTCCAAAGTCCCTGAACCGCTCTCTCAGTAATTTTCAACTTATTGACTCATGGAGGGCTCACAATGTCGGCATCAAAGCATACACTCACTACTCACATCCCCATAATGTATATGCCAGATTAGACTATATTTACTGCACCCCTATCCTGTTAGCAAACTCTTCTAAAGCTATTATTCACCCCTGTCCATGGTCGGATCATGATATTACCTTTCTTGAAACCGCCTATATTGGTCTTAAACCATCCCCCTTCAACTGGCGTCTAAATGACTCCTTACTATCTGATCCTACAATTGCGCAATCTGTCTCCACACATAGAGAATTATTTCACTGAGAACATTAATGATGAAACCCCTCCCTCCTCTATCTGGGTAGCTCATAAAGCAGTCTTACGTGGTCAATTAATCAGTCTCGCTGCCAAAAGAAATAAAGAAAGGCTCTCAGACATTAGATGTCTCACTAAAGACCTCGATAACTTATACAACAAACAACAACAAGCTACAACAAACTACAACAAGCCCCCTCCCAGGCTCTTACAGATCAGATCAAATCCAAAAGCCTTGCCTTAGACCAAATTTTATCAGCTAACACTGAGAAATCCCTCAGATTCTCTAAGGCTAAATTCTTTCTCCATAGCAACTCCTCTATCTCCGCTATGTTCGCCAGAAAACTCAACCAAGCCAATAATCCACCTCATGTCTATAAACTTAGAGACAACGCAGGGAACATGGTTACTCATCCACAAGAGGTGTTGAATATCTTCTCCTCCTTTTACAAAGACCTCCTTTCAGGTCCTCAATGCCAACCTAATCAGATCTCCAAAATTTGGCTAGATGATATCCCATTACCCTCCCTCAACGCCCAACAGATAGAATCTCTCAGCGCACCATGCACAGATTTAGAAATAATTAATATAATTAAATCCCCTAAGACCTCTACAGCCCCAGGCCCGGATGGCTTCTCCTCCGCATATTATAAAAAATTTGCATCTCTTTTAGCCCCCAATTTATCTAAACTCTTCAATTATATGCTAGATGGACATCAATTCAAGTGAAATGCTCTTGGCGAACTTATCTTTAATCTCTAAGCCGCTCAAAGACCATTCTCTCCAAAAAAAAATCGCCCTATTTCAGTCCTCAACAATGACTTAAAAATCTTTGGGAGACTTCTTGCGGATAGGTTGGCAGCAGTTATCACTAGTTTAGTGCACATAGATCAAACAGGATTCATTCCTGGACGCCAAATAACGGACAATATCAGGTTGGTAACCAACATCATACAAGATGCCAACATACACTCCAAAGAACTTTGCCTTCTCAGCCTGGATATCCACAAAGCTTTTGACAGCGTATCCTGGTCTTACCTTAATCATATCTAACCCAAATTTGGCATCTCTGATAAGTTCCTCTATGGCTTTAATGCACTATATCATTCCCCCCAGACCCGTATAAAGATTCCAGGACATAACTCGGAATTCTTTCCTCTTAGTAGGGGTACTAGGCAGGGTTGCCCTCTGTCCCCACTCCTGTTCGCACTAGCAATGGAACCCCTGGCCCACAAAATTAGAAACAGCCCTGATATAAAGGGAGTTGTCAAGGGTGAAGATGTGTTTAAAATTAGCCTTTACGCAGATGATGCATTAATTTTCCTTACCGAACCTCACATATCTATTCCCTCCCTTCTTAAGGAACTGAAATCATTTCATGACATATCGGGTTTAAAAATTAACATGAATAAATGCTCCGCTCTACCCATCAATCTCTCTGAAAACTCAAAGACCTTGTTGATGAAAAATTTCCCATTCATATGGTGCTCTCAATCGTTTAAATATCTTGGTGTCTCTATCACCCCCTCACACAGCCTACTATTCAAAACCAATTATATCCCTCTATTCAATAATATATCTACACACCTCAAGACCTGGTCAACCTTCCATATCTCATTCCTCGGCAGAATTTGTGCCATTAAAATGACAATTCTCCCCAAATTGCTATATTACTTCCGTTCCCTCCCCATTAACATCCCTAAAACTAAACTTGCTTCTCTCCAAAGGGAAATCAATAAATTTATATGGTCAAACAGGAAACCTAGATGTAGCTATGCACACATGCACAGACCTCAAACTATGGTTGGGATGGGACTCCCTAACCTGTGGCAATATTTTCTTGCTGCCAGACTTTCTCAATTAGCACAAAGGTTCACGCCCATTCAATGTATCCCATGGAAAAAGTTTGAAGCATCCTCAATTTCCCCTTGGTATTTACAGGGGATCCTTTGGTCCAGAACAACCTCATACAGCAAACTCTCCAAATACAACGTAATTGTTGCACACTTCTACCAATTGTGGCTTAAAGCCCAACATACTTTTGAATTATCTTCACGCACTACCCCCCCCCCCCTTGGCTTCCTTCCTAGGTGACCTGAGATTTACTCGTGCTTATGGAGATTGCCACTCTTTTACCTATTGGATCAATAACAATCTTACTACACTTAAATCTCTGCAATCTAAATAGGAGTTCTCCTCATTCACTGCTTTGCAAGATAAATATGGTATTCCCCCATCCGATTTTCAACACTATGACCAAATCAAAGCCTTCTACGCAGAATATTACTCTCTCTCCACCCATCCCCCTGGAACAGTCTTTGAACGGATTTGCATATCTTCATCTAGAGATAAGGGCATCATATCCCGCCTATATAACCATCTCAATACTTTTCATTCACCTGACAAGTCCGGTCAAATGCTCCATTGGGAATTGGACATAGATAACACCCTCACAGTGGATGAATGGCATGGCATGTCGGATAATCTCCGTAAGAGTAACAAAGCTATCTCTTCCAGAGAGACTCCCATAAAAATATTCTCTAGATGGTATCTCACCCCGTCCAAGCTTCACACCTTCTATCCCTCAATCTCCTCACACTGTTTTAGGGGTTGTTCAGAACCAGGCACTATCCTACACACATTCTGGAGCTGCAAACACCTACTTCATACATGGCGCAACGCAGTAGATATTTTCGAAAACTCCTCAAAACAGAAGATCCCCATCTCCCCACAGATTTGCCTTTTATATGCTAATGTACCTAATGTTCCCATTCCTTGCATGAGACTTTTTCATACTTTATGCAGCTCCATCCAATGGATGATTGCCTCTTATTGGAGATCCAATGATCTCCCTTGGTCGCAGGTACTGGCTAGGATGGAGATGATGAAACTCTCGGAGAGGATCTATCACACTCTTCATGATACCTTCCATGTATATGAAAGGAAATGGTCATATTGGAGTACAACATAACTCAATAATTTAGACCCTGAGGTTTCACTTACACTCTTTCACAAATTCTTGTAATCTTGACCAATATTGCCTGTTCTATATATTAGTGACATATACCCGTGAACTATACCTTTGTATCGTATTACTATGTATATAACCAATATCTTCATACAAGAACTCTGTTTTTTTTTTTATTATTGATTACCTTTATAAACACCTTGGGGCTGATTTACTAATAACAGTGCGCTGCGCTGGTTCTAACCTTAATTGGTGCGCCAGATAACTCTTTCACTGGGCGCAGGAACCAGCGGTGCACTGTTATAGTGAATCCAAATGTCAGCGGCGCTCTATTGAAAATGAATGGTTCCCTATGGGAGCCCATTGATTTGAATAGAGGTCGCCCGGGAAGTCGGATGAAGCGGATCCGACTCGCGGGGCGACTCGTGTGCCGGCTGACACAGGGACAGCGCGACTTTGCGAGGCGACTTGAACAGCCGCTCAAGTCGTGTCCTAGAGGCGACTAGCCGGCCGAGAATGTCTCCAGCGCGATGTCATCGCGCTGGTCCTCGGCAGCCTCGCTGTCCCGTGTTTGGTATGAATCATGAAGGGGAACTCTAGGCCAAATTTTCATGAAAAAAAACGGCATGGGTTCCCCTCCAGGAGCATACCAGACCCTTAGGTCTGGTCTGGTTTTTAAGGTGAACCCCCTAGGCCAAAAAACGGCATGGGGGTCCCCCCAAAATCCAAACCAGACCCTTAGGTCTGGTCTGGATTTTAAGGTGAACCCCCTAAGCCGAAAAGCGGCGTGGGGGTCCCCTCAAAATTCAAACCAGACCCTTATCCGAGCATGCAACCTGGCAGGCCGCAGGGGAAAAGGGGGGGACGAGAGAACGGCCCCCCTCCCTCCTAAACCGTACCAGGCTGCGTGCCCTCAACATGGGGGGTTTGGAGTTTCGGGCAGGGTGGCAACCTGCGGCCCCCAACCCCAAAGCACCCTGCCCCCATGTTGATGGGGACAAGGGCCTCTTCCCGACAACCCTGGCCGTTTGTTGTCGGGGTATGCGGGGGGCTTTTTGGAATCCGGCCCCCACCCTATGTGAATGAGTATGGGGTACATCGTACCCCTACCCATTCACCTGGTGGCAAAATAAGTCAATAAAAAAGACAACACAGGTTTGAAAAGTAATTTATTGGGCAGCTCCGGGGGTCTTCTTCTGACTTCGGGGGTCTTTCTGCCCCGCTATCTTCTGCCAGCTCTTTTGCTAGCGGGGGTCCCGGGCTTCCTCGCCGTCTTCTCCCGCTCTCCGGTGCCTTCTCCACGATCTCCGGTTCTTCTCCCGCTCTCCGGTGTCTTCTCCACGATCTCTGGTTCTTTCTGCCTTCTGCTGGGCGCCCGCTATCTTCTTCCAGCTCTTTTGCTAGTGGGGGCCGGTCTTCTTTGTCGCCTTCTTCCCTCTTCTCTTCGCCCGATGTTGCCTCGTCGCTGTCCACCGCTGCAATGCTCTGTCTGAGCAGCGGTGCCACTTTTATTGGCATGGGGCGTGGTCACCGGCTGATGCCACCGCTGACCCCGCCCCCGTATGATGTCACAGTCCCGGGGAATGATGGGACTGTGATGTGAAATGGGGGCGGGGTCAGCGGTGGCATCAGCCGTGACCACGCCCCATGCCAATATAAGTGGCACCGCTGCTCGGACAGAGCATTGTAGCGATGGACAGCGACGAGGCAACATCGGGCGAAAAGAAGAGGGAAGACCGGCCCCCACTAGCAAAAGAGCTGGAAGAAGATAGCGGGGTGCCCGGCAGAAGGCAGAAAGAACCGGAGATCGTGGAGAAGGCACCGGAGAGCGGGAGAAGAACCGGAGAACAGAACAAGAGACCCCCGAAGTCAGAAGAGGACGGCGAGGAAGCCCGGGACCCCCGCTAGCAAAAGAGCTGGCAGAAGATAGCGGGGCACCCGGCAGAAAGACCCCCGAAGTTGGAAGAAGACCCCCGGAGCTGCCCAATAAATTACTTTTCAAACCTGTGTTGTCTTTTTTATTGACTTATTTTGCCACCAGGTGAATGGGTAGGGGTACGATGTACCCCATACTCATTCACATAGGGTGGGGGGCAGGTATCTGGGGTCCCCCTTATTAAAGGGGGCTCCCGGATTCCGATAAGCCCCCCGCCCGCAGACCCCGACAACCAACGGCCAGGGTTGTCGGGAAGAGGCCCTTGTCTCCATCAACATGGGGGCAGGGTGCTTTGGGGTGGGGGGCCGAAGGTCGCCCCCCCTGCCCCGAAGCACCAAACCCCCCATGTTGAGGGCACGCAGCCTGGTAAGATTCAGGAGGGAGGGGGGCCGTTCTCTCGTCCCCCCCCCTTTTCCCCTGCGGCCTGCCAGGTTGCGTGCTCGGATAAAGGGTCTGGTGTGTATTTTTAGGGGACCCCACGCTATTTTTTTTTGTTTTTTGGCACGGGGTTCCCCTTAAAATACATGCCAGACCTGAAGGGCCTGGTATGGATTCTGGGGGGACCCCCACGCCATTTTTTTTTTTTACATTTTGGGGGGGGTCCCCTTTGAATCCATACTAGACCCAAGGGCCTGGTATGGACCTGGGGGGGGGGGGGCCACGCTGTTTTTTTTCTAGTTTTTTTTTTTTTAACCGGCATTTTATTTTTTTACATTTCCTTTAACAACCAGCTATAAACAGGTAAAACAAAAAATTGCTGTACTTGCGTTTTGGATGCGGGTCCATTGAATTCTATTACATCCAAAACACTGTTTTTGGCCTGGCCAAAAAAATCTGCAGTTGCGTTTAAAATCTTTTTCACAAAGCCTAAAAATGCCATCAGATGACAAAGATTTCCACGTTTCAGACGCGGTACCAGCGTTTAGCCGCATTTTAGTTTAGAAGCGTTTTTAAAGGTGACCTATTTTTTTACATTGATAAACTCCAAATTTATGGCAAATTAGGAAAAACCATAATAATAATAATTATATATATATATATATATATATATATATATATATATATATGAAATTGCTTCCATTGCATTGTGGACAATCCACAACTTGTGGCAAGTGATACGCTAAATACAACTACACTGCTGCTCTCAGCTGCTGATATCACTCTGGTCTCACAGAATAGCTAAAATCGTAAATAATACTGTTTTTGGAGCTTAGGGCAGCTCCTTATCATATACACGCAAATGTGGTAAAACACGGCATGCAAACGCCACAAAGTGCACCTTTCTTAACGCCACTTTCAACCTTAGTTCTGAACACTTTGCACCAGCGTCCCGTCTACATGGGGCCTAAAAACGCCAATGTCATTTACAGCTCAAAAATGCCATGGTGGCCATAGGCTAACATGGAGAGATGTTTTTAAGCTGCAAAAAACGCTCAAACAAGCGGCTTGAAAAACGTCCGTGTGCATGTAGCCTTATATTAACCACTTGCGCACTGCCCAGACCAAGTTTCACATTTCAGCGCTGATGCAATTTCAATGACAATTGCACGCTCATACAACACTGTAACCCAATGAAAATGTATTATTTCTTGGCACACAAATAGAGCTTGCTTTTGGTGCTATTTGATCACCTTTGTGTTTTTTTTTTTTTTTTTTTATATAAATACAAAATAAATGGATATTTTAACCACTTCAGCACTGGACCTATTCTGGCACTTCTCTCCTTCATGTAAAAATCATAAATTTATGGCTATAAAATTACTTCAAAACACCAAACATTATATATGTTTTTGGAGCAGACACCCTAGGGAATAAGATGGCGGTCATTGCAAATTTTTATCTCGCTCGGTATTTGCGCAATAAATTTTCAAACGCCTTTGTTTTACTAAAAATATTACAAAACAGTAAAGTTAGCCCAATTTTTTGGTATAATGTGAAAGATGTTGTTATGCTGAGTAAATAGATACCTAACACGTCACACTTTAAAATTGCGCACACTCATGGAATGACACCAAACTTCAGTAATTAAAAATCTCCCTAGGCGATGCTTTAATTTTTTTTAATTGTTACCATTTTGGCATTACAGAGGAGGTCTAGTGCTAGAATTGTTGCACTTGTTCTAACGCACGCAGCAATAACTCACATGTGTGGTTTGAACGGCGTTTACATATGTGGGCGGGACTTATGTGTGTGTTCGCTTCTGAGCGCGAGCTACCGGGGACATGGGTATTTTTTCTTATTTTTGCTTATTTTTTTTTATTTAGTTTTTTTACTTTTTTGTATTTCTCTTTTTTTTTTGGATCACTTTTATTCCTATTACAAGGAATGTAAACATCCCTTGTAATAGGAATGTGTGTGACAGGTCCTCTTTATGGAGAGATGCGGGGTCAATAAGACCCCACATCTCTCCTCCAGGCTGGAAAGCATGATATTGGTCAAAAAAAACCACCAATCTCATGCTGACAGCTGAGATCACGGCTTGGTTAACATACAGGAACACGGCGTGATGTCATAACGTCACGCCCGGGCCTCCGACGGTCATAGAGATGACTGGTGACCATCTGGTCACCAGTCATCTCCAAATCGTTCTCCGAGCCCCAGATGTCATGGGAGAGCCCGGAGAAGCACCGGATGGCGGCAAGAGGGGGGGGGGACGTCCCCTCCCGCCGCCTATAAGAACGATCAAGCGGCGGAACTGCCACTATGATCATTTTTATTGTGCACAGAATCGCCGGCTGAAAAGAATGATATCTGAATGATGCCTGCAACTGCAGGCATCATTCAGATGTCACCGCACAAAGCCAAGGATGTCGTTTGATGGTGGGCGGTAGGAAACTGGTTAATATTTTTAAAAAAGGTAATTTTTCTTCTTCATTGATGTATACTGATGAGACTGCACTGATGGGCACTGATAAGGTGGCAAGGGTCGGCACTGAGAGATGGCATTGCTAGTTGGCACTGGTGGGCAGTGAGAAGTGGCACTGCTAGTTGGCAGTGATAGGCAGCACTGCTAGGTGCCACTGATTGGCACCAGTGGTGGGCATTGATAGGTGGCACTGGCAGGGGCTACTAATTGTCATAGATGACGCAGAATTGCCTCTTCCTCTTCGGGCTCGATGTCCCTTGCACATAAGCCGGTGATTGCCTTTTTTTTATGCTCACGCTGTCAGCACAAGGAGAAAACAAAAACGATTACCCAGCTTTTGTTTACATCACGTGATCAGCTGTCATTTGCTGACAGCTGATCACATGGTTAAGGGCAGGAATCGGCCCCTTACTCGGATCTGTCATCACCCGAGTCTCAGTGACTCTGTGACCACAGCGCGCGCAAAGGGGAGGACGTTTATTGACGGACTCCCGGCAATTGAGGACCATGCTGTGGCCGTCAATCAGTTATAGCGCTGATCTCAAGTGATTAAAGAGGGTCTAAAATGGGCCATTGACATGCATCACAATTCAACTTAGGAATGAGTCTTTGAAAAGTTAAACTAAATAATTTGGCCCCTTTATCCTTCCAAATAATTCACTTCCTGTCACATAGCCACACAGGAAGTGAGGGAAAATCCCTCCCAATGTCTTTCCTTGGGGCACACAGGTCAGTCTAAATACTTTCCCCATTATGCACTCCAGCATATTGCGGGGTACACCACAAATTATTAGGTAGTTTGGACTTTGGGGTTTATTTACTAAAGGCAAATCTACTTTGCACTACAAGTGCACTTGCTGTATATCCGAGGGGGACATGCAAGCAAAAAAACAAAACACCATCTTTGCTTTTACATGATTGTAACATCCAATCACCAGTACTTTCCCTCAGATTTTCAGCAGCTACACTTTTACTGCAGAGTGGATTTGTCTTTACTAAACCCCAAACTATACAATGATTTGGGGTGTACACAACAAAGTGCTAGAGTGCAATTTGCTTAATGGGGACACTAGTTAGATTGATCTGTGTGTCCCCAAGAAAAGCCATTGGTAGGGTTTTACCTTCACTTCCTGTTTAGCTGTGTGACAGGAAGTGAAGCCAATTTTAAGAAAAGGAGACAAAGGCCAAACTACAAAAAAAAAAAAAAAACACACGCAGGGGTTCTAACACTTACTTTGTTTCCCTCAAAATGCCCACAATTAGAATTGTATGGCCTTGAGCTATTTTTAAGTGCAGTGCTCTAAATCAGTGCCTCTCAAGTACCCCCAACAGGCCATGTTTGCAGGTTTTCCTTCATCTTGCACATGTGCTTTAAATTACAGTCAATGGTTTTGATTTTTGGACAGCAATTCTCCATGAGATAAATTCACAAAACATGTCCTGTTGGGGGTACTTGAGGACTGAGGCTGAGAACCACTGCAGTAAAAAAGGAAAATTGAATACTTACCGCTCTGTATTTTTCATTTCCTGGTGACGCTCCATGGCAGCACACAATCCATGCATATGCTAGCATGAAGGCACCAGGGTAGACAAATCACACCTGTTTTGTTTTGACATGCCAATCAGCTGTCACATTTGTTGCAAAGAAAACACAAAACAAACATCAAAACTTTGCATCAAATTTTATTGGTCAACAAAACAAAAGGGAAGGCAAAATAAAAAACATGATCAATTTGAAACAGTTACAGACTCAACATCTTGAGAAATATTTGGCCAAAAAAAATGCAGCACAGACAATTAAATCAAAGTGAACAAACAACACACATTAACAACATCAGAATTATTTCAGGGGAACATTTTCCCCACACAAAAAAATACAATCCACAAAAGTTAACCAATCACCTGTTTTGCAGACATAACAAATAAAATACATGTGTTACAAACGCGATAAGGACACCAACATGTACATTTTAACACACACACACACACACACCACACACACTTGCCTCTTCTCAGGGCAAGCAAACGAATGCTCCCTGCGAGCTTTATATAACATATGTTTGTGTGCTAATGAGGCAATTGAAAACACATGCACAGTCCATGAAACACCCAAAATGCAAGTTCTCCCAATGTAGAGACTGAAATTCAAAAAGTGGCTACACCTGTTAAGGATGTCTTTAAATTACTAACCCATAAAAACACTCTCTGAGTGAGCATGCTCAGAAATATCCAGGCGCTGTTCACACACAAAAAGCACCCAAAAAAAAAACCTAACTGGCTGGGCATGTGCAGAACAACACCAATGCAGCTAGCAAAAAATAACCCCCCCCTCATCCAAAATTAAGCACATCATCCAGCATGCTACAAAATTAGAGATGGGACAATCACCCCTCCCCCCCACCAACAAATACCATTGCAGTCTATGGGAACTGACTTGTTAATTTTGCTAGTCCCCACTTGGCTGGCTTGTCTTCTAGTTATTGGCCTTAAAATGGGGGCCAAGGTCCCACCCTAAGGGACATATATCAATGTCACCATTTTGGAAAACACCAAAAACAAAACAAGGAGAAGTGCCTTTAAATATGCCAAATTGCTTAAGGGCCATTTCACACCACATGCAGTGCATTGCGTTTTTTATGCATCCAAAATGCATGGAAAGTTGGTTATATGGTTCTAAATGGCAGTGTTTGTTCCAGTGCGTTCCAGTTCCCCAAAAAAAGTAGAACATGCTGCATTTTACCTGCACTGGACTGTACTGGAACGCAGCAAAACACATCATAAACGCACTGGAACACACCTAAATGCACCAAAAAATGCACTGGAACACACTTGTCCTTATCTATGGTTAATAAAAAAGCACTGGACTGCATCAAAAACTTACCAAAAATGCACTGGAACGCATAAAAAACGTGCATGCAGAAAAGCACCTGGAACGCATCCGGATTGCGTTTCTATGGTGTGAAGTGGCCCTAGTTCACACTATAGAAACGCAGTCTGGGTGCGTTCCAGGTGCTTTTCTGCATGCGTGTTTTTGACACATTCCAGTGCATTTTTGATGCGTTTTTGATGCAGTCCAGTGTTTTTTTCCCCCTCTTTTCACTTAGGACAAGTGTGTTGCAGTGCGTCTTTGGTGCATTTAGGTGCGTTCCGATACATTCCAGAGCATTTTTGTTACGTTCCGTTGTGTTTTTGATGTGTTTTACTGCGGTCCAGTACAGTTTTGTACCTAAAAAATGCAGCATGACCAATTTTTTTTTTTGCTTTCTGAAACGCACTGGAACGGACTGCAGTGGTGTGAACTATGCCATTGGCATTAATGTGATCAACTTTCTTTGCGTTTTTCATGCATCAAAAAAACGCACTGCACTGCATCCGGTGTGAACTGGCCCTAAATATCATACCCGGGGGGGTGTCTATAGTATGCCTGTAAAGTAGCGCATGTTTTCCATGTTTATAACAGTTGGAGAGCAAAATGAAATTTCTAAAGTAAAATAATAGGAACCAGCAATTCATTACAGCCGCAAGGACTTTTAAATGACTGTCAATACAGATAAAAGTCATTGAAAGTCTTTGATAACACAAAAAACAAAAGCGTGGGGGTCCCCCAAATTCCATTACCAGGCCCTTCAGGTCTGGTATGGATATTAAGGGGAACCCCACTGCAATTTTTTTTCAAAAATGACGTGGGGTTCCCCCCAAATATCCATACCAGGCCCTTCAGATCTGGCATGGATTTTAAGGGAAACTCCACCCCAAATTTTAAAAAAAAAATGGCGTGGAGTCCCCCCAAAAATCCACACCAGACCCTTATCCGAGCACATGACCTGGCCGGCCGCAGGAAAAGAGGGGGGACGAGAGAGCGCCCCCCCTCCTCCTGAACCGTACCATGCCACATGCCCTCAACATGGGGAGGATGTCCCCATGTTGATGGGGACAAGGGCCTCATCCCCACAACCCTTGCCCGGTGGTTGTGGAGGTCTGTGGGCGGGGGGCTTATCGAAATCTGGAAGACCCCTTTAACGAAGGGGACCCCCAGATCCCAGCCCCCCCCGTGTGAAATGGTAATGGGGTACAAATGTACCCCTACCATTTCACAAAGAAAGTGTAAAAAATTACAAGAGCCGGTTTTTGACAATTTCTTTATTAATGTCTTTTCCCTTCTTCCATCTTCTTCTTTTCTCCATTCGGGTTTCTTCCTCTTCATCTTTATCTTCATCCTCATCTTCATCTTCACCTTCCTTCTTCCTTCGGTCTTCTCGTCCGCATCTTGCTCCGGCGTCTTCCCTTCTTTCTCCGGCCGCTCCGTTTGAATTGGAGGTTCCCGCTGTGCGACGCTTCAGTTCTTCAGTTCTCCTCTTGGTCCGCTTACACCCGGTGACCCCGCCCCCCTCTGACGCACATGGATTTCACGGGGACTTTCCCCGTGGTGTCAGAGGGGGGCGGAGCCACCGGGTGGCAGCGGATCAAGTGGAGAACTGAAGCGTCACCCAGCAGGAACCTCCAATTCAAACGGAGCGGCCGAAGAAGAAAGAAGAAGGGAAGACGCCGGAGCAAGATGCGGGCGAGAAGACCGAAGGAAGATGAAGATGAAGATAAAGATGAAGATGAGGATGAAGATAAAGATGAAGAGGAAGAGGAAGAAACCTGAATGGAGAAAAGAAGAAGAAGGAAGAAGATGGAAGAAAATAAAAGACATTAATAAAAGGAATTGTCAAAAACCGGCTCTTGTCATTTTTTACACTTTCCTTGTGAAATGGTAGGGGTACAATTGTACCTCATTACCATTTCACATAGGGGGGGCGGGATCTGGGGGTCCCCTTTGTTAAAGGGGTCTTCCAGATTCCGATAAGCCCCCCGCCCGCAGACCCCCACAACCACCGGGCAAGGGTTGTGGGGATGAGGCCCTTGTCCCCATCAACATGGGGACATCCTCCCCATGTTGAGGGCATGTGGCCTGGTACGGTTCAGGAGGGAGGGGGGCCACTCTCGTCCCCCCCTCTTCCCCTGCGGCCGGCCAGGTTACGTGCTCGGATAAGGGTCTGGTATGGATTTTTAGGGGGACTCCACGCCATTTTTTTAATCTGGGGTGGAGTTCCCCTTAAAATCCATGCCAGATCTGAAGGGCCTGGTATGGATATTTGGGGGGAACCCCACGTCATTTTTTTAAAAAATTTGCAGCGGGGTTCCCCTTAATATCCATTCCAGACCTGAAGGGCCTGGTAATGGAATTTGGGGGACCCCCACGCTTTTTTTTTTTGGTTAGCAAAGACTTTCAATTACTTTTCTCTATATTGCCGGGAGCCGACAATTCATTACAGCCGCGGGTGCTTTTAAATGCCTTTTTTTTCCTTTAGAAATTACATTTTGCTGGCGCACTGGGAAGTTCAGAGCTGCGCCGGTTCAACTTATGCAAATTGAGTTACGTGACTTGACATTTACTAAGATTTTGCCGGCTCAGTGTCCCGGCGCATTTGAACCATTGAAATTCCCGCGCTGAGCTCAAAAAAAACTCCCGCAGCTCGAATCGTACTTGCCGGCGCAGCGGGCTGGTTTTGAAAAAGTTACTATTTAGAAGTGCATTTTGAATACTGACATGTTCATATTTAATTTTAATACTTAAGCCCTGTACACACGATCGGATTTCCGATGGAATCAAATCCGATGGATTTTTCCATCGGAATTCCCATGAAGCTGACTACACCATCAGACAAAATTCCGACCGTCCCGAACACGGTGAAGTACAACACGTACGACGGCACTATAAATGGGAAGTTCAAATCCAATGGCGCCATCCTTTGGGCTGCTTTTGCTGATTTCGTGTTACTGCGTGTTAGTAAAAGTTTGGTGTTAGCCAGTGTTGCCAACCCCCTGAAGTGAAATTTACTGGCAAGGATGCCAAAATTTCTGTACGGCACCAATTTCTTACTGGCAAATTAATGAAGATTACTGGCAGAGCCGCATTTTTTACTGACGCTGAAAAAAGTACCTAAAATTACGGTTTTTAGTACTAAACAGTGCAAATATCAATATTTCAACTAAAAACACATAGCTGATGCTAATATCAATGTGTTTAAGTTAAACAAAAGTAAAAAAACATATTTCTCAATTCACATGAAGGTCAGGATACTATAACCCAGCCAGCACAGAGTTCCCTCTTACATCAGAGTCTGCAGGATGCCCCCTTACAGTGCAAGGGAACTCTTATGTAAAGGGGAACGCTGCAGATCATGATGTAAGGGGGAACTCTGATGTGGGGGGAGGGGCTCTGGTGAATAGAGACCACCTTCCACAGAGTGAATACACTAAGGCAAAGGGGGGGTACTAATATAAGGGGGAAACCTTTATATCAGTGCCCCCTTACATTATTGTATTCATTCACCTCCTTACATCAGACAGTGACCCCCCCCTCAGACTGGCCTGGCGGCACTGTCACTTACCTCCTCTCGGGTGCACAGTGTGGGGCTCAGTCAGACGGCTCCAGCTTGGTGGCTCTGATCTCCTCTTCCCAGTCCACACGTCTGTTTCTTCCTGGGCCGTAACCCCCATCCCGGCGGCACACCCACTCTTGACTCCTTTCTAGGATCCCCTCAGAGACTGTAGACATGACAAGAGATGGTCAGAGGCTGCGGACACACGATACAGGAGGGGGACAGAGGCTGCGGACATACTACAGGAGGGGGACAGAGACTGTGGACACACTACAGGAGGTGGACAGAGGCTGCGGACATACTACAGGAGGTGGACAGAGGCTGCGGACATACTACAGGAGGGGGACAGAGGCTGCGGACACACTACAGGAGGTGGACAGAGGCTGCGGACATACTACAGGAGGGGGACAGAGGCTGCGGACATACTACAGGAGGTGGACAGAGGCTGCGGACATACTACAGGAGGTGGACAGAGGCTGCGGACATACTACAGGAGGTGGACAGAGGCTGCGGACATACTACAGGAGGGGGACAGAGGCTGCGGACATACTACAGGAGGTGGACAGAGGCTGCGGACATACTACAGGAGGGGGACAGAGGCTGCGGACACACTACAGGGGGGGACAGAGGCTGCGGACATACTACAGGAGGGGGACAGAGGCTGCGGACATACTACAGGAGGTGGACAGAGGCTGCGGACATACTACAGGAGGGGGACAGAGGCTGCGGACATACTACAGGAGGGGGACAGAGGCTGCGGACACACTACAGGAGGGGGACAGAGGCTGCGGACACACTACAGGAGGGGGACAGAGGCTGTGGACACCACCATATTACTTCTGCACATCATCAGTGTGCTGTGTCCTCCTCCTGTGCCCCTTTCACCACTCCACAGGTCAGGGCAGCACTGTGCTGCCCTGACCTGTGAAGAGGTGAAAGGGACACAGAAACCAGAGGAGGATACAGCACACTGATGACGCTGTCCCCTTGTATCCCCCCCTGTTTCACTGACCTTGAGTCCGTCCTCCTCACTCCTGGCTGGGCCCTGTCAGTGCTCCGAGTCCTCCACAGACCACCTATGATGAGTGCATGGCATGCACTCACTGCAGGTGTCCCGCCACTGCCGCCAGCCACTGTGGCCTTTTCAAAAATGGCGCCAGCACGTTACTGCGTGTGCGCCGCCGCCGCTCGGCCGAGTTCCGAATGCGCTCGGCCGGCGCATTCGGAACGGCGCATGCGCAGTTGTATGGCCGGCTCGCGGCCATCTTTTTTATGGGCGCCGGTGCCCATAAACGGACTTTTACGTACAGCCCGAAAAAGGGGTTAAATCGCGGGCTGTACGTAAATCTACGTACGGTTGGCAACACTGGTGTTAGCCGATTCGCGCTTTTCAGTCTCCGTGCTTTTCAGTCCGTTACAGCATGACGAATGTGCTATCTCCATTACGAATGCTAGTTTTACCAGAACGAGCGCTCCCGTCTCCTAATTCAGTCTGAGCATGCAAGGGTTTTTTCTCCGATGAAGTTCCACACAGACGATCGGAATTTGCTATCGTTTTTTTTTCCATCGGAAAAATGTTAAACATGTTCTATTTTTTTTCACCGATGGAAAAAAGTCAGATGGGGCCCACACACGATCGGTTCGTCTGATGAAAACAGTTCATGGGACTGTTTTCATTGGTAAAACCGATCGTGTGTACAGGGCTTTAGGAGTTGTATTTAATTTTAAAGGACACGTACAAGGGTTACAGTGATGGCCAACACTACAAAGGAAAAAGAGTCGGGGGTACTTATGTCAGATGATTGTGTAGCCAAAGAGTGGGAAAAGTGAACAGAATTCTAGGATGCATCACTAAAGGGGTTAACAGCAATAGGAAGGAGGCCCTGAATGCCCTATATGCTGTGGATCTTTATTGAAACCTCATGCTTGGGATGTAACATATAGTAGATCTATACTCAGACAATAAATGTGACAAAAAAATCCAAAAGCATGCAAGACAAAAAAAAAAAAAAAATGGGCAGACTCGATGGACCATTTGCTCTTTTTTTGCCATCACTTTTCTATGTTTTTATTAAAAAATTAAATAGGCACCCCTAGTCTCTATCGTTTTAGATTAAAAGAACTTGCCCTTGCCCCAGACAGAATCCTTTCGTCCTGTACTAAATTATTCATTTTATAAAATCTCTGAGTACAGATCAAATAGACATAACCCCTAGGACCTTGTTTGAAAACAAATGCATACGCGGACCTGATATACATGGGGGGGATCTCAGAGCTCTATGTCCTCCTCAATAATCAACTGACTAAGCCCTCTTATCAAAACGTCATGGGAATCAGATCTGGGCGAGACTATAGAGGAGGAGGTATGGGGGCAGTGGTCGACCATGGTGCACAGAGGAATACTCAATACTTCCTTGGTGGAAGCGAATTACAATGTCCTGTCCAGTTGGTACTTGGTCCCGGCGAAGCTGGCGAGATTGTATCCTGACACTTCACCCCTTTGTTTCAGAGGTGGGAGGGTACTATGTTCCATGTTGGTGGTCCTGTCCAAAGGTCCAGTGCTTTTGGATCAGAGAATTCACTCTGGTCTATTCAGTGACAAGACATACCTAAAAATCCTAAAACGGCACTGTTTGATGACCTGCTGGACGAGATCTTTAGACATCTCCGAACTCTCATATTTTTCATTTTTTCAGCAGCTAAAATTACGATAACGTGAGCATGGAAAACTCCAGTGGTCAATGTCGCATTAGTAAAACACAAACTTTCTTGGATCATGGTCAATGAAAAATTGTCCAGCATCCTCAGAGACAAACAAGACAGATTCTAAAGGGTGCGGAACCCTTGGATTAAATACCTTCAACCCCCATAGTTCCCAGAACTTGGTCGGTCGAGGGCCTAGGCTGAGGGAATTGACTCCTGCTTTATTCCTCTTACCTTTCACTTTCCCCCCCTGTTTTTTTTACTTTACTTCTCTTTTTATTTTTACATTTACCTTATGGGTGCAAATGGTGAGTCCTAAAGCCTCCTCTAATTTTTCCATTTCAATGTGGGAGCTACAAAAAGTGACTTGAAGTACCAGATCAACCTTGGTGATAAGTGCTCTGATCTCTAGTTATGCTATGGCGCTACAGTTGAATCAACTGTTGCAGGGATGTTTCTCGGAGTAATGTTCCTAAATTGTTTATGCCACAGAGTAATTATGATTTTTCTATATATGCCCTGGACAAGCAGTAGCCTAATTCAATTGAACTTACATTTTACAATAGATTTTTGTATTATAGTTACAATGATCTAACACTTGGTTATCCTTGAGGGTGCATGGATCTTTTTATATCTGTATAATATTATTTGTAAACTAAGAAGTTTGTTTAACCATTTTTTAACAAAAAATCTATTGCAAACAAAAGAACTTGCCCTCTGAAGCAGTCGTCTTCAAATTGGCACATGCACCAAAATTTTGTCCTACGTGATAATTGTGATAATTGTTGTTTGATGGTCTAGATCAGTGATTCTTAACCAGGGTTCCGTGGAACCCCAGGGTTCCTCCAGAGGTTGCTAGGGGTTCCTTCAGCATTGGGCAATTTCTGCCTCTCAGATAAGTTCACACTGACCCCATTGATCTTTTTAGCTATCTGTAAGGAGGTAATTCTTCCCAATTGCCACAAGTGTAAGGACCATTCTTCCAACTGACCGTCACACTAATGTATCATGAGTTGTAGATTTCTCAATTTTAGCAGGGGTTCCCCGAGACCGGAGAACTATTTCAAGGGTTCCTCTGTGTTGAAAAGGTTGAGAAAGGCTGGTCTAGATACTTTAAACACATATTTAGTATTTATTTAGCTTGAGAACACAAGGAAGGCTGGGCTAGACAGTTACAGCTTTTATTCAGGGGAAGAGCGGAAGTAAATACAATTTTGATTAAATTATGACTGCATAAACATATTGACAAATGTTCATAAAAATGCTGGCTTTTAAAATAATGTAGTTCTCCAAAAAATATTTTGGTTTTTAAATGTATAAAGCAAAAAAAACAAAAAAGATTACTATGCTATTGATTAATAATTACGCAGACAAGGAATGGAAAAAAGTAGGGGTGTTGCAAGCATTGTGAAAGACTGCTAACACCCTGAAGAAAAAGAATCTCCTATTTATGAAGGTGTGCATTGCCACATTGTGCACTTCTGATCAGTGAGCATGGCTTATAGAAGCATTGTTAATTCGAACACAAGTCTAATCTCTATCCACTGCACGCACATGTCACAGTTCTTGCACCCAATAAAATATGCCTTAATTAGTATACAGCAAGCAAGATTCACACATTCTCATATGTGCCTCAGGAAAAAGTATAATGCTTTAAAAAAAAAATAACTTTTCCATTAATTTAGGTACATTCAGTTATGGGGGAGTATGTGACTATCCTTCATCCCATGTGATACCACTGGTGCTTGGTGGTTAACCTGCCTAAAAAGCTTTCATTCACACGGACAACGAATAAGTGTAAGGAACTTTTTACCCTAATATTATACATATATGGAGTGATGTTAAAGAGGAAGTAAAGTCTTCCTCTTTAAATTGTTCCTATAGGTAAGCCTATAAGGCTTACCTGTGTAGCGGGGTTCTACTGTTATGGACTATTGTTATGTGTGTACACCCCAAACTTCCTCCTATGTTCCAGTTACAACTTTATAGACTATTGTTTACTTATGTTCAGTAATGTGTGTGGAACTTATGGTACAGGGAGAGAGAGACTCTGTTGCCATGGATACCTAATAGACTATGGTACACAGTGCAGCTGTGCTCCCAGAATGCATTACAACCACTGCACAGCCTGCTGGGGGAGGTTACATAAAAGGGAGGGGCCACGCTCGGTCTCTCTGGACCCCGCGCTCAACCAAGCAGGAAGTTTGTATGAGGCCTGCTGCCGGGGCGACTAGGCCCAAAGTCTGGGCCTATAACTTTGCGGAGGATCACCACGCCAGAGAGGGGTCTCTTTCAGTGTGACTAGCTCGTGTCACCCTCAGACCGGAGTCGTCCGCCAACCGACATCTTCAGCTGCTGTGAGAAGGACCAGAGGCTGTGTGTTACGGAGAGGTCAGGATCGAGGTACCCACTGCAGAGCGTGTCAGGCAGACTAGGCCTGTCTGGGTGAGCGGGCACCTGCCCAGAATCTACAACTGTTGCTAGGTTTGTGACTCTTGAAGACCCACCACCACCTGAGTAGTGAGCTACACGTACACCAGGACATAGTGCAGCGTGTGGTAGCTGCGTAGTTAAAGTTGGCGTTATACTGACTATTAGTTTCACTCCCAAAAGCTTTGCGAGAGTCTAGTTCACATCTTTAATCTCCTGTGGATTACAATTATAAAGTGCACCAACGTTTTGCTAGCAAAGATTCCCACCCTCAAGGAACTTGTACAGTAATCTGAGTCAGGCCTGACAGGAGCCAACTTTGATGGGACACAGGGTGGTATTGCCCACTAAGGTAGAAAAAAAGAGTGCTTGTGCGCTTACCACTCAGTAAAAATAGAAACACTAAAGTGCAAATATTGCTGAACAAATTAAATATTAAGAGACAACTAGCAGCTAACTTCTATAATGTGACCAACATGCAATAAAATAGTTTATATAGTGAAGCAGCGCTAAATGTCAATAGAAAGTGCTAATATTAAAAGTGCTATTAATAAAGTCTAACTTCTCATAAATTAAATAAATGGGGTGACAAAATCAACAATAATAAAATTAAATTAAAACGTCCAAACAGTGACTATGTAAATAAAGTGCTAAATAGCCAAAATGGCAGTCCAAATAGCAACAGCTAATTGCAGGGAGAGAAGCAAGGATGGGTGTGGGAATACACCTTGTCTCATCAGAAACACACTGGATCAGATGAACAAATGATGCATAAATAATCCTCCCCCATAGACACCAGCCTCTCACCTCTCTGGTGGACCCCACGGGGTCAGTAATAACCACAAAGATCTCCACTGCTCACAATGAGAACTTCCAGTCCTTTTGCGTGACCCGAAACCACTGTAGGGATCTCCACAGCTTACCAGTGTTCTTCCTTAAAGCGAATCTTCCTGATGGACCCCACGAGGTCAATAATGGCCACAAAGATCTCCACTGCTCACAATGAGAACTTCCAGTCCTTTTGAGTGACCCGGAACCACTGTAAGAATCTCCACAGCTTACCAATGTTCTTCCTTAAAACGGATCTTACTCCATAATATTCAGAAAAAAACAAAAAGGGACTCCATAGTGAAGCATGTAAAGGAAAGCCCCAAGAAAAGGCGTTTATTCAAATAAAAACAGCTAAAAAACACGTTAAAAACCAAGGGGTAAAAAACGCCAAACAAAATGTTCATAAAATACTAACTTCCGGTTTACGGCCACAAACCGGAAGTGGACGTCACTTAGGCTCCTCCTCCCGACGCATTGCGTCACTACACACGTGACTTCATCAAGGGCTTGATCAACTTTTGATTAGCTGGTGTGCCCTTAGAGGCCATCATAGCCATGCCTACTAATGGCATGGCTGTGATTGGTCAGTGCAACATGTGACCCAGCTTCTATATAAGCTAGAGGCACACAGCACACACGTCACTCTGCTTCAGAATAGATAGGGAGAGGATCTAGTCTGCTGCTGCTGCTTTTAGGGAGAGATAGAAAAATACATGAGTTGGTCCTGATTCTGGAATCTGAGGGAAAAGATAGAGACAGTGTAGTGTAGGGCCAGGTTCCTGTTTTTTGCTTTTAGGGAGAGAGATATATTATATAGGAATAGGAGTCCAGATTCAGAGATATAACTCAGCGATCTGCATAGGTTTACCTGTTTGTGTTGCAGTGCAGTCTTTTTACACTGCTATGAGCCCAGCGTCAGAGAAAATCTACCTTTTATCTGCAAGCTCAGTGCACCAGCACTGGATATATTACGTTGAGAGATACACCGTTTCCATACTGTGGGTGTATTCTGCTCTTGGAAAAAGATCCATTTAGGACAAAAAAAAAGGCACTTTATTGTGCTCTTTTCCAAAAGACCCATTGAGCAAAAAAAATAAAAAAATTCCATTTTATTTTGCTCGTGCAAAAAAAGACCCGTTTAGGGCAAAAAAGAAAAAAAAAAAAATTTGCACTTTAATGTACGCTTGCAAAAAGAGCCATTTAGGGCCACAAAAAATATTTTGCAGTGTGTTATACATATGTGGAGGTGTGTGAAATAAACAATTTATATATAGTTTTCTTCTACTGTGCTATACTAAAAAAACAAAATTTTTTTTGAATAGCATTTTCTGCAGTTCTGTAGCTGTGCAATTCAGCGGTTACGTACTGTGGGTGTGTTCTGCTCTTCCAAAAACACCCATTTAGGGCAACATCCTAAATTTGGAAAATATGAGGAGAAGGTCAAAGGGACGTGGTGGCCCCGGTCGTGGTGCTGCTGGTGGAGCTCCTGTTGCAGGGAGAGGACGTGGTGGATCTGTGCCAGATACACGCACAAGTGAAACACCTTCCTCAGGTGCGAGTAGGCGACCGAGCCTGCGGCGGTATTTTGTCGCGCCTAATGAGGCTGTACGAATGTTTAGGCCAGGACAAGTACAGGTGATAGTAGATTGGGTTGCTGACAGTGCCTCGGGTTCCTTCACATTGTCTCCCACCCACTCTTCTGATGAAAGATCAGAGTTGGCACCTGAAACCCATGTCCATCAGTCTTTCACCTCACCCCCTTGCAAATCAGCCAGGCAGTCTGAGCCCCAAATCATGCAGCAGTCTCTTCTGCTTTTCGATGACTCTGTTAGCAGGGTTTCCCAGGGCCATCCACCTAGCCCTGCCCCAGAAGTGGAAGAGATTGAGTGCACCGATGCCCAGCCACTTATGTTTCATGATGAGTACATGGGAGGACCATCGCAGTACGTCTCGGATGATGACGAAAACACAGGTGCCAACTGCTGCTGCTTTCGCAATTGTGCAGACAGACAAGGAGGGCAGGGGTGAAGACTGGGTGGAAGATGATGTGGAGGACGATGAGGTCCTCAACCCCACATGGAAACGTTATGCAGGTGACCAGTGTAGTTTGGAGGAAGAGGCGGTGGTCGCACAGAGCCACCAGCACAGCAGAAGAGGGAGCAGGGTGCAAAAGCGGAGCGTCCATCCCCTAGACAGTATGTCTGCTACTGCCCAACGCAGCAAGGGACCGAGCACACCAAAGCCAGGTCCAAGGAGTTCCCTAGCGTTGCAGTTCTTCAGACAATGTGCTGATGACAAGACACGAGTGGTTTGCACGCTGTGCAATCAGAGCCTGAAGCGAGGCATAAACGTTCTCAACCTGAGCACAACCTGCATGACCAGGCATCTAAGTGCAAAGCACGAGCTGCAGTGGAGTAGACACCTCAAAAACCAAGAAAGGTCTCTGGCTCCTCCTGCTTCCTATTCTGCTGCAGTCTCGGCCTCTTCATCCACCTCTGTAGTGACAGTGGCACCTGCCACCCCGCAAACAGAGGATCTGCCAGCAACACTACCACCTGGGTCACCAACCATCTCCACAATGTCCCATGGAAGCGTTCAGCTCTCTATCTCTCAAACATTGGAGCGGAAGAGGAAGTACCCCCCTAGCCACCCGCGATCCCTGGCCCTGAATGCCAGCATTTCAAAACTCCTGGCCTTTGAAATGCTGTCATTCCGTCTGGTGGAGACGCAGAGTTTTAAAAGCCTGATGGCATTGGCTGTCCCACAGTACGTCGTGCCCAGCCGCCACTACTTTTCCAGGCGAGCCATCCCTTCCCTGCACAACCAAGTCAGGGACAAAATCAGGTGTGCACTGCGCAACGCCATCTGTGGCAAGGTCCACCTAACTATGGATGCATGGACCAGTAAGCACGGTCAGGGACGTTATATCTCCCTAACAGCACACTGGGTAAATGCAGTGGCGGCTGGGCCTGAGGCAGATAGCAGTTTGGCGCATGTCCTTCCACCACCGAGGATTGCAGGGCGCTTCAGTTTGCCTCCTGTTGCTAACTCCTCCTACTCCGCTTCCTCATCCTCTACCGCCTCCTCATCCGGTCAGCGTAACACCTTCACCACCAACTTCAGCACAGCCAGGGGTAAACGACAGCAGGCAGTTTTAAAACTTTCCTGTTTGGGGGAAAAACCCCACACCGTGCAGGAGTTGGAGGGACATGGAACAACAGACCAATGAGTGGTTGCTGTCAGTGAGCCTCAAGCCCGGCCTGGTGGTGTGCGATAATGGGCGAAATCTCGTAGCAGCTCTGGAACTAGCCGGTTTGACGCACATCCCTTGCCTTGCGCATGTGCTGAACTTGGTGGTCCAGAGGTTCCTTAAAAATTACCCCAATATGCCAGAGCTGCTGCAGAAAGTGCGGGCTGTATGTGCGCACTTTTGGCGTTCTCACCCTGCTGCTGCTCGCCTATCAGCGCTGCAGCGTAACTTCGGCCTTACCGCTCACCGCCTCATATGTGACGTGCCCACAAGGTGGAACTCCACCTTGCACATGCTGGCCAGACTGTGCGAGCAGGAGCAGGCGATAGTGGAGTTTCAGCTGCAGCAATCACGCGTGAGTCGCTCTGCGGAACAGCACCACTTCACCACCAATAACTGGGCCTCCATGAGAGACCTGTGTGCCTTGTTGCGCTGTTTCGAGTACTCCACCAACATGTCCAGTGCCGATGATGCTGTTCTCAGCGTTACTATCCCAGTTCTATGCCTCCTTGAAAAAACGCTTCGGGCGATGATGGAAGAGGATGTGGCACAGGAGGATGAGGAGGAGGAGGAAGTGGGATCATTTCAAAGGCTTTCAGGGCAGTCTTTCACAAGTGGCTACGAGGGTGGGTTCCTGCACCAAGAAACGCCAGGTACACAATTGTCCGGCAGAAAGGGCACAGTTCTGGAGGATGTCGAGGTGGAGGAGGAGATGGAGGAGGAGGAGGAGGAGCCATTTTCACAGCAGGGTGGCACCCAGACCAGCTCGTGGCCATCACTGGTGCGTGGCTGGGGGGATACAGAGGACACAGACGATACACCTCCCACAGAGGACAGCTTTTCTTTGCCTCTGTGCAGCCTGGCACACATGAGCGATTACATGCTGCAGTGTTTTCGCAATGACCGCCGAGTTGCCCACATTTTAACTGGTGCCGATTACTGGGTGGCCACCCTGCTGGATCCCCGTTACAAGGACAACGTACCGTCCTTAATTCCCTCACTGGAGCGGGATCGTAAGATGCGCGAGTACTAGCGCATGCTGGTAGACGCGCTGCTGGTGGCATTCCCACCAGACAGCGGGCGTACGGTGGAAGCACAAGGCGAAGGCAGAGGAGGAGGAAGAGGTCGCCAACACAGCCGGGGCACCGGCAGCACCTCAGAAGGCAGGGTTAGCATGGCTGAAATGTGGAAAAGCTTTGTCAGCACGCCACAACAACCAGCACCACCAGCTGAGATGGAACGTCTTAGCAGGAGGCAGCATTTCACCAACACGGTTGAGTAGTATGTGTCCACAGGCCTACACGTACTGGATGACGGGTCTGCCCCCTTTAACTTCTGGGTCTCCAAATTGGGCACATGGCCTGAGCTTGCCCTTTATGCCTTGGAGGTGCTGGCCTGCCCTGCAGCCAGTGTATTATCTGAACGTGTATTTAGCATGGCAGGGGGCGTTATCACAGACAAACGCAGCCGCCTGTCCAGAGCCAATGTGGACAAGCTCACGTTCATTAAAATGAACCAGGCATGGATCCCACAGGACTTGTCCGTACCTTGTGCAGAATAGACATGTATACCGGTGTTGTGACAAAAACTGTCCGCCATCGGATTGTGTCCGGCCCATACTGCGAAGGCGCAGCGCTTGCGCAGTACAGAGGACAAGGAGATTCACAAAATCTCTGAAGATGAACGGCGCCTGCGCAGTGAGTGCAGGTTCAAGCCCCACCATCCAAGTGGACATGCGGTAGCACATAGTAACAGGGCCCCTCACGGGCTCGCTTCGATCGCCACGCTTCGGGCACGGCCTCACTTGGCTCGGCTTGAACCACGGATGGTGTGGCCTTCACCTGAACTCACCACGCAGGCGCCGTTCGTCTTGGGAGATTTTCGAAATCCCCTTGTCCTACATACTGAGCAAGCGCAGTACAGGGTGGACACTATTTGACGGGAGACAGAATTCGACACATCACCGGCCTTACCCAACCATTGTTGTATTTTTGAACCAGTGTTGGCTACCTCGTCCTCCTCCACCGCCGCTTCCACCTACACAGCCACATCCACCGCCACCTCAACCTCCTACTCCACATGGACCTCGTCCTACTAGGTCAAGATTATAATTTTTATTTTATTTTTTTGTAGCGCACAGATCCTTTCCCCCTTACCTGCCTTTATGTTGTTGGCTCCTCGCAGGAGGGAGAAAGGCACACCGCACTACCAGCCCGTACCCTCCTATATAAAGAGGTTGAGCGGTGTACTTGACGGGCCGTGTCCACAGCCGGAGTCAAAACTCCTCCAGAGGATGATTCTCACCTCTACTGTAGGTAGAGGCAAGTCCTTTAATTCCCAGTAAAGTCAATGTCCACACCAGCTGAAATTACAACTCTTATTCTCTCATGGCAAAATAAACTCTACTCGGATAGAAAAGGTTAGAGCAAAGAAACAGGACAGCTTAAGGTGTGGAGGAGGTCCAGGCACAAACGTAGCACATTCACTTCACTGCTTAGGTTTCTCAAACAGTTTTAGGTGCACGGTCTCTGCCACAGACCGGGTGTACAAGGCCCCTGCCACGGACCTGGAGAACTTTGGTCTCTGCCACAGACCAGGGTGTATAAGGCCCCTGCCACGGACCTGGAGAACTTTGGTCTCTGCCACAGACCAGGGTGTATAAGGCCCCTGCCACGGGCCGGGTGAATAAGGCCTCTGATACAGTCAAGATGACCTTGAGCTTTTCCTTCTACGAACCTAGCCCATATCAAGGGGAAGACATCTCTCCAGGGAGTCAACAGACCCTTCCTTCACCGTGACTCCTGCATCGGTCCATCAGAATGATCCTCCCTTCCCCTACACGAGGTGGCACCCTAAGACTCCTCGACCCTTAGCGGACTCCAGACGAAGGCTCTGGACTCCAGGCTTTACTCCCGCACCTAGGCCTCCATACCCAGGGCAGCAGGAACTCCAGGATAGTACCTCACCCCGGGCTAAAGGTACCCGAGATGGAACAGGAACACATGCACCCAGGCCGAAGGCACCTGGGCGTGGACCCGACTGGACATCAGCCCCCAGGCCAAAGGTCTGCCCCTTTTATATGCTCTCCCGGCATGCACAGCAGGTTCCCCGCCCCGCTGTACTACTGCCAAGAGGGGACACAAAAGGCACAGCACTGTATCGGCGGTTCAACCCTAGCCTACCATGGCAGCGCCACCTGTAGGCCGCAGGGAACTGCACACCAATACTGTCCCCCGAGGACAAAATGGTCCATGAATCCTACAGAATTAGGGTGTTTGAGCCTATTTACCACTCAAACACTTCCCTTAAATTTAGCACCCCGCTACATTTTTATTTCAAAGTATTTTATTTTCCCACTAGCTTATCCATTAAATTGAATAATTTATTCCAGAAAGGGCGTATTCTGGGGCATTCCCACCATGTGTGGCATCGTGCCGTTGAGTTTCTGAGGTTCTTAATGACTTCCCGTACCTCTTCTGCTGAAAAGGGGGCCTCCAGCATATTTTTTTATGTTATTTTAAGTTATTTCCCTATCCACATTTGTTTGCAGAGCACTTGCCGTGCTCTTAACAACATTTTGCTGCCATTTGCAGCCCTCTAGCCCTTTCCATTACTTTTTTAGAGCCTTTTTAGTCCTTAGAAGTCCGGGTCCCCATTGACTTCAATGGGGTTCGGGTCCGGGTTAAAGTTCGGTCCCGAACCCGAACTTTTTTCCGAAGTTCGGCCGAACCCGTCGAACCCGAACATCCAGGTGTCCGCTCAACTCTAGTGGTATATTTACATGCAGAATTGTGTTTCCCCATAGCCAGTGGGTTTTACAATTCTTCCCGCTACCAGTTGTGCCAAGGGAGGGTTCGAGACAGTTAAGGGGTTGAGAATCAGAGGGCAGGCCCAAACAAAACCACTACGGGGGTAGTGCTACACCTGTAGATACTGTAAATATCTCCTAAACTTGCACTGTTTAGGAGATATTTACTATAAACGCTGCTGCCGACGTCATTGGCGCATGTGTACTGAATGAACGGCCTGCTCGTGACGTTTCTTCAGGGCCCATTCCGTGACCGGCGGCACCCATGAGCATGTGTGGGAGTGACATATTCGCGGCTCCAGCCAATCACAGCGCCAGAGCCTGCAAACCCAGAAGTAACTTTGGGAAACATGTTGGCCGTGTAAGCGGTGTGCCGGCGCCGATCCAGGGCATCGTTCTAAGGTTAGTATTTCATATTGAGCTAGTATAGGATGCATACTAGCTCATTATGCCTTTGTCTTACAGGTTTTTTTTGGGGGCAGTTTTTTTTTTTGGAAGTTTACAACCTCTTTAATGTGCCATGCCAACATTGGAGTATATGAGTTGGCATGCCTTAAAGTCCCACTACCTTACTATAACCATGACTGAGTGCCAGACCATACACATAACAACCATCTTTTGCATGGAGCTTGTAGTTAAAAACTGAAACTTGCATGTATTTGTGTGCCGCAAAGAACCAAAAGTAGAAGCAGACTTAAGGTTGCATACAAAAACTAAGTATTTCAAAAAAGGTTATTACCGGCTTAGGCTAACACTGTAAAAAGTATACATAATTAAATATTGTGAGGGAACAAAATGAAGTTAAGTAAAAGGTGTGAGAAGTGAAAGTTCATTACATGCCGTTCAATACATTATTTTATTAGCATTTTTCCTGCAGATTCGTATTTTGTTCTGGAGTTAATATTTAAGGCTAGGTTTACAACTGTGCAGGTGGTTCCTGCTGCAGGTCCGCACTTGTTCCCACAGCCGCAATGACTAACAGGAAAAAAAGTGATGGATGCATGCCTCGCCTGTCAACGATTGGTGGGTCCCAGCGGACATCGCATTGGCTCCCACTGTGTCCAATCACAGCGGGAGCAGGTCGCACCAGACCCAGGAGAAGAACGTTCAGGTACCTTGTTTCACGCAGCCAGGCTGCCCTGCCACAGTAAATGTGCGGTGGGAAGTCCGGAAGCGGTTGAACACACTGCTCGATTACTTCTGCCTAACTTCCTTGACAGACGTTAGGTCATGACAGAGGAAGGAGTTGACCAGCTGATCTCATTAGCACGCACCCTGCATCATCTACCCTCAGTTGGTCATTTACTTCCTGTGTCATGACCTAAAGTCTGACCAGGAAGTAAGGCAGAAGTAATCGAGCAGTGTGTTTAACTACTTAAGGAACGGAAGGTTTTACCCTCCCTAATGACCAGGCCATTTTTTGCAACAACACTACGATACTTTGAGGCCTCATAAAAAAAAATTTTACAACAACAAGGACAGGCGTTTTTAAGCTGTAAAAAAAACACAGCTGTTAAAAACGTCTATGGGCATGAAGCCTGAGGCCTCATGCCCACGGACGTTTTTACATCCGCGTTTTTGAGCGTTTTTTACAGCTTAAAAACGCCTGTCCATGTTAGTCTATAGCTTCATGCCCACCTAGACGTTTTTGAGCTGCAAATAGCATAGACGTTTTTAAGCTGTAAAAAAAAAACCCAGGACCAGTGCGTTCCTCAGCGTCGGAGCTAGGCAGAAAAAAACGCGAGCGTCATAAAAACGTGCAAAAACGCGCACTAACGCGCAGTCGCGTTTTTTAGCTCTGACGTTTTTTTTTTCAAAAAAAATAAAAAAAATTACAATAACATGGACAGGCGTTTTTAAGCTGTAAAAAACGCAGCTGTAAAAACGTCAGTGGGCATGAGGCCTGATAATTGCGCAGTTGTGTGACGCTATATCCAAATGTCCTTTTTTTCGGCACAAATAAAGCTTTTTGGTGGTATTTGATCACCTCTGCGATTTTTATTTTTTGCGCTAGAAACAAAAAAAAGACTGACAATTTAAAAAAAAAAACAATATTTTTAACTTTCTGCTATAAAACTCATCCAGTTTAACCACTTAACGACCGCCCACCGCCGATTTACGTCGGCAGAATGGCACGGACAGGCAGAATCACGTAGATCTACGTGATCGCCTTTGTGCAGTTGGGGGGTCCATCCGGACCCCCCTTCACTGCAGTGAGCGGCCGTTAAGTGTTCGGGAGCGATCAGGCATGAGGGGGCGGCCGCTCGATTCCGCCCCCCCCCTCGCGATCGCTCCCGGCCAATGAAATTGCTTCCTCCGCCATGTGATGTAAACACAGGCTGGAGGAAGTGATGTCATCTCCCTCGCCGCGGTCTTTTCGTTCCCGGCGCCGAGGAGTGAAGACAGAGGTTAGTGCTCCAACAGTCCACTGACACGTAGGTACACATAGGCACACAAATCACCCCCCAGTCACCCCCAGATCACCCCCCAGGTCACCCCAAAGCCCCCAATCACAGTGTCACTGATTGCAGTGATCATTTATTTTACTGATCACTGCATTTAGTGTCATCTGTGATTGTAAAAAGTTGCAAGGCAGTTAGGATTAGGCCCCTTTAGGTCCAGGGTAGCCCCCTAACCCCCCCTAATAAAGGTTTAACCCCTTGATCACCCCCCAGGTAACCCTTTCACCCCCTAACTTCAGCGTCACTAAGCGATTGTTTTTCCGATCGCTGTATTCGTGTCGCTGGTGTTTTAGATAGGCAGTTATTTTTTTTTTAGGTTCGCCGCAGGTTTTTATTGGTGTCAGGTACCCCCATATTTAACCTAATAAAGGTTTTAACCCCCTGATTGCCCCTAGTTAACCCTTTCACCAGTGATCACCATATAAAGGTTACGGGTGACGCTGGTTGATTAGTTTGCTTTTTATAGCATCAGGGCACCCGCCGTATATAACCCAATAAAGGTTTAACCCCCCTGATCGCCCGGCGGGTGAGATCAATTAGGTTTTAGCGCCAGAGAGGGTCTGCGTCGCCCCAGGCAGTGTTAGGTTAGTGCCAGTAACGCTAACACCCACGCGCAAAGCATACACCCCCCTTAGTGGTATAGTATCTGATCAGATCTATACTAGCATCCCCAGCGGTTTAGGGTTCCCAAAAACGCAGTGTTAGCGGGATCAGCCCAGATACCTGCTAGTACCTGCGTTTAGCCCCTCCGCCCAGCCCAGCCCAGCCCAGCCCACCCAAGTGCAGTATCGATCGATCACTGTCACTTACCAAACACAACACACATAACTGCAGCGTTCGCAGAGACAGGCCTGATCCCTGCGATCGCTAACAGTTTTTTTGTAGAGTTTGATATATTTGCTGACGACAGTCAGGTGCTTTTTTTCCTGTGAATCTTACTAGTGTACCCCTAAATTTAGAGCCCAAAATGGCAAGTCGAAGGTACACTAGTAAAGAGGCCTACGAGATTCTGAGCATGACAGATAGTGAAGAGGAGGTCACGTATCTGTCAGATTCAGGCTCAGAATATCTTCCCGTAGAAGACAGTGACGTCAGCGGCCCCACGTCAGATAGCTCTGACGACGAAGTTGAGGTCCCTGCTAAGGTCAGGCGTACCCGATCCCGATCTTCTGAGGTTGTTGAGGAGCAAGAACCGCAGGTCTCTCGTATCATGGAGCAGAGTAGTACTAGCGCCGCTATTCCTTCTGGTGAACTGGCAAGCACCAGCGGCCTAGTACAGCCTGGACGTACATCCAGCACTGCAGTAACACTTGGTGACGTGGCGAGTCCCATAAGTGCAGTTCAAGCTGGCGAGGTGGCAAGCACAAGTAGTGTCCCGCTGCCACCAAGAAGACAAAGGCAGGCCCGTCGTGCCCATACTGCCCTTCCTGCAGAATTCGCCTATCCTGATTGGGTCCCCACCACTTCTGCAGAACCCGTACTTCCCCCATTCACTGCCCAACCCGGTATTCAAGTGGAAACAGCTGATTTTATGCCAATCGATTTTTATTCGCTGTTTTTCACGGAAGATCTCTATAGATCTATTGTGGACCAGAGTAATTTATATGCTGGTCAATTTATCGCCGCTAACCCCCAGTTGCCTAAAATTGCCAGAAATTGGAAACCAATTACGGTTTCCGAATTTAAGACCTTTCTGGGCCTTTCCCTCAACATGGGCACACATAAATTTCCGTCATTGCGTGCTTATTGGTCCACGCACCCAATTGACCACATGCCCGTGTTCTCTGCCTCCATGTCCAGGGCACGATACGAGCAGATTTTGCGGTTCATGCACTTCAACGACAATGAACTTTGTCGTCCACGTGGGGACCCTGAATACGACCGGCTCTATAAAATTCGGCCCCTCATAAACCACTTCAACGAACGTTTTGCAGCCTTGTTTACTCCCGATCAAGTTGTCTGCGTTGATGAGTCCCTGATTAAATTTTCTGGCCGCTTGTCTTTCAAGCAGTACCTTCCCAGAAAGCGTGCCAGATACGGGGTCAAGCTCTACAAGTTCTGTGACAGGGCAACAGGCTATGTAGTGAACTTTACGGTTTATGAGGGAAAAGACAGTCAGATTGAGTCGGTCAACTGCCCGGATTACATAGGGAGCGCTGGCAAGATAGTGTGGAACTTGGTGTCACCCTTATTCGGAAAGGGGTACCACTTGTATGTGGACAATTATTACACGAGCGTGCCACTGTTTAGTCACTTGTTTGATCATAAGATTGGAGCATGTGGCACCGTGCGACCTAATCGCCGGGGCTTTCCCCAGCGGCTTGTAGATGCCCGTCTTAGGCTGGGGGAGAGAGCCTGCTTGAAGTGTAATAACTTGCTCGCTATGAAGTGGAGGGACAATAAGAATGTTTTCCTTCTTACCTCCCTTCATGCAGACACGACAGTCCAAATTCCTACGGCGACTGGTGTTGTGGAGAAACCCCTCTGTGTCCACGAATATAACCAAAATATGGGAGGGGTGGACCTCAACGACCAGTTGATGGCGCCGTATCTAATTGACCGTAAGGCGAGACGCTGGTACAAAAAAGTGTCTCTATCATTATTCCAATTGGCTTTGCTGAACGCTCATGTGCTATACAGAGCTTCAGGCGGGACGTTATCTCTTCTAAAATTCCAGAATGAGATAGTCACAGAACTCCTGTATCCAGGCGGTTCTGCACCTCACCATCCCCAACCAAATGCAGTAAGCCGGCTGCATGAGAGGCATTATTCGTATGTCCTCCCGAGTACCCCTACCCAAAGCCACCCCCAAAAAAGATGTCGTGTCTGTAGCAAGCGCGGATTTAGGCGTGACACCCGTAGTTTTTGTCCACGCTGTCCTGACAAGCCTGGTCTTTGCCAAGGTGAATGTTTTGAACGCTACCACTCAAAAGTGAAGTTTTAGCGTAGGGTACAGCATTTCACAGACTAGGACACACTTACACAGGGTCTCCCAAGATGCCATTACATTTTGAGAGACCCGAACCATTACAGTTGTAAAGTTACAAAAAAAAGTGTAAAAAAGAAAAAAAAAACGTAAAAAACAAAACACAAAAAAAATATAAAATAAAAAAACCAAAAATAGTTGTCGTTTTATTGTTCTCTCTCTCTCTATTTTCTCTCTATTGTTCTGCTCTTTTTTACTGTATTCTATTCTGCAATGTTTTATCATGCTTGCTTTTCAGGTATGTAATTTTTTGTTTTCAGGTGCGCCATTCAACTGCAGCGCGGAATTATTTATCTTGACAGCAACAGCGTTTGCTCCCACGATACATAAAGCCGTGACTCCAGTGCTGTAGGAGGTGATTTCACCACCACAGTTAAAAAAAAGAGCATATATGCCGAAGCATGGGGGCAGCAGGGGCGGAGGAGCGATTTTGCTCCTAATGCCGCGTACATACGGTCGAAATTCCGACCGTGTGTACGCGGCATAACTTTTTTGCGGGAGGATGCCCCCATGCTTCGGCATATATATATTTTAGGCACAGGTTGCGTTAAAACATTTTTTTATTTTTTACTAGGTTTTGTTTTGGTATTTGCTTTGCAGGTATGGCATGGTAAGGTCTTACTGTTGTACTGTAATGTTACTTTGTTTTAATGTTAACCACCATTTGCTTAGCAGGTACGCCATTCAGTTGCAGCGCGGATCTATTTATCTTGACAGCAACAGCGTTTGCTCCCACGATACATAAAGCAGTGACTCCAACGCTGTAGGAGGTGATTTCACCACCACAGTTAAAAAAAAGAGCATATATGCCGAAGCATGGGGGCAGCAGGGGCGGAGGAGCGATTTTGCTCCTAATGCCGCGTACATACGGTCGAAATTCCGACCGTGTGTACGCGGCATAACTTTTTTGCGGGAGGATGCCCCCATGCTTCGGCATATATATATTTTAGGCACAGGTTGCGTTAAAACATTTTTTTATTTTTTACTAGGTTTTGTTTTGGTATTTGCTTTGCAGGTATGGCATGGTAAGGTCTTACTGTTGTACTGTAATGTTACTTTGTTTTAATGTTAACCACCATTTGCTTAGCAGGTACGCCATTCAGTTGCAGCACGGATCTATTTATCTTGACAGCAACAGCGTTTGCTCCCACGATACATAAAGCCGTGACTCCAACGCTGTAGGAGGTGATTTCACCACCACAGTTAAAAAAAAGAGCATATATGCCGAAGCATGGGGGCAGCAGGGGCGGAGGAGCGATTTTGCTCCTAATGCCGCGTATATACGGTCGAAATTCCAACGGAGGCTTATCCGTGGAAAAGTCCGACCGTGTGTACGCGGCATAACCTTTTATGCCGCGTACATACGGTCGAAATTCCGACGAAGGCTTGACCGTGTGTACGCGGCATAACTTTTTTGCGGGAGGATGCCCCCATGCTTCGGCATATATGCCCATCATTAGAAGTGGGTGGATGAAGGGAGGTATTCTAATGGTGGGCATACCCACCAATCAATCTCTTTTTTTCGTTCAGCCAATAGGCTGTATGAAAAAAAAGATTACAATACATGTCCAACAAGGACCAGCAACGTACTGGTATGTTGCTGGACTTTGAATGTTTATACCAGAATGATGCCTGCGGGTTTAGGTATCATCTTGGTATCATTCTTTTCAGCCAGCAGCCGGCTTTCATGTAAAAGCAATTCTAGCAGATAATTAGCCTCTAGACTGCTTTTATAAGCAGTGGGAGGGAATGTCCCCCCCCCGGATATAAAAAGCGCCATTGGGAAATTGGGAAAGCATTTTATCACACCGATCTTGGTGTGGTCAGATGCTTTGAGGGCAGAGGAAAGATCTAGGGTCTAACCCCCCAATTTTTTTCAAAAAAAGAGTACCTGTCACTACCTATTGCTATCATAGGGGATATTTACATTCCCTGAGATAACGATAAAAATGGTAAAAAAATAAAATATGGAAGGCACAGTTTAAAAATAAAATAAAAAAGCCAAATAAATAATAAAAAAAAAAAAAAAAAAAAAAAAAAAAGCACCGCTGTCCCCCCCTGCTATTGCGCAAAGGCGAACGCAAGCGTCGGTCTAGCGTCATATGTAAACAGCAATTGCATCATGCATGTGAGGTATCACCGCGAAGGTCAGATCGAGGGCAGTCATTTTAGCAGTAGACCTCCTCTGTAAATCTAACGTGGTAACCTGTAAAGGCTTTTAAATGCTTTTAAAAATGAATGTAGTTTTGTCGCCGCTGCGCGTTTGTGCGCAATTTTAAAGCATGTCGTGTTTGGTATCCATGTACTCGGCCTATGATCATCTTTTTTATTTCATCAAACATTTGGGCAATATAGTGTTTTTTAGTGCATTAAAAATAAAAAAAGTGTGTTTTTCCCCCAAAAAATGCGTTTGAAAAATCGCTGCGCAAATACTGTGTGGAAAAAAAAAATGCAACACCCACTATTTTAATCTGTAGGGCCTTTGCTTTAAAAAAATATATAATGTTTGGGGGTTCAACATAATTTTCTTGCAAAAAAAAATTTTCTTTCATGTAAACAAAAAGTGTCAGAAAGGGCTTTGTCTTCAAGTGGTTAGAAGAGTGGATGATGTGTGACATAAGCTTCCTAATGTTGTGCATAAAATGCCAGGACAGTTCAAAACCCCCCCAAATGACCCCATTTTGTAAAGTAGACACCTCAAGCTATTTGCTGAGAGGCATGTTGAGCCCATTGAATATTTTTTTTTTTTGTCCCAAGTGATTGAATAATGACCAAAAAAAAAAAATGTACAAAAAGTTGTCACTAAATTATATATTGCTCAAACATGCCATGGGCATATGTGGAATTACACCCCAAAATACATTCTGTTGCTTCTCCTGAGTACGGGGATACCACATGTGTGGGACTTTTTGGGAGCCTAGTCGCGTACGGGACCCCAAAAACCAAGCACCGCCTTCAGGATTTCTATGGGTGTAAATTTTTGATTTCACTCCTCACTGCCTATCACAGTTTCGGAGGCCATGGAATGCCCAGATGGCACAAAACCCCCCCAAATGACCCCATTTTGGAAAGTAGACACCCCAAGCTATTTGCTGAGAGGTATGTTGAGTATTTTGCAGATCTCGCTTTTTGTCACAAAGTTTTGAAAATGTAAAAAAAGAAAAAAAAAAAGAAAAAAAAATGTCTTTCTTAATTTTCAAAAACAAATGAGAGCTGTAAAATACTCACCATGCCTCTCAGCAAATAGCTTGGGGTGTCTACTTTCCAAAATGGGGTCATTTGTGGGGGTTTTGGGCTATTTTGACATTTTATGGCCTTCAAAACTGTGATAGGTAGTGAGGAGTGAAATCAAAAATTTATGCCCTTAGAAACCTTGAAGGCGGTGCTTGGTTTTTGGGGTCCCGTACGCGGCTAGGCTCCCAAAAAGTCCCACACATGTGGTATCCCCGTACTCAGGAGAAGCAGCAGAATGTATTTTGGGGTGTAATTTCACATATAACCATGGCATGTGTGAGCAATATATCATTTAGTGACAACTTTTTGTACATTTTTTTTTTTTTCTTTTTGTCATTATTCAATCATTTGGGACAAAAAAAAAAATATTCAATGGGCTCAACATGCCTCTCAGCAAATAGCTTGGGGTGTCTACTTTCCAAAATGGGGTCATTTGGGGGGGTTTTGTGCCATCTTGGCATTTTATGGCCTTCAAAACTGTGATAGGTAGTGAGGAGCGAAATCAAAAATTTATGCCCTTAGAAACCTTGAAGGCGGTGCTTGGTTTTTGGGGTCCCGTACGCGGCTAGGCTCCCAAAAAGTCCCACACATGTGGTATCCCCGTACTCAGGAGAAGCAGCAGAATGTATTTTGGGGTGTAATTTCACATATGCCCATGGCATGTGTGAGCAATATATCATTTAGTGACAACTTTGTGCAAAAAAAAAACAGTTTGTCATATTCCCGCAACCTGTGGCAAAATATAAAATATTCCATGGACTCAACATGCCTCTCAGCAAATAGCTTGGGGTGTCTACTTTCCAAAATGGGGTAATTTGGGGGGGTTTTGTGCTATTTTGGCATTTTATGGCCTTCAAAACTGTGATAGGTAGTGAGGAGTGAAATCAAAAATTTACGCCCTTAGAAATCCTGAAGGCGGTGCTTGGTTTTTGGGGCCCTGTACGCGGCTAGGCTCCCAAAAAGTCCCACACATGTGGTATCCCCGTACTCAGGAAAAGCAGCAGAATGTATTTTGGGGTGCAATTCCACATATAACCATGGCATGTGTGAGCAATATATCATTTAGTGACAACTTTTTGTACATTTTTTTTTTTTTCTTTTTGTCATTATTCAATCATTTGGGACAAAAAAAAAAAATATTCAATGGGGTCAACATGCCTCTCAGCAAATAGCTTGGGGTGTCTACTTTCCAAAATGGGGTCATTTGGGGGGGTTTTTTGCCATCTTGGCATTTTATGGCCTTCAAAACTGTGATAGGTAGTGAGGAGTGAAATCAAAAATTTATGCCCTTAGAAACCTTGAAGGCGGTGCTTGGTTTTTGGGGTCCCGTACGCGGCTAGGCTCCCAAAAAGTCCCACACATGTGGTATCCCCGTACTCAGGAGAAGCAGCAGAATGTATTTTGGGGTGTAATTTCACATATGCCCATGGCATGTGTGAGCAATATATCATTTAGTGACAACTTTGTGCAAAAAAAAAACAGTTTGTCATATTCCCGCAACCTGTGGCAAAATATAAAATATTCCATGGACTCAACATGCCTCTCAGCAAATAGCTTGGGGTGTCTACTTTCCAAAATGGGGTAATTTGGGGGGGTTTTGTGCTATTTTGGCATTTTATGGCCTTCAAAACTGTGATAGGTAGTGAGGAGTGAAATCAAAAATTTACGCCCTTAGAAATCCTGAAGGCGGTGCTTGGTTTTTGGGGCCCTGTACGCGGCTAGGCTCCCAAAAAGTCCCACACATGTGGTATCCCCGTACTCAGGAAAAGCAGCAGAATGTATTTTGGGGTGCAATTCCACATATAACCATGGCATGTGTGAGCAATATATCATTTAGTGACAACTTTTTGTACATTTTTTTTTTTTCTTTTTGTCATTATTCAATCATTTGGGACAAAAAAAAAAAATATTCAATGGGGTCAACATGCCTCTCAGCAAATAGCTTGGGGTGTCTACTTTCCAAAATGGGGTCATTTGGGGGGGTTTTTTGCCATCTTGGCATTTTATGGCCTTCAAAACTGTGATAGGTAGTGAGGAGTGAAATCAAAAATTTATGCCCTTAGAAACCTTGAAGGCGGTGCTTGGTTTTTGGGGTCCCGTACGCGGCTAGGCTCCCAAAAAGTCCCACACATGTGGTATCCCCGTACTCAGGAGAAGCAGCAGAATGTATTTTGGGGTGTAATTTCACATATGCCCATGGCATGTGTGAGCAATATATCATTTAGTGACAACTTTGTGCAAAAAAAAAAAAGTTTGTCATATTCCCGCAACTTGTGGCAAAATATAAAATATTCCATGGACTGAACATGCCTCTCAGTAAATAGCTTGGGGTGTCTACTTTCCAAAATGGGGTCATTTGGGGGGGTTTTGTGCTATTTTGGCATTTTATGGCCTTCGAAACTGTGATAGGTAGTGAGGAGTGAAATCAAAAATTTGCGCCCTTAGAAATCCTGAAGGCGGTGCTTGGTTTCCGGGGTCCCGTACGTGGCTAGGCTCCTAAAAAGTCCCACACATGTGGTATCCCCGTACTCAGGAGAAGCAGCAGAATGTATTTTGGGGTGCAATTCCACATATAACCATGGCATGTGTGAGCAATATATCATTTAGTGACAACTTTTTGTAATTTTTTTTTTTTATTTTTTTTTTGTCATTATTCAATCACTTGGGACGAAAAAAATAAATATTCAATGGGCTCAACATGCCTCTCAGCAATTTCCTTGGGGTGTCTACTTTCCAAAATGGGGTCATTTGGGGGGGTTTTGTACTGCCCTGCCATTTTAGCACCTCAAGAAATGAGATAGGCAGTCATAAATTTAAAGCTGTGTAAATTTCAGAAAATGTACCCTAGTTTGTAAACGCTATAACTTTTGCGCAAACCAATAAATATACGCTTATTGACATTTTTTTTACTAAAGACATGTGGCTGAATACATTTTGGCCTAAATGTATGACTAAAATTTAGTTTATTCGATTTTTCTTATAACAAAAAGTAGAAAATATCATTTTTTTTCAAAATTTTCGGTCTTTTTCTGTTTATATCGCAAAAAATAAAAATCGCAGAGGCAATCAAATACCATTAAAAGAAAGCTCTATTTGTGGGAAGAAAAGGACGCAAATTTCATTTGGGTACAACATTGCATGTCCGCACAATTTACAGTTAAAGCAGCGCAGTGCCGAATCCCAAAAACAGGCTTGGTCCTAATGGCCCGAAATGGTCCGGGGCTTAAGTGGTTAAAAGCATTTAAAAATCGAATTTCTTCGTTAGTTTAGGCAAATATGTATTCTTCTACATATTTTTGGTAAAAAAAAAATCCCAATAAGCGTATATTGATTGGTTTGTGCAAAAGTTATAGTGTCTACAAAATAGGGGAAATATTTTTATTTATTTCGTTTTACTAGTAATGATGGTGATTTTTAGCGGGCTGCGACATTGCAGTGGACAGATTGGACACCTAACTGACACTTTTTTGGGGAACCAGTGACATTATTGCAGTGATCAGTGCTAAAAATATGCACTGACACTGTAAAAATGACACTAGCAGGGAAAGGGTTAACATCAGGGGCAATCAAGGGGTTAAGCGTGTTCCCTGTTTGTGCTTTCTTACTGTGGGGGGGGGGGGCTCACTGCATGGACACAGTGATCTGTGTTCCTGATTAGCAATAACACAAGATAACAGTGCCCATGCCTGAAAGAATGGCGGTCTGCCTTGTTTACATCAGCATACCGCCATTCTATCTCTGGGGAACAATCGGCGGGTTCCGGCGGACATCATGTCCACCAGACCCGCTGATTGGCTCCCCCAGTGGCTATTGCACAGAACAACGTACAAATATGTCGTTTCGTGCAGCCGTGCCAACTTGCTGCAGTACAACTGCGGCGGGTGGTCGGCAAGTGGTTAAACAGCTATGAAAAGAGTGATGTAATCCGGTGTAGAATTAATGGAAAGCTGTTTTATATTTGCAAAATAAGTATATTAATGCTATACTGGCACATAGGGAAGATGGAATTTAGAAAAAAAAAAAAAAAAAGAAAAAAAAAAAAGGTGAACAAAGGTGAAATTAGCCTTTAAGATCTGGTTCTGCCTTACACACCATTTACTGACAGAAAACATACTGGAAGAATCCCTAGTGAAAATCATATTGCAACATATACACAGCATAGGATATATAAAAATAAAAAACAAAACAAAACAAAACATCAGTTTAAAGCCTTAAAAAAATCCAATTATAAGTCAATTTTATTGAAGCAAGTGACAGTAAATAGAAATGACAGACGTAAAACTATATATAGTTAGTCACGCTATTTCTGTTACTGCCTTAGACATTTTAATTTATATTCAGCAACATGTTCATAATAGAATATAATATAATATAATTTATGCATTATGCCTACAAACAGGTTTAATATTTCATCATCATGAAAGGAGGAAGAAGCCAAGTATTGTGATTCATCTATTTTAGTAAGGCACATTTCCACCTTCCAAGTGCAATTTCACAGGGCTATACATTTTAAAGAGCTCCATCACCAATGACATTGTAAATACTCAGTTGTAACTGGAACATTTGTAATAAAAGCAGCCTCTGTGTTCACCTATTCTCCTTGTTGCACATCATAAACAAAGTCAAAGCAGGAATGCCACAAATGACACAACCAGAATTTACAGATGAACTCCTAAAATTTGTTAGCAGTACATTTTGTATATATCAGTCTAGTTTGCGGTTAATAGGATGCCCTTGTATTACAGTGAATGTTTTTGTCTTTCTTCAGAAATTAAGTAGTGATGGATAGCATACACTGAAAAGGAGAAAGGAACTTTTTACATTTGTCGAAAGTAACATGTTAAGATTGTGTACAGTAGTCCAAATACCGGGTTACTGAGAGACAACCACCGACATGGGAAATTACTAGCCAATTAAATGTAGCACTACCCCCGGAGGAGCTGCTGGTTTAATTTGGGTCAGTACTCTGTTTTCAACCCCCTTAACTGGCTCAGACCCTCCCTTGGCACAACTGGTGTAACTGGCAATTGGGAGTCCCACTGAATGCTGGGAACACAATTTGGCATATATATGTGTAGCGGGGTCTCCGTTGAGGCCACATGGACTACGTTACCCAGAACCCCGTTTGGCACCCAGGGTGCATTGTGCCGCCGCAGAGACTCATGGGTGGGGTATAAAAGGGGAGGGCGAGGCGAAGCCCGGCCTCTTTGGACACCGCACGGCTGGCAAGAGGACTTCCTGTGCGGACCTGCTGCGAGTGCAAGGCCCGAGGCCTGGGCCTTGCGCACTTCCAGAGAGCCTTCCACCTCGCTGCGAAGCCTGTGCGGCATTTGACACCTACCTGCTTCGCGGACGTCAGTTGGACCAGAGATCCGGCTGTTGCAGATCCTGTGTGTGGAGACACAGCGGTGGGAGTCCCGGACTAGGATCGAGTCCGGAGGGGTGAGAGAGCACCTGCTCACAACTATAACCGAGTACTTTTGTTAGGCCTATTGACTGCCTTGGCCTATCGTGTTATACTTGCTATCCTGACAGGAGACTAGCTGCAGAACTGAGTTATATAGTCTCCGGGGAGTTGCTTCTATTGCTATAAACCATTATTGGATTACAAATTATTGTTCCTGTATGTGCACCACCGATCATCTTGCATGCAAAGATTCCTCACTTAAAGACTGAGCTTTAACTGAGTCAGGCCTGACTGGGAGTTTATAGCTTTATTGCTCACGGGGAGAATAGCTATATGTTAGTGTGTGATATGAATATATATGCACTATAGTTGACTAGTGTTATTATTACTGCAGGGCTCTGCATGCATGTGTTGTATGGTATTGATCGTTGACCTTTATATCCAAGTAAATCTATTATAGTTAATCATTCTGGTATTAGCGTCCATTACTATATTTCACAACTGTTTGGATTATTGTGGGATTGTTCATAAACAGGTATAGAGCTATACTAACATACCAACCCTAGACTAGCTGTGTCAGAGGAGGGTCGAGTAGATTGCCGGGGGGGTTGGCTGTTCTGTGTACAGGGCCCGAAACAAAACCAGCGGCTCTTAGTTTGTGGGTATCACTACATATATTTATAATCTAATGAAACAGGTATAATGCTCGCATGCTCCCCCTAATGGGCAATACCACCCTATGTCCTGCAGTGTTAGTTCCAGTCAGGCCTGACAATGATCACCAACACAAGTTCCTCAATGGTGGGAGTCTTCGCTAGCAACGTTGGTGCACGTTATACTTGTAATCCAAAGGGAATAAAGATGCAATTAAACCTTCACAATTTTCGTGGAAGTGAACTTTCAGTTAGTATAACTTTAACCCAAACTGTGTAGTTATCACGCGCTGCACTATGTCCTTTTGCTGCTGATAGGCCTTCAAGAGTCAATGGGCCTAGAACAGTTCTAGAATATAGGCAGGTGCCCTCTCACCTGAACAGGCTTAGTCCACCTGATTTGCTCCACTGCTGGTGACTCGATCCGTGGCCTCTCCGCAACATGCAGTCTCCGGTCCTTCCCTTGGCAGCAGTAGATGTCAGCCGACGGACGACTTCGGTCTCTGGGAAGCGCGAGCTGGACACACAGAAAGAGATCACCCTCCTGGCTTGGTGATCCTCCGCAAGGTTGTAGGCCAAGGCTTCAGGCCTAGTCCCTTTGGCAGAAGGCCTCACACACACACGTCCTGCAGGGACCGAACAAAGCTCCTCCCCTCCTTTAAGTAGCCTCTCCCACAAAGCTCCGCGGGGATGCAATGCACTCTGGGAGGACAACTGCATTGTGAGTACCATAGTCTTTTTTTTTTTTTTTCAAATCTTTTATTTATCTGTTTTATCCAACATACAGGGGAAATAATCAAATAACACATTTTACTGTTTCAGTTTAAACCAATAAATGCCCCACGGGCCCAAACCATATATCACATTCTTCTGACCTTAAATAGAACATAAATCTAGTTCTATTGGAATATTCTTTTGATTCTTCCCCTCCTAAGATCCCCAACCCCTCCTATTACCCTCCACCTTCTAAAAAGCTTCGGTTACCTCACCCTAACCAAAAAAAAAAAAAAAAATCCCTATATAAATTCTCTCGGTTCAGACAGGGAGGTAGAGGAGCCCCAGCTCCCCCCCCTTCTTCTTGGGTTACAAAAAGAGTCTTCCCTTCTTCTGAATATTTAAATATGTTCCATTGTGCCCAGGTTTTAGAATAAGTCTCATGGCGGTTTTGGCGTGAGAATGTTAAGTCCTCCATCTTATTTACTTCTTCAATTCTATTAAACCATAGGAAGATTGTTGGGGGATTCGTATCTCTCCACTGCCGGGCAATACATGCTCTAGCTCCATTAATAAGATGACGTACAATTGATTTACTGTATATTTCCCCTGGTATTTCAGAGACGTGCAACAAGAATAAGGCCGGGTCGTCTGGTATATTATAATCAGTAAATTTTTGTGCTATCTGACGTACCTCCCTCCAGAAATATACTAATCTCGAACATGACCAAAACACATGGAGCAATGTCCCTCTTTCCTCTTGGCATCTCCAACATGTATCTGGGATCTCCGGCAAATATTTATTAAGCAGTGATGGTGTTTGGTACCATCTCGTCATAATTTTAAAGTTAGTTTCTTGGGCCCTCGTACATATGGATGATTTTAGCGCCCACTTTATAATCTGCTTATGTTGTATCTGCGTAAATGTCCTGTCCAATGTTGTCTCCCACTTCCTTATATATGGGGGGACATAGTCTTCTGGGGGGGCGATCAATAATCCATATTTCTTTTTCGTACATCACGGGACACAGAGCGACTTAGTCATTACTAATGGGTTATATAGTTTACCTTCAGGTGTTGGCACTGGCCAATTCCAAACCGGAAGTACCCTCCCCTATATAAGCCCCTCCCACCCGGGAGCACCTCAGTTTTTTGCCAGTGTCTAAGGTGTTGGCCAAAGAGTAACATGTGTTTTCACTGGGCTTGCGTACAGGTTCTTTTGGGCCTTAGTAAGCTGTTCCGGATCCCACCAAAAAAGCTTCATAGCTAAACGGTCGGTACCCGGGCCTTGCAGCAGAAGAGCAAGGTTTTGCCTGTAATGCTTCTCTTAGGAGGGCTGGACCCTGGGATCCAGAGCTCTGGTCATACCCACGACCAAGACGCTGTCTGTGCAGGGTGCTATACAGGTCCAGGGGAGTGGAATCCTTGGGAACCCGGTCCCTGAAGGTTTAATTACAATGCCTGCCGTGATAGGTGAAGTTTGGACTTTTGTGGACCAAACAAAGTCCTGCGGCGGGGATCAGGTAAGTGGGGGCCCTCAGGAACTTGGTTCTATTGGGGGACCCCCAAGCCTAATTTGTCTTTCTGTCTGTTACCTAACGGTATTCCCGCTAAATATCTGTGTTTGCCTATAACTACTGAAAATGTAAAATTTTAATAGTAGTCAAGAAAAAAAAAAAAAAAAAAACAGGGACCGCGGTACCTGTGTTAAACCACTAGAGGCCGCTGTAGTCCATTTTTTCTTGTAAATGTGGATCTTTGGTTTTCTCAACTCAAAAGATCCAGGCAGCTGGTAAGTTTCTCTGAGGGAATCCACTTCCTCTGCCCTGTTGCTGAGTTCATCCACCGCACAGGCCCTCCGGCAAAAAGGGCCCTGGCTCCTAGTCCTCTGTTGGTTTTCGAAAAGGGCGCCATTGGCGCACGGGCGCGCGCGCGGGCGCGTGCACGCGCCTCCTATGAAAAAAAAGGGGCGGGGCGGGTGGATGACGCTCGATGCGCGCCGCGGCGCTTCTGCGCATGTGCGGGCGTCCCAGCATGGTTAAAAGACACAGTACAAGTGTCAGCTGCATGCAAACAGAGCTAGCAACAAACAGTGGCACACAGAGGCGGTTGATGCAGGCATCCCCATAGAAAGGCACTTTAGTGGACACCAGCTGGTATATAGCAGCACCTGTGTTAGACTATTACCAGCAAAAATTGGTGTATGACGACGGGAATACCTCAGCTTTGTGCTTAAAGGATATGTCGTCCAGACGCTCCGGAAATAGATCTTCCAGGAAGCCAAAGGGGTCTCCATCGGGCTCTGAGGATATTGGGCATGCTTGCACTGCACCAATCTCCCCTGAGAATGCAGAGGTCAGTAGCCGTAGAAACCCCGCAGGAATGCCTGGTGCTGCGGCTGTCCCCAGTCCACCTGCTCCTGTATATATAACAGAGGAGGTTTTATCCTCAACTCTGGGAGGATTGGAAGAGAGATTAACAGCATTGATCGCTGCTTCCCTGTCACAGGAAAAGCGCGTCCGATCTCCGTCTCCTCCTTCAGAGTGCCTGTTAGTGGAGGAACAGCCCCACACAGAGATCGACCTACCTGAAGGGGATCAGGATGAGGTTGATTCAGTTATGGAGGAATCAACAGTGGAAGAACCTTTCTCAGCTTCTCAGGCTGAAAGATTATGGGTTCAGTCTCTGACTAACATGGTCCGATCAGCATTTAAAATGCCTCTGGCGGAACCACCATCCACTACGGTTTCCTCGCTGGGGTCGCTAAAAGCTCCCCAGGCGGTCTGTTCCTTCCCAATCCACCCTTTATTAGAAGGGCTTATTTACCAGGATTGGGAGCATCCTGATAAAATATTTGCTCCCCCCAAGAGATTTCCGGTGATCTATCCCATGGAGGATAAGTTCATAAGAAAATGGAGGGTCCCTATAGTGGACGCAGCCATCTCTTCTGTTAACAAATCACTGACATGTCCAGTAGATAATGTTCCAATGTTCAAAGACCCAATAGATAAAAAATTGGAGTCTTTACTAAAATCTGCTTTCTCTACAGCAAGTATGGTGACACAACCTGCGGTAGCAGCGATTGGAGTCTGCCAAGCAGTGAAAGATCAGTTGAAACAAGTCTTAAGGGACTTACCAGATCAGCAGGCTCATGCCCTAGCTGACCTGCCTAGAGCCTTGTGTTTTGCGGTGGACGCCATAAAGGATACAATCCAACAGGCCTCCCGCTTTACGCTGTCTATAGTACATATGCGTAGGCTTCTGTGGCTCAAAAACTGGTCTGCTGAAGCTCCCTGTAAAAAACTGCTGGTTAGCTTCCCATTTCATGGAGAACGCTTATTTGGAGAAGATCTGGACAAATATATCCAGAAAATTTCTGCCGGTAAAAGTTCACTCTTACCGGTTAAGAACAAGGGTAGAAGTCCTTCTTTTAAGAGGCCTACCTCTCCAGTCCCGGGCACATCGGCTGTGAAGCAGTTCCGACGGCCTCCGCGGTCAAATTCAGGGGGCAGAAATCAGGGACAATCACAGGGTAACAAGAAGCCCTGGATCAAGAGAGGTACAAAACCTCCCCCTAAGGCATGAAGTATTGCCCCCGCTCAATCGGGTGGGGGGAAGACTTCAGTTGTTCACAGAGACCTGGCGGGACACCATCAGAGACAGATGGGTGCTCTCCGCAGTAAGTCTGGGATACAAGCTGGAGTTAAAAGGCACTCCTCCTGCCCAATTTATGAGGTCAAACGTGCCAAGAGATCCCCAAAAGAGAGGATCCCTCCTTCTGGCACTAGAACAACTATTGCTCCAAGGGGTAATCATGAAGGTTCCCATGGAAGAAAGCGGATTCGGGTTTTACTCGAACCTTTTCACAGTCCCCAAACCAAATGGGGACGTGAGGCCCATATTAAATCTAAAAGGGCTAAACAAGTTCCTAAATATCAGGACCTTTCGGATGGAGTCGATCCGATCAGTGGCCACCGCCCTACAAGGGCAGGAATGGCTAGCCTCGATCGACATAAGGGATGCTTATCTGCATATTCCCATCCTTCCGGCCCATCAGAAATTTCTACGCTTTGCAGTAGAAGGGCGCCATTTTCAGTTCAGAGCCTTACCTTTCGGTCTGGCCACAGCACCACGAGTGTTCACAAAAATTCTGGCCCCATTATTGGCCAATCTAAGAACACAGGGTGTAACGATAATGGCATATCTAGACGACCTGCTACTAATAGACCACTCAGTGGAAAAGCTGGAAGTAGCTATTCACAAGACAATCGAGTATCTGGAATATCACGGTTGGATTATCAACCGGGACAAGTCAGCTCTAAGACCAGTCAAAAGTCTGGAATACTTAGGGCTAAGGCTGGATTCAAATCAGAGAAAGATTTTCTTACCTCCAGAGAAGGTGTCGTCTTTAAGAAATTTGACCCACTTAGTGGGTACAAAAAGAAAACCATCCATACGTCTCTGCATGAGGCTGCTGGGAAAGATGGTGGCTTCATTCGAAGCGGTACCCTACGGTCAATTCCATTCAAGGAATTTGCAAAGGGCCATACTGTCAGCCTGGAACAAAAAAGTTCAGGCTTTAGACTTACCAATGTCCCTGTCCCCTTCCGTTCGCAAGAGCCTCCATTGGTGGTTGGTGCCCCAGAATCTGGAAAGAGGGAAACCCTTCAGTCCGGTTTCTTGGAAGGTGGTCACTACAGATGCCAGCCTCATCGGCTGGGGGGCAGTGCTGGAGCAATGGTCTCTCCAGGGCAGGTGGTCAGAAGCAGGGATGAGCCGAACACCCCCCTGTTCGGTTCGCACCAGAACCTGCGAACAGACAAAATGTTCGTGTAAACTTTAGAACCCTATTAAATACAATGGACTCGAACGTTCGAAATCTAAAGTGTTAATTATAAAGGCTAATATGCAAGTTATTGTCCTAAAAAGTGTTTGGGGACCTGGGTCCTGCCCCAGGGGACATGTATCAATGCAAAAAGAAGTTTTAAAAACGGCCGTTTTTTCGGGAGCAGTGATTTTAATAATGCTTAAAATGAAAAAATAAAAGTGAAATATTCCTTTAAATTTCGTACCTGGGGGGTGTGTATGATATGCATGTGAAGTGGCGCATGTTTCCCGTGCTTAGAACTGTCCCTGCAAAAAATGTCATTTTTGAAAGAAAAAAAATGCATTTAAAACTGACTCGCGGCTATTAATGAATTGTCGGCTCCCGGCAATACATATAAAAGTCATTGAGAAAAAAAAAAAAAAAAAGCATGGGGGTTCCCCAGAATTCAATTACCAGGCCCTTCAGATCTGGCATGGATTTTAAGGGGAACTCCACCCCAAGTTTAAAAAAAAAATGGCGTGGAGTCCCCCTAAAAATCCATACCAGACCCCTTATCCGAGCACGCAACCTGGCCGGCCGCAGGGGAAAAGGGGGGGACGAGAGAGTGGCCCCCCCTCCCTCCTGAACCGTACCAAGCCACATGCCCTCAACATGGGGAGGATGTCCCCATGTTGATGGGGACAAGGGCCTCATCCCCACAACCCTTGCCCGGTGGTTGTGGGGGTCTGCGGGCGGGGGGCTTATCGGAATCTGGAAGACCCCTTTAACAAAGGGGACCCCCAGATCCCGCCCCCCCCCTATGTGAATTGGTAAGGGGTACATTGTACCCCTACCATTTCACGAAGAAAGCGTAAAAAAAATGTTTAAAAAAACACACAAACACCTTGAAAAAGTCCTTTATTTAAAAAAATAAATAAATAAACATTCCAGCGGTGAAATACAGTGTCCCGCGGCGATCCCGATGTCCAGCGCTGTCCTTCATTGGTTGTGCCTGAGCGGACCTGATGGGGAACTCCCTCTCAGTATTTTAAATGTATAGACCCGCCCCTTCTAAAGTTCCCCATCAGGTCCGCTCAGCGGACGAGATGCGGAACATGAGAAGGGGCGGGTCTATACATGTATTACCAAAGTGAGAGCAGTTCCCCATCAGGTCCGCCCCCTCGGTATGTCGGACCCGCCTAAATTTAAATTTAAATTTACATAGTGAAGGAAGTTCCCCGCTCAAGCCAATGACGTAGGCGGGTCCGACATACCGAGGAGGCGGACCTGATGGGGAACTGCTCTCACTTTGGTAATACATGTATAGACCCGCCCCTTCTCATGTTCCGCATCTGGTCCGCTGAGCGGACCTGATGGGGAACTTTAGAAGGGGCGGGTCTATACATTTAAAATACTGAGAGGGAGTTCCCCATCAGGTCCGCTCAGGCACAACCAATGACGGACAGCGCTGGACATCGGGATCGCCGCGGGACACTGGATTTCACCGCTGGAATGTTTTTTTTTTTTTTTTTTAAATAAAGGACTTTTTCAAGGTGTTTGTGTGTTTTTTTAAACATTTTTTTACGCTTTCTTCGTGAAATGGTAGGGGTACAATGTACCCCTTACCAATTCACATAGGGGGGGGGGGGCGGGATCTGGGGGTCCTCTTTGTTAAAGGGGTCTTCCAGATTCCGATAAGCCCCCCGCCCGCAGACCCCCACAACCACCGGGCAAGGGTTGTGGGGATGAGGCCCTTGTCCCCATCAACATGGGGACATCCTCCCCATGTTGAGGGCATGTGGCTTGGTACGGTTCAGGAGGGAGGGGGGGCCGCTCTCTCGTCCCCCCCTTTTCCCCTGCGGCCGGCCAGGTTGCGTGCTCGGATAAGGGGTCTGGTATGGATTTTTAGGGGGACTCCACGCCATTTTTTTTTAAATTTGGGGTGGAGTTCCCCTTAAAATCCATGCCAGATCTGAAGGGCCTGGAATGGATATTTGGGGGAACCCCACGTCAATTTTTTTTTTATTTGCGGCGGGGTTCCCCTTAATATCCATTCCAGACCTGAAGGGCCTGGTAATTGAATTCTGGGGAACCCCCACGCTTTTTTTTTTTTTTTTATCAATGACTTTTGTATGTATTGCCGGGAGCCGACAATTCATTAATAGCCGTGAGTCAGTTTTAAATGCATTTTTTTCTTTCAAAAATGACACTTTTTGCAGGGACAGTTCTAAGCACGGGAAACATGCGCCACTTCACATGCATATCATACACACCCCCCAGGTATGAAATTTAAAGGAATATTTCACTTTTATTGTTTCACTTTAAGCATTATTAAAATCACTGCTCCCGAAAAAACGGCCGTTTTTAAAACTTCTTTTTGCATTGATACATGTCCCCTGGGGCAGGACCCGGGTCCCCAAACACTTTTTAGGACAATAACTTGCATATAAGCCTTTATAATTAGCACTTTAGATTTCTCCCATAGATTTTTCGAATTTGCCGCGAACACCCCAATTTGTTCGCTGTTCGGCGAACGGGCGAACAGGCAATGTTCGAGTCGAACATGAGTTCGACTCGAACTCGAAGCTCATCCCTAGTAGGGATGAGCTTCGTGTTCGAGTCGAACATACGTTCGACTCGAACATTGGCTGTTCGATCGTTCGACGAAGATCGAACGATTTGGGCCGTTCGCGCCAAATTCGAGTGACGCGAACGGCCCACAATGCACTACGCCATCGCAGTGTCATCCAGGCGCTGTGATTGGCCAAGCATGCACTGTGACCCCGCATGCTTGGCCAATCACAGCGCCGGCAGCGAGGAGAGCAATGATTGGCCACAGGCAGGATGCCTGTGGCCAATTATTGCTGAGGGTGTTTAGTACACGCCCCACACTATAAAAGGCCGCCAGCACGGCGGCCTAGTGTAGTGTGTTCCGGAGCAGGGATAGAGTAGCATAGGCAGGGACAGTGACTGTTATTTCTTTCTTGCTTAACCTGGATTCCTTTAGTTTAGGGAAAGAGAAGGATAGGTAGGGAGAGTGTCAGTGTGTTTTGTGCTTCTGCTATAGTGTGCTTAAAAAAAAACATTTATTCTAGGGACAGAAAACTCTAGGTAGGGACAGTGTCAGTTTCTTTCACTCTGCAAGTCCTTGTTTCCAGGGACCTGGAAGGACAGTGAGTGAATTGTCCTTTTGCTATATTGTGATTAAAAAAAACATTTATTCTAGGGACAGAAAACTCTAGGTAGGGACAGTGTCAGTTTCTTTCACTCTGCAAGTCCTTGTTTCCAGGGACCTGGAAGGACAGTGAGTGAATTGTCCTTTTGCTATATTGTGATTAAAAAAAACATTTATTCTAGGGACAGAAAACTCTAGGTAGGGACAGTGTCAGTTTCTTTCACTCTGCAAGTCCTTGTTTCCAGGGACCTGGAAGGACAGTGAGTGAATTGTCCTTTTGCTATATTGTGATTAAAAAAAACATTTATTCTAGGGACAGAAAACTCTAGGTAGGGACAGTGTCAGTTTCTTTCACTCTGCAAGTCCTTGTTTCCAGGGACCTGGAAGGACAGTGAGTGAATTGTCCTTTTGCTATATTGTGATTAAAAAAAACATTTTTTTCTAGGGACAGAAAACTGTAGGTAGGGAGAGTATTTTTTTTCTTTCACTCTGCAAGTCCTTGTTTCCAGGGACCTGTAAGGACAGTGAGTTAATTGTCCTTGTGCTATATTGTGCTGAAAAAAACATTTATTCCAGGGACAGAAAACTCTAGGTAGGGACAGTGTCAGTTTCTTTCACTCTGCAAGTCCTTGTTTCCAGGGACCTGGAAGGACAGTGAGTGAATTGTCCTTTTGCTATATTGTGATTAAAAAAAACATTTTTTTCTAGGGACAGAAAACTGTAGGTAGGGAGAGTGTTTTTTTTCTTTCACTCTGCAAGTCCTTGTTTCCAGGGACCTGTAAGGACAGTGAGTTAATTTTCCTTGTGCTATATTGTGATTAAAAAAAACATTTATTCTAGGGACAGAAAACTCTAGGTAGGGACAGTGTCAGTTTCTTTCACTCTGCAAGTCCTTGTTTCCAGGGACCTGGAAGGACAGTGAGTGAATTGTCCTTTTGCTATATTGTGATTAAAAAAAACATTTATTCTAGGGACAGAAAACTCTAGGTAGGGACAGTGTCAGTTTCTTTCACTCTGCAAGTCCTTGTTTCCAGGGACCTGGAAGGACAGTGAGTGAATTGTCCTTTTGCTATATTGTGATTAAAAAAAACATTTATTCTAGGGACAGAAAACTCTAGGTAGGGACAGTGTCAGTTTCTTTCACTCTGCAAGTCCTTGTTTCCAGGGACCTGGAAGGACAGTGAGTGAATTGTCCTTTTGCTATATTGTGATTAAAAAAAACATTTATTCTAGGGACAGAAAACTCTAGGTAGGGACAGTGTCAGTTTCTTTCACTCTGCAAGTCCTTGTTTCCAGGGACCTGGAAGGACAGTGAGTGAATTGTCCTTTTGCTATATTGTGATTAAAAAAAACATTTATTCTAGGGACAGAAAACTCTAGGTAGGGACAGTGTCAGTTTCTTTCACTCTGCAAGTCCTTGTTTCCAGGGACCTGGAAGGACAGTGAGTGAATTGTCCTTTTGCTATATTGTGATTAAAAAAAACATTTTTTTCTAGGGACAGAAAACTGTAGGTAGGGAGAGTATTTTTTTTCTTTCACTCTGCAAGTCCTTGTTTCCAGGGACCTGTAAGGACAGTGAGTTAATTGTCCTTGTGCTATATTGTGCTGAAAAAAACATTTATTCCAGGGACAGAAAACTCTAGGTAGGGACAGTGTCAGTTTCTTTCACTCTGCAAGTCCTTGTTTCCAGGGACCTGGAAGGACAGTGAGTGAATTGTCCTTTTGCTATATTGTGATTAAAAAAAACATTTTTTTCTAGGGACAGAAAACTGTAGGTAGGGAGAGTATTTTTTTTCTTTCACTCTGCAAGTCCTTGTTTCCAGGGACCTGTAAGGACAGTGAGTTAATTGTCCTTGTGCTATATTGTGCTGAAAAAAACATTTATTCCAGGGACAGAAAACTCTAGGTAGGGACAGTGTCAGTTTCTTTCACTCTGCAAGTCCTTGTTTCCAGGGACCTGGAAGGACAGTGAGTGAATTGTCCTTTTGCTATATTGTGATTAAAAAAAACATTTATTCTAGGGACAGAAAACTCTAGGTAGGGACAGTGTCAGTTTCTTTCACTCTGCAAGTCCTTGTTTCCAGGGACCTGGAAGGACAGTGAGTGAATTGTCCTTTTGCTATATTGTGATTAAAAAAAACATTTATTCTAGGGACAGAAAACTCTAGGTAGGGACAGTGTCAGTTTCTTTCACTCTGCAAGTCCTTGTTTCCAGGGACCTGGAAGGACAGTGAGTGAATTGTCCTTTTGCTATATTGTGATTAAAAAAAACATTTTTTTCTAGGGACAGAAAACTGTAGGTAGGGAGAGTATTTTTTTTCTTTCACTCTGCAAGTCCTTGTTTCCAGGGACCTGTAAGGACAGTGAGTTAATTGTCCTTGTGCTATATTGTGCTGAAAAAAACATTTATTCCAGGGACAGAAAACTCTAGGTAGGGACAGTGTCAGTTTCTTTCACTCTGCAAGTCCTTGTTTCCAGGGACCTGGAAGGACAGTGAGTGAATTGTCCTTTTGCTATATTGTGATTAAAAAAAACATTTTTTTCTAGGGACAGAAAACTGTAGGTAGGGAGAGTATTTTTTTTCTTTCACTCTGCAAGTCCTTGTTTCCAGGGACCTGTAAGGACAGTGAGTTAATTGTCCTTGTGCTATATTGTGCTGAAAAAAACATTTATTCCAGGGACAGAAAACTCTAGGTAGGGACAGTGTCAGTTTCTTTCACTCTGCAAGTCCTTGTTTCCAGGGACCTGGAAGGACAGTGAGTGAATTGTCCTTTTGCTATATTGTGATTAAAAAAAACATTTTTTTCTAGGGACAGAAAACTGTAGGTAGGGAGAGTGTTTTTTTTCTTTCACTCTGCAAGTCCTTGTTTCCAGGGACCTGTAAGGACAGTGAGTTAATTTTCCTTGTGCTATATTGTGATTAAAAAAAACATTTATTCTAGGGACAGAAAACTCTAGGTAGGGACAGTGTCAGTTTCTTTCACTCTGCAAGTCCTTGTTTCCAGGGACCTGGAAGGACAGTGAGTGAATTGTCCTTTTGCTATATTGTGATTAAAAAAAACATTTATTCTAGGGACAGAAAACTCTAGGTAGGGACAGTGTCAGTTTCTTTCACTCTGCAAGTCCTTGTTTCCAGGGACCTGGAAGGACAGTGAGTGAATTGTCCTTTTGCTATATTGTGATTAAAAAAAACATTTATTCTAGGGACAGAAAACTCTAGGTAGGGACAGTGTCAGTTTCTTTCACTCTGCAAGTCCTTGTTTCCAGGGACCTGGAAGGACAGTGAGTGAATTGTCCTTTTGCTATATTGTGATTAAAAAAAACATTTATTCTAGGGACAGAAAACTCTAGGTAGGGACAGTGTCAGTTTCTTTCACTCTGCAAGTCCTTGTTTCCAGGGACCTGGAAGGACAGTGAGTGAATTGTCCTTTTGCTATATTGTGATTAAAAAAAACATTTATTCTAGGGACAGAAAACTCTAGGTAGGGACAGTGTCAGTTTCTTTCACTCTGCAAGTCCTTGTTTCCAGGGACCTGGAAGGACAGTGAGTGAATTGTCCTTTTGCTATATTGTGATTAAAAAAAACATTTATTCTAGGGACAGAAAACTCTAGGTAGGGACAGTGTCAGTTTCTTTCACTCTGCAAGTCCTTGTTTCCAGGGACCTGGAAGGACAGTGAGTGAATTGTCCTTTTGCTATATTGTGATTAAAAAAAACATTTATTCTAGGGACAGAAAACTCTAGGTAGGGACAGTGTCAGTTTCTTTCACTCTGCAAGTCCTTGTTTCCAGGGACCTGGAAGGACAGTGAGTGAATTGTCCTTTTGCTATATTGTGATTAAAAAAAACATTTTTTTCTAGGGACAGAAAACTGTAGGTAGGGAGAGTATTTTTTTTCTTTCACTCTGCAAGTCCTTGTTTCCAGGGACCTGTAAGGACAGTGAGTTAATTGTCCTTGTGCTATATTGTGCTGAAAAAAACATTTATTCCAGGGACAGAAAACTCTAGGTAGGGACAGTGTCAGTTTCTTTCACTCTGCAAGTCCTTGTTTCCAGGGACCTGGAAGGACAGTGAGTGAATTGTCCTTTTGCTATATTGTGATTAAAAAAAACATTTTTTTCTAGGGACAGAAAACTGTAGGTAGGGAGAGTATTTTTTTTCTTTCACTCTGCAAGTCCTTGTTTCCAGGGACCTGTAAGGACAGTGAGTTAATTGTCCTTGTGCTATATTGTGCTGAAAAAAACATTTATTCCAGGGACAGAAAACTCTAGGTAGGGACAGTGTCAGTTTCTTTCACTCTGCAAGTCCTTGTTTCCAGGGACCTGGAAGGACAGTGAGTGAATTGTCCTTTTGCTATATTGTGATTAAAAAAAACATTTATTCTAGGGACAGAAAACTCTAGGTAGGGACAGTGTCAGTTTCTTTCACTCTGCAAGTCCTTGTTTCCAGGGACCTGGAAGGACAGTGAGTGAATTGTCCTTTTGCTATATTGTGATTAAAAAAAACATTTTTTTCTAGGGACAGAAAACTGTAGGTAGGGAGAGTGTTTTTTTTCTTTCACTCTGCAAGTCCTTGTTTCCAGGGACCTGTAAGGACAGTGAGTTAATTTTCCTTGTGCTATATTGTGATTAAAAAAAACATTTTTTCTAGGGACAGAAAACTGTAGGTAGGGAGAGTGTTTTTTTTCTTTCACTCTGCAAGTCCTTGTTTCCAGGGACAGAGAAGGACACCTGAAGGTAGCCCTTATTGCTTTTTTCCCATCTCCCTGCAGGCCATCTATTAGAATGTCTGGAAGGCAAACAAGGAGAGGCAGACAGTCAGGAGGCAATAAAAGAGGGCAAGCAGGCTCTGTGTCTGGGGGCAACAGTGCTGGTCGTGGACGCGGTGCATTGTCATCAGCACATGGCCATGGGACACGCTTGTCCTTCTTTTCGGCAGCTGGACATGTTGAGCCACATCATGCCGAAGACTTGGTAGAGTGGATGACCAAGCCCTCCTCCTCCTCCTCATCCTCTCTCACCCAGGCTCAGGGTACTGGAAAAGCAGCTGCCAAAGCGTCGTCTTCCCTGGTATCAATGTCAGACAAATCATCAGTCACTCCTTCCCTAGACCCACCATGTCCTCCTCCTGAGGAGTCCCCCGAACTGTTTCAGCACAGTGTTGGGTACATGCTCCAGGAGGATGCCCAGCGTTTCGAAGGGTCTGATGATGAAACCCAGCTAGAGGAAGGCAGTAGCGTGAGAGCAGACAGAGGGGATGCTCAAGAAGGACACCAATCTGGCAGTCATGTTCCAGCAGCTGCAGCATACTGCCAGATTGGCTCCAGTGATGAGGAGGGAGGGGATGATGAGGTCAATGACTCCACGTGGGTGCCTAATAGGAGAGAGGAGGAGGAGGAGGATGAGGAGGAGGCACATCTCCAACGAGGCAGGATGCCCTTTGGTGGCCAGCGTAAGGGCAGTACACCGACGGAATCACACCGCAGAGCTCCGCCTGTGCAGGGCGCTGCCTCTGCCCGTCATTCAAAAAGTTCTTTGGTGTGGGCCTTTTTTGAGGCTAGTGCATCAGATCGCACAGCTGCTGTTTGCAACATATGTCTCAAGCGTATATCGCGTGGCCAAAACATCAGCCGCTTGGGTACCACATGCCTGACCAGACATATGTTGACCTGCCATGCAGCTCGTTGGCAAGCCTACCTCAAAGACCCACACCAAAGAACAAAGCGGACCTCTCCTTGCACCGCATCAGCTGGGATCTCCAACCCCACTATAACTTCAGTCCTCTCTGAAACATGCACTGAGAGGAATGAAGGTGTAGAATTAGGTGTGTCACAGCCAAGTACTTGCGCCCACTCTGCTAGCAGTACACCGACGTCCGATTCTAGCAGGCAAATTTCCCTGCCCCAGCTGCTGGACCGTCGAAAGAAGTTCACTCCCAGCCATCCACATGCCCAGCGGTTGAATGCTAGCTTGGCTAAATTGCTAGCGCTTCAACTGCTGCCTTTTCAGTTGGTAGACTCGGCCCCCTTCCGTGAGTTTGTGCAATGTGCGGTTCCTCAGTGGCAGGTTCCCAAACGCCACTTTTTCTCACGGAAGGCTATTCCGGCTCTCTACCGGCATGTGGAAGGCAATGTCTTGGCCTCGCTGGACAGGGCGGTCAGCGGTAAGGTGCATATTACCGCTGACTCATGGTCCAGCAGGCATGGACAGGGACGTTACCTTTCTTTCACGGCCCATTGGGTCACTCTTTTGGCAGCTGGGAAGGATTCAGGACAAGGTGCAGTAGTGTTGGAGGTTGTCCCACCGCCACGCCTCCAAAATGCTACTACTGGTTGTGACACACCTCTCTCCTCCACCCCCTCCTCTTCTTCTTCCTCCATGGCCTCTTCCTGTGGTTTGTCCTATGAACCAGCGGTGCTCCGTAGCCGTTCACGGGGCTACGCAAGTACGCAGGCAAAAAGATGCCATGCCGTGCTTGCGCTGGTGTGTTTGGGGGACAGAAGCCACACTGGGGCAGAGGTCCTGTCTGCTCTGCAGGGCCAGGCCGAGAGGTGGTTGACGCCACGCCAGCTTAAGCCAGGAATGGTGGTTTGCGACAATGGCACCAACCTCCTCTCCGCCCTCCGACAGGGACAACTGACCCATGTGCCCTGTGTGGCTCACGTCCTTAACCTGGTGGTGCAGCGGTTCTTGGGCAGGTACCCGGGCTTACAGGATGTCCTGAGGCAGGCCAGGAAAGTCTGTGTGCATTTCCGCAGATCTTATAATGCCAGTGCTCGCCTGGCTGAGCTGCAAAAGGAGTTGAACCTGCCCAAGAACCGCCTTATATGTGACATGCCCACCAGGTGGAACTCAACGTTGGCCATGCTGCAGCGGCTGCACACGCAGCAGAGGGCCATCAATGAGTACCTGTGCGACTACGGCACCAGGACAGGGTCAGGGGAGCTTGGTTTTTTTTCTCCACGCCAGTGGGGCATGATCAGGGATGCATGCACTGTCCTGGCACCATTTGAGGAGGCCACGAGGATGGTGAGCAGTGACAGTGCATGCATCAGTGACACTGTACCTCTTGTCCACCTGTTGGAGCACACGCTGCGTGGAATAATGGACAGGGCACTTGAGGCAGAACAGAGGCAGGAAGAGGAGGACTTCCTTGCCTCTCAAGGCCCCCTTTACCCAGACAGTGTTCCTTCTGTCCCACCCATCGCACAGGAAGAGGAGGAGGAGGAGGAGGAGGAGGAGGATTGTGTCAGCATGGAGGTGGAGGCTGGCACTCAGCATCATCAGCAGCAGTCTTTTAGGGATGATTTACAGTCCCAAGAAACCAGTGGACTTGTACGTGGCTGGGAGGAGGTGGCTGCGGATCATGTCGTCCTTAGTGACCCAGAGGACTCCGGAGCGAATGCCTCAGCAAACCTACGCTGCATGGCCTCCCTGATCCTGCAAAGTCTGCGGAAGGATCCTCGTATTCTTCGGATCAAGGAGAGGGACCATTACTGGCTGGCCACTCTCCTTGATCCACGGTACAAGGGTAAGGTTGCGGACCTTATGTTACCGTCGCAGAGGGAGCAGAGGATGAGACAACTCCGGGAGGCCTTGCAGAAAGGTCTGTGCAACGCGTTCCCAGAGACTGGGAGGTTGCAAACTCCTGGTCCTGGACAACGAGTTGCTGAGGCTTCGGCCAGTCAAAGAAGGAGCGGTGGGGAAGGTGGCCGTCTGACCGATGCGTTCAGACAATTCTTTAGTCCGCAGCCCCAAAGTATGATTGGTTCCAGCAACCATCGCCAGCGTCTGATAAACATGGTGCAGGAATATCTAGGGGCAAGGTCAGACTTGGACACCTTCCCCACCGAAAATCCTCTGGCTTACTGGGTCTTGAGGATGGATCACTGGCCAGAGCTTGCACAGTATGCAATTGAGCTACTGGCCTGTCCTGCATCCAGCGTTCTTTCGGAACGCACATTCAGTGCTGCTGGAGGATTTGTCACGGATCACAGGGTGCGCCTGTCCACCGACTCGGTTGATCGACTGACTTTCATCAAGATGAACCAGTCTTGGATCACCACCAGCTACCACACACCTGATGCTGATATAACAGACTAATTGATTTTAAAATGTCACATCCCTTCAAGACTGATGCTGATGCTGAGTGCCTGTGCTGTTATGTTGACTGGCTATCCTCCTCCTCCGAGTCCTCAATGATACGATTGATGATGATAGCTTGGAAGATCATTTTTGTTTATGGGTGCCGCCACCAGTGCCTAACGCCCAATTTTTCAGCCCCTGTTTAACAGGGGCGTGTAATTACAATTTTTGAAGCAATACTTTGCAACAGGGCTCATTGCTGTGCTCCAAGTACAGTATCTGTGAGGAGTTGCAGTGTTGTGCCACCAGTGCCTAAGGCCCAATTTTTCAGCCCCTGTTTAACAGGGGCGTGTCATTACAATTTTTGAAGCAATACTTTGCAACAGGGCTCATTGCTGTGCTCCAAGTACAGTATCTGTGAGGGGTTGCAGTGTTGTGCCACCAGTGCCTAAGGCCCAATTTTTCAGCCCCTGTTCAACAGGGGCATGTAATTACAATTCTTGATCTAATAATTCACAGCAGGGCCCATTGCTGCACCCACCAAGAGTAACTGTCAGGGCTTACAGTGTTGTGGCACCAGCACCACCATCAAAGGCCCAATTTTTACTACCACTGTTCAACAATTATATGTAATTAAAATTCCTGATATAATAGTTGACAGCAGGGCGTTCCAGCACCAACCAAGAGTAACTGTGAGTGCTTACAGTGTTGTGCCAACACCAACAACTAAGGGGCCTATTTCTGCAGAGTATATACGGCAGGTCCCTACTTTCAAACATCCAACTTACAAACGACTCCTACTTGCAAACGCAAGAAGACAACAGGAAGTGAGAGGAAATCTACCACTAGGAAGGAAAATTCTCTCCTGTAAGAATAAATATGGGAGAAAGGTGTCTCCTCTGTACTGATGCTTTATCAGCAATCCTTGTTTCAAGAAAAAGACCACATTTCAAAAAGAGTTGTCATTGGGACGGAAAGTGAGGTGAAATGTTCTGAACAGGGGCACAGACAGCAAAACAAATGTTACAGGGGTGATAACCCTTACCTATGTTTTCCAAAAAGTTTAAAAATAGATTTTTGGTCTGGAGCTACACTTCAACAATGTACCTGTTCAAAATTACAAACAGACTCTACATAAGAACAAACCTACAGTCCCTGTCTTGTATGCACCGCCTGTATAGGGCTGTTCAGAGTATATAGGGCCTTTTTTATTTTATGTGCGGGGTTCCCCTTAATATCCATACAAGACCCAAAGGGGCTGGTAATGGGCTGGGGTAGGGGGGGGGGTCATGGGGTAGCTATGCCATTTTTCTTAAAGAATTTCATCCATATTACCGGGACCAGACATTACATTAAAGCCGCAAGCAGTTTTAAATGGCTTTTTTTTCCTTTAGAAGTGTCATTTTGTGCAGGGACAGTTCTAAACACGGGAAACACGTGGCACTTCACAGGCATACTTTAGACACCCCCCAGGTACGATATTTAAAGGAATATTTGACTTTTTTTTTTTCACTTTATGCATCATTAAAATGACTGCTCCCGAAAAACGACCGTTTTTAAAACTTCTTTTTGCATTGATACATGTCCCCTGGTGCAGAACCCGGGTTCCCAAACCCTTTTTAGGACAATAACATGCATAATAGTTGTTATAATTAGCACTTTAGAATTCGAACGTTCGCATCCATTGTATTTAATAGGGTTCTAATGTTCGTTCGAACTTCCGGTCCGTTCGCGGGTTCTGGTGCGAACCGAACCCGGGGGTGTTCGGCTCATCACTAATCCCTAGTCAGAAGCAGAAAAGGCCCTGCCCATCAATCTCTTAGAGATACGAGCAGCCCGGTATGCCCTAGTAGCATGGACATCCAAACTCCAGGGGTCCCCTGTCAGAATTCAATCAGACAATGCCACGGCAGTGGCATATATCAATCATCAGGGTGGCACCAAAAGTCGTGCAGCCCAGAAGGAAGCAAATTGCATCCTGGAGTGGGCAGAAAGATATGTCCCAGCCATATCCGCGGTTTTCATCCCAGGAGTGGAAAATTGGAGAGCGGACTTTCTAAGTCGCCAACAATTATGCCCGGGGGAATGGTCTCTTCACCCCGAGGTTTTCCAGGCAATATGCCAGCGGTGGGGAACACCGGATGTAGATCTGCTAGCATCCAGATTCAACGCAAAGGTGGACAGGTTTGTGTCTCGCACAAGGGATCCCCTAGCTTGCGGCTCGGATGCCCTAGTGTTCCCTTGGGATCGGTTCAAGCTGATATATGCATTCCCACCGCCACAATTGTTACCGCGATTACTCCGCAGAATCAGGGTAGAAAAGAAACCAGTGATTCTGGTGGCTCCAGCGTGGCCCCGAAGGGCATGGTACGCGGAGATTGTAAAAATGTCAGTGAGGAGTCCTTGGACCCTCCCACTTCGTCCGGACCTGCTGTCGCAAGGACCGATATACCACCCTTCCTTACCAGCCCTAGGTTTGACGGCCTGGCTATTGAAGCCCACATTCTGAAAAAGAGAGGGCTCTCTAATTCTGTGGTATCTACCATGATCAATGCCAGGAAACCGGTATCCAGGCAGATCTATTATAGGATCTGGAAAGCGTACATTACGTGGTGTGAGACCAAGAAATGGCATCCACGTAAGTACATGATAGGGAGGATTCTGGACTTCCTACAGTGGGCTGTAGATAGGAAGCTGGCCTTGAGTACTATCAAGGGTCAGATTTCGGCCTTGTCAATATTTTTTCAAAGGCCCTTGGCTTCGCATTCACTAGTCAAAGCCTTTATACAAGGAGTGATGCGTATTAGCCCTCCGGTTAGTATTCCCATATGTCCTTGGGACTTAAACCTGGTTCTGTCGGTTCTACAGAAACAACCGTTTGAACCATTACAACACATTTCCTTGGTTCTTCTCACCAGGAAATTGGTTTTCTTAGTAGCCATTTGTTCGGCTAAAAGAGTGTCGGAATTAGCAGCTATGTCCTGTAAGGAGCCATATCTGGTTGTCCATAAGGACAGAGTAGTATTACGTCCTCATCCAGCCTTTCTTCCTAAGGTGGTATCGAGGTTTCATTTGAACCAAGATGTGGTTCTTCCTTCTTTTTTCCCCAAACCTAGCTCAGTAGAGGAAAAGTTATTACATTCTTTGGATGTCGTAAGAGCAGTTAAAGCTTATCTAAAAGCCACTGCTCAGATTCGCAGAACGGATTCTTTGTTTGTTCTGCCGGAAGGCCCCAGAAGGGGTCAGGCAGCATCAAAATCTACTTTAGCCAAGTGGATTCGACAGGTCATAATACAAGCCTATGGCTTGAGAAAGAGACCGCCTCCGTTAAAAGTTAGGGCGCACTCCACAAGAGCGGTTGGAACTTCATGGGCAGTGCATCACCAGGCCTCCCTGGCTCAAGTATGTAAGGCCGCAACATGGTCTTCGGTACACACGTTTACTAGATTCTATCAGGTAGACGTTAGAAGTCAGGAGGATGTCGCCTTTGGGCGCAGTGTGTTGCAGGCCGCAAAAGATCCTCATGCCTGATGGCGCCCAGCTTATGTACCCCCCCCCTCATTTGGCATTGCTTTGGGACGTCCCATTAGTAATGACTAAGTCGCTCTGTGTCCCGTGATGTACGAAAAAGAAAAAGGGATTTTTATAACAGCTTACCTGTAAAATCCTTTTCTTGGAGTACATCACGGGACACAGAGCTCCCACCCCTCTTTTTGGGACACTTATTGCTTGGCTACAAAACTGAGGTGCTCCCGGGTGGGAGGGGCTTATATAGGGGAGGGTACTTCCGGTTTGGAATTGGCCAGTGCCAACACCTGAAGGTAAACTATATAACCCATTAGTAATGACTAAGTCGCTCTGTGTCCCGTGATGTACTCCAAGAAAATGATTTTACAGGTAAGCTGTTATAAAAATCCCTTTATTTTCGACAGTGTATGGTAACAAGGGCCTGTTTCTTCACACAATTTTTCGAAGGGCGTCAATGGTCTTAGGAAACCCTCCAAGGGTGGTAGGGTATTAAAAAAATGTCTCAGCTGGACTCCGCTCCAATAATCGAGGCCAAATCGGTCATTGGATGAAGTTAATTCTTTTAATGAGGGCCAATTACTCGTCGTTCCTTGCGCGAAATGCGAAGCCTGAAATATCTGTAAGTCTAAAAGTCTTCTCCATGGTCCCTCCTGTAGTCCCATAGGGAAGCGTGGGTGCCCCACAATGGGGTACAGGGGGGAGTTGACTGATGATAGTCCGGTGGTGGTGCATATTTGAGAGCCAATCCGCAGGGTAGGGCCCAAGGTTGGGTGCTTTTTGAGATCAGAACTGAGGTCTCCAAAGCACCAAACCGCTCGACGCTGTCATGGATATGCATTAATGTCTGTCTGCCATCTTACCTTCCTCCTCATGTGTTCATCTAGAGACCAGACCTCCTTCACCTGGCTTCCTTTATAATCTCCTCCCAGCCTGACTCCACCCCAGGCCCTATCACTGAACACTATATTAACCTGTGCACTGCAAGCCTGCTTTGCTGATCAACGTGTTTGTTAGGCATTGTGTGTTTGGGTTCCTGCCTGCCGTGTGCTACGTCTGTCTCTCTGTTACGTTATTGGCTTGTCCCCGACCATCCCTGTCTGCTCGTGACCCTTGACCTTCGGCTCGTTCTTCGTTATCCTTGTCTGCTTGTGGCCCCTGACCTTCGGCTTGTTATTCGGTTCTCTCTATCGTGTGCTGCTGCTTCCCCTTATCCTACGGGGCGTGAGCTAGGAAACTCCAGGGGCCGCGACCTGGTCCCAGCCTGCAGCGTAACATCCTCACCACTAGAGGCCCTGGAGAAGACCAGCTGGGTCTTAGACTCCGCGCCCTGGGGAATCTTGGCTCTCGCTTCCGTTGGGATCCCGGTTGTGCTCCTCTGGTCCCGCTTTCCACAACCACCCAGTTTCCTATCCACAGAAGCCAGCCATAGGGTTCACTACCTCGCGGTGCACTCCTGTCCCCCTACGGTGTGCATCTGTCACCTGGCCACAGGTGACCCTGACAGTTTGATCAGCCATGAACCCGGCTGACATCCCGCTTCCCGCGGATGATCCATTGCAGGGCATAGTTCGCAGACTTGAGACCCAGGAATCAAATCAGACCCAGGTGATGCGATTCCTCCAGGATCTGGCTTCTCGATTCGAGCAGCTTCAGGTCTCCTTGGGAACCCCGAATCCGCAACCCCAAGTACAACCAGCGGCTGTACCTATCGCACCAGTCGCAGCCTCACACTCACTAAGATTGCCAGCTCCGTTCCGTTTCTCTGGGGACTCCAAGGCCTGCAGGGGGTTTCTCAGCCAATGCACTATTCATTTTGAGCTTCAGCCTCAAAGCTTCCTATCTGACCGGGCTAAGGTAGCCTATATCATTTCCCTCCTCTCCGGTGAAGCTTTGGCCTGGGCTGCCCCCCTGTGGGAGAGGAACGATCCGGTGGTTTCCAGTCTGTCCGAATTCTTGAAGCTCTTTCGTAATATCTTCGAAGAGCCGGCTCGGGCTTCTTCAGCGGCTAGTGCTGTCTTACGTCTTCGCCAAGAATCTAGTTCAGTGGGGCAATATGCTCTTCAGTTCCGTATCCACACAGCTGAATTGAGCTGGAATAATGAGGCCCTGGTCGCTACCTTTTTACATGGCCTCTCTGACCGAGTGAAAGACGAATTAGCGGGAAGAGCCATTCCCGTCGGTCTGGACGATGTAATTTCATTATGCAACCAGATCGACATTCGTTTTCAAGAGAGGTCCTTAGAAAAAAGACGCCAGCACTCTCTGGGTCCTAGCCAGTCTGAGCTCCCCTCCCTTCATTCCGTGGAGCATCCTCTACCTGCTGAAGAACCTATGCAGCTGGGCCGGACCAGACTAACCCCCGAAGAACGTGCTAGGCGCAGAACTCTGGGCTTGTGCCTCTATTGTGGGGGCAAGGGTCATTTTCGTGACTCCTGCTCGCTTCGTCCGGGAAACGCTCGGGTCTAATACATTCGGAAGGTGGAGTATTGGACCCAGAAACATCACCTTCTCGCCTGCTCTTGCCGGTGTCCCTTCATGTAGGCACTTCTCCTCAGTCAACCCTTGCATACCTGGATTCCGGGGCTGCCGGCAATTTCATGGATTGGAGAACTGCTTCTTCTATGAAGCTTACCCTTTCACCTCTCACTACCCCATTGGTAGTCTCGGCAATTGATGGCACTGTTCTCCCAGGGGGCCCTATTCGCTTCCAGACGCTACCCATTAGGATGTCGGTAGGGATTCTCCACCAGGAGTGGATATCCTTTCTTATTCTACCCAAGGCCTCTACCCCAGTTGTATTGGGCCTCCCTTGGCTACAGCTCCACTCTCCACATGTGGACTGGGTCTCTGGGCAGATCCTGGCCTGGGGTTCCTCATGTTTCTCGTCGTGTCTTCTCAAGGTGACCCCCAAGGAGAGTCTTCCGGTTGCTGCCACTTCTGTTTCTTCGGATCTTCCCGCCGCATACAGCGATTACCGGGATGTGTTCTGTAAAAAATCAGCTGAGGTGCTTCCTCCCCACAGGTCTTTTGACTGTGCTATTGATCTTGTCCCCGGAGCAACTCTACCCAGGGGTCGTACCTACCCTCTGTCCATCCCAGAGACCCAGGCCATGTCGGAGTATGTAGCAGAGAATCTGGAGAGAGGGTTCATCCGGAAATCCTCATCGCCTGCAGGGGCAGGGTTCTTTTTTGTTGCCAAAAAGGATGGTACCTTAAGACCCTGCATCGATTATCGGGGTTTAAATGCGGTTACTATTAAAAATCGATACCCCTTACCCTTAATATCTGAGCTATTCGATAGGTTGAAGGGTGCCTCCATTTTCACCAAGTTGGATCTCAGAGGCGCGTACAATCTCATTCGAATACGGGAGGGTGACGAATGGAAGACTGCATTTAACACTAGAGACGGGCATTACGAATATCTGGTGATGCCTTTTGGTCTGTGTAATGCTCCAGCCGTGTTTCAAAACTTTGTCAATGAAATCTTCAGAGATCTGCTGTACCAGTTTGTTGTCATCTATCTGGATGACATTCTGATCTTTTCTGAAAATCTGCTCGTCCACAGAAACCATGTCCGCACTGTACTTCAACGTCTTAGAGAGAACAATCTCTATGCCAAGCTGGAGAAATGTTCCTTTGAATGTTCTGAGGTCCTGTTTTTGGGGTGCTTTGTCTCATGTTCGGGGCTTCGTATGGACCCTGGGAAGGTCTTGGCTATCACCAACTGGCCTCTTCCTGCTAGCCTCAAGGCCACACAGCGCTTTCTTGGCTTCACTAATTATTATAGGCAGTTCATAAGGAATTACTCTTCCATTGCCGCGCCTATTATCGCTTTGACCAAGAAGGGTGTGAATGCCAGAGACTGGCCTCCCGAAGCTGTCTCTGCATTTCACAACCTGAAACAGGCCTTTGTTTCTGGCCCCCTCTTGAGGAGACCAAATCCTGGGAATGCATTTTTTATTGAAGTGGACGCTTCCTCAATGGGGGTGGGAGCTGTGCTTCTTCAAATCTTTGAGAAGAGACGCCAACCATGTGCGTTCTTCTCCAAAAAATTTTCTCAGGCAGAGAGGAATTATGCCATCGGTGATCGGGAACTTCTCGCAATTAAATTGGCGTTAGAGGAGTGGCGTCATCTCTTGGAGGGTTCCCCTCACTCCATAACGATCTTTACCGATCACAAGAATTTACAGTATCTACAGAATGCTAAACGTCTGAATCCTAGACAGGCCAGGTGGAGTCTCTTCTTTGCCCGTTTTAATTTCACGATTACCTACAAACCTGGTTCCTGCAACGGTCGGGCTGATGCGCTCTCTAGGTCATTTGACACTTTGGACGAGGAGTCCGCCCCTGAACCTGAGCCGATCATTCCCACCTCATGCATTGTTGCCCACTCTACCACCCTGAAGTCTAAAATTCCGCCTGGTAAGACCTTTGTCCCCACTGAGCTAAGAGCTAAGATCCTTCGTTGGGGACATGATTCCAAGGTGGCAGGGCATTCTGGATTCCTCCGATCCTTCCTACTCATCAGTCGTCACTACTGGTGGCCTAATCTCCGCCCAGACGTCAAAGACTACGTTAAAGCTTGTCATGTCTGTGCTCAGTCCAAATCCTCCACACAAGCTCCTGCTGGTCTCCTCATGCCCTTGCCTATTCCTAAGGAACCCTGGGCCCATATTGCCATGGATTTTATCACCGATCTCCCACTGTCTGAGAATAATACAGTCATTTGGGTGGTAATCGATCGATTCTCCAAGATGGCTCATTTTGTTCCTCTTCCTGGTCTTCCTTCTGCCCCTGCCTTGGTTCCCATTTTCATTCGAGAAATTCTCCGCCTACATGGGGTCCCTTCTCATATTGTTTCCGACAGGGGAGTCCAATTCACGTCTCGTTTTTGGAGAGCCTTTTGCAAATCCCTCAATATTGTCTTGGATTTTTCTTCTTCTTACCATCCCCAATCCAATGGACAGACTGAGAGGGTTAATCAGGAGTTAGAGGTCTTTCTTCGCACCTTTGTGTCTTCTCACCATGACGATTGGTCCTCTCTACTCCCGTGGGCAGAATTCTCCCATAACAATCATGTGAATACCAGTTCGCAGAAGACACCCTTTTTCACAGTTTATGGAAAACACCCTCAACTTCCTCTTCCTATGATCTGTTCTCCAGACATTCCAGCTTTGGCTTCGGTTCAGGAGTCTCTCAATTCCGTTTGGGGTCACGTTCATGATTCCCTCCGGGCAGCTGCTGAAAAATTCAAAGGCTTTGCCGACCGCCGCAGGCGTAAACCGCCTTCTCTTCAGCCAGGGGACAAAGTCTGGCTCTCTACCAGGAACATCAAGCTCCGAGTTCCTTCTCTGAAGTTTGCTCCACGATTCATCGGTCCATACACGGTAACTGCTAAACTGAATCCGGTTTGTTTCAAACTCCAGATTCCTAAGAGCCTTAAAATCACTAACTCCTTTCATGTTGCTCTTCTAAAGCCTTTAGTCCTCAATAAATTCTCTCGTCCTCTTCCTACCGTGGCGCCTGTCTCGGAGGATAATCAGGAGTACGAGATCAGTCAAATTCTGGACTCCCGACTCTGTAAAGGCGTTCTTCAGTACCTCGTTCATTGGAAAGGGTTTGGTCCTGAGGAGAGGTCTTGGATCACTGCATCTGAGGTCTTTGCACCTCGTCTGTTAAAGGAGTTTCATCTGAAGTTTCCCTCTAAACCTGGGCCCAGGCGGGGAAGGGGGAGGCCTCGTAAGAGGGAGGGTACTGTCATGGATATGCATTAATGTCTGTCTGCCATCTTACCTTCCTCCTCATGTGTTCATCTAGAGACCAGACCTCCTTCACCTGGCTTCCTTTATAATCTCCTCCCAGCCTGACTCCACCCCAGGCCCTATCACTGAACACTATATTAACCTGTGCACTGCAAGCCTGCTTTGCTGATCAACGTGTTTGTTAGGCATTGTGTGTTTGGGTTCCTGCCTGCCGTGTGCTACGTCTGTCTCTCTGTTACGTTATTGGCTTGTCCCCGACCATCCCTGTCTGCTCGTGACCCTTGACCTTCGGCTCGTTCTTCGTTATCCTTGTCTGCTTGTGGCCCCTGACCTTCGGCTTGTTATTCGGTTCTCTCTATCGTGTGCTGCTGCTTCCCCTTATCCTACGGGGCGTGAGCTAGGAAACTCCAGGGGCCGCGACCTGGTCCCAGCCTGCAGCGTAACATCCTCACCACTAGAGGCCCTGGAGAAGACCAGCTGGGTCTTAGACTCCGCGCCCTGGGGAATCTTGGCTCTCGCTTCCGTTGGGATCCCGGTTGTGCTCCTCTGGTCCCGCTTTCCACAACCACCCAGTTTCCTATCCACAGAAGCCAGCCATAGGGTTCACTACCTCGCGGTGCACTCCTGTCCCCCTACGGTGTGCATCTGTCACCTGGCCACAGGTGACCCTGACAGACGCAATGGGACTCTGCACTGTGATTGCTCAATCTTTGACCATATTTTAAGACTTGTATGCCTGCACCAGTCTATTACTCTCACCATATGGGCCGCTTGATAGTATTTCTGAGTGTCAGGAACTGCTACCCCCCCAAATTGTTTAGGCATGGTCAGTATTCGACGTTGTAATCTTGGCCTCTTATGCCCCCAGACAAAGTCTACTATCAGAGCATTCGTCCGTTTAAAAAATTCTACAGGTACATGAATTGGCAGTGTTTGAAATAAGTATATTAGTTTGGGCATGATTGACATTTTAATTATGTTACATCTGCCAAACCACGAGAAGATACCCTTGTCCCATTTAGCCAATAGGGTTTTGATTCTACTTAATAGGGGTAAAAAATTCAATTCAAAAGTTTGGTCTAGTTTGGGTGGCATATAGGTGCCCAGGTATTTAATGGCCGTCGAGGACCATCTATATTTAAAGTTTGTTTTCAAGGTACTGGTTTGTAATACCGACATAGATACCCCCATTGCTTCTGATTTTATCATATTAATTTTGAAATTAGATATGGTACCATATCGATCCAGTTCTCCCAACAAATTCGGCATTGATGTTGTTGGTTTCGTCAAAGAAAACAAAAGGTCATCCGCATAAGCGGAGACCTTATAGTCTGTATCTCCAGTTCTTACCCCCGATATATCGGGATTTTGCCTTACTCTACAAAGTAGGGGTTCAAGCGATAGCGCGAAAAGGAGGGGTGATAAGGGGCATCCCTGTCGAGTGCCATTAGAAATAGAAAAGGGATCAGATATGAATCCATTTACTTTAATTTGTGCCTCTAATCTTGTGTATAAACTCGATATCCATCCAACCATCCTCTCCCCCATCCCCACATATCGTAGCACTGAGAACACAAAAGGCCAACTAACCCGATCAAATGCCTTTTCGGCATCTGTTCCTAAGAACACAGTGGGCATGTTCGAGAGGTTGGCTACATGAATAAGGTTCAGGGTTTTAATAGTATTATCTCGAGCCTCTCGGCTTGGTATGAAACCTACCTGGTCTGGATGTATTAAATTTATTAGATGTGGTTGGATACGCATGGCCAGTACCTTAGTGAAAATTTTTAAGTCTACATTAAGTAAAGAGATAGGGCGATAGCTACCACATACTGATGGGTCCTTATCCTCCTTCGGTATAAGAGTAATATGTGATTTCAACGTTTCTGATGTAAACCTTGTCCCTTGTCCTATTGCATTGAATATTTGTACCATCTGCTTGCCTAGGAGGGGAAAAAATTTCTGATAGTATTTGTATGTAAATCCATCTGGACCCGGGGCTTTACCTGATTTAGCTGACTTAATGGCCTCTTGTAGTTCCTCTAGTGTGATAGGCACTTCCATATCCTTTCTGGTCTGTTCTAATAATTGGGGGATACCTGACGATGCTATATATTCCTCTATCTTATTTTCATCATTTTGGTGTTGCATTGTGGTAGGTAAATTATATAGAGTCTGGTAAAACTTACGAAAAGTCATGGCTATCTGAGTAGGGAGATATATCTTTTTCCCCTTCGCATCCACCACGTAAGGGATATATGATTGGGTTTTCTGTTCTTGTATAGCTCTAGCCAATGTTCGGCCACATTTGTCTCCTGATTCATAATAATATCTCCGACATCTCTGTACTGCTGCCTTAGCTCTATAATGCAATAAATCCGTCACTTGTCTACGTAGAGCTAGAAGTTCCCTCTCTCCTGTTCCTCTCGGGTCTTGTTTATGTTTGGTCTCCAATACTTGTATATCTGTAAGTAATTTATTCAGTTGCTTTTCCCTGTCCTTCTTTATCCTGGAGCCATGCTTAATAAGAATCCCTCTTATTACGGTTTTATGCGCCTCCCATATTATCCCTGCATCTATCTCTGGTGTAGAATTATATTGAAAATAATATTCAATTTCTCTCATTACCTCTTGAATCGTTACCTCATCCTCAAGCAGGTTCTCATTCAGTCGCCACTGTCTCATCTTTCCCCCCGGCTGTTTATTCATAATCAGTGTCATGGTAATCGGGGCATGGTCAGACCATGTGATACTCCCTATCTCTATTTCTTTGATCTCCATTACCATATTGTGTGGGACAATAAATAGATCAATCCGAGAATAACCCTTATGTGGGGTTGAATAGAAGGTATAATCCTTTTCATCTGGATGGTACGCTCTCCAGGCATCGGTAAGTTGAAAATTATGGAGGGTCTGTAAGACCCTCTTACGAAGGCCTTTGGCTACCGAGGATCTTCCTGCTGAGGTATCCATTTTAGGATCTAGGGGGAGATTAAAGTCTCCTCCCAGAAGTAGTTTACCTTCTGTAAATTTCATAAGTTTATTAAGGGTGGCGCTAATGAATTGGTCTTGGTTAGTATTCGGTGCATATATTGTAGCCAAGGTCACTTTATTACCCTCAATCATGCCTTTCAGGAACAAGAATCTGCCCTCTGTCTATTCTTTGATCTATTAATTTCCAATGTACTTGTCTTGCTATTAATATAGATACCCCTCGAGATTTACTTGCCCTATTAAAGGCGTGGTATACCAATGGGAAAAGATTATTTTTCAAAGTTGGTGCTCTGCCCTCTCTAAAGTGTGTTTCTTGAATGAAAGCCACATCAGATTTAAATCGTTTCAGGTCTTGAAGGAGCATCCTCCTTTTTTCTGGGGTATTAAGCCCCTTAGAATTTAGAGAGATAGCTCTCAGCTCCTCCATCTCCCCTACCGAGCCAGAAGAAAAAAAAAAAAAAAAGGAAAAAAAAAAAAAAGGAGCAAAAAAAAAAAGGAGCAAAAGGGTTCTAACAACCCTAATGTGTTACGATGGGTAAGAGCACCCCCGTATCCCCCTTTAAGAAATAGGGGGATTTAAATTGAAAGTTTCTTTTTTTGTACTCACTTTGGGTCTGCCACTTAAGTGAGTACTTACCTATGTGGGGGTTCAGTCAAAAATATGCGGGTGAGGTCCCTCCCCCCTCCCTTCCCCTTCCCTCCCCGCCGCTCACATCAACATTATTCTTATTATCTGCCCTATTACAAACAGCTTATATTCCGGTATATATATACATCAGTGCTATTAGACTTTTTTCAATTTCCCCTCTGCCACCAGTATTAACCATATATTGACCATATTATAACCATATTATGTCCCCTAAGATACGGGGAAATATATATTTTGAATCATAAACATAAACATAAGTTTCCCTCCCTCCTTTCCCCCCTCCTCCCTCCCTCCCCCCCCCCTCCTCTCCATCCTCACCCCCTCCCTTCCTTCAACATAAAATATATTATACCAAAAAAAAAAAACATTTCATTCCATTCAATTCCCACGACCCTTGCCATGGTTAAAAACCCAAACCCTAACACTAAGATAGCTTATCTAACTGATAATTTAAACCCTGAATTCGAGAATTCTTAAAGGGGAACAGGGAGGGAACGGGGGCTACGCTTCTGTATGTCTACCTAGTTAGGATACTGGAAGTTCGGGGGGACCCTTTATGTGATTCCTCCCCCCCACACACAAAGAAAACACGACAAAATAAAGAAACCTAAAACAACACCATCCCCCCTCTTCCCTTCCCCCCCACCCCCCTCCCCTTTAATAGTGAGTTCCAAGTGACCCCCCTTGCTTTCTCTTACTATCCTCCCCTCATCCTACCCCCCAAAAAAAAAAAAACCCCTCCGTGATTACGAGTACTGTACCCATTTACCGTACATTTAATTAGGTGTCTCTATAGTGCTTACCTCTCTCTTGTACCTTCTATTAAAGATACTATCCCCTCTTTTATATACACTATCGCAAAAATGTGTTTTACATGTGTTTTACAAGTGAGTACCATAGTCTATTACCTACTCATATCAATGGAGTCCCATTCTCCTGGTACCGTAAATTCCACAATGCATCGCTTCACAATGTAAATGACAGTTTTATATTACATTACAAACCGCCACCCCCGCTACACACTCCCCCACTTTAACTCTTTGGTCCCCAAAGACATCTAAAATCTTAGTTCTGTAACACATCTTAGACTCTAAGCAGTTGCATAAAACTGACAAAGAAGCCTCCCACCAATTATCATATAATGGGGATCTGTCCTGTCCACAGGCTACCTCAACTGGAGTAGCCTGATCAGTTGTGCCAGGGGGTGAGCTAGGGTTGCCTTCCACCAAACATGCAGTGGAAGGACCAGGTACATCGGATGCTCTCCTAGCAGTGGAAAAGACCTCTTCAGAACATTCACCCATTTGATTATACGTCAGTCTCTTAGGAGGGTGTATGACTCTTTTCTGCCTCCGTTTCCGAGCTGTCGGTACATCTGGGTCATTAAGCACCCCTGTTTCTCTGATTTCTTCTTCTGGTTCAGGCGTGCTTAACCCTCTTACTACAGAAGTGTCCAGTTCCAGGGACAAGGGAGTCTCTTCGGGATCCCTCAATGGTGAAGAATATAGATCATCCCATGCATCCTCGGTGGGCACACTGCGTGGCACAAATTCAGGAGCCTCTGGACGAAGAACTTCACTACTGACTGCTTCAGGGGGTGATGAACCAGCCATAGACTCTGGCTCTTGAGAGGGCCATAACCATTCAGATTCCATATCTTAATCCTCAGAGTCTTCTCCTTCCAGATCTTGGTCTTCTGTATCAGTAAGAGTCGACTGAAACCTGGTAACTGGTCCAGATACTCTCGAGGATGCAGAGGGTTCCTGTGTCTCTGACATGGGAAGGCGAACAGCTTCCGAAAGGGGCAACAGGTGGTTTCTATGCCAAGTCTACACTCCCCTCTGGCCTGATCTGGTATACTGGAAGATCTGGGAGTTTCTTGCAAACAACATACGGCTGGGGTCTCCAACGGTCAGTTAATTTGTGTTTTCCTGGAATTCCTAAGTTCCTCAGGAGTACCCTATCACCTGGCTGTAGGTCCTGTATCCGAACCTTGAGGTCAAAGTTTCTCTTATTCCTCTGGCCTCTTTGGTCAGAGGTGGCTTAGGCCTGTTCATAGGACAACTTCAAACTCTTCCTTAGTCGATCCACATACCCCTTGTGCGATGTTGCTGAGGTGTGGTCCGATGAAGTGCCAAAGGCCAAATCCACGGGTAGCCAAGCTTTTCTCCCAAACATCAGGTGATATGGGGAGTATCCAGTCATATCACTAGTAGTGCTGTTGTAAGCATGTACTATAGCAGCCACATGCTTGCTCCAGTATGACTTCTGTTCTAAGCTCAAAGTTCCCAGCATATCCAAAAGAGTCCGGTTGAACCGCTCAGGTTGAGCATCCCCTTGTGGGTGGTATGGGGTTGTTCTGGTCTTCTGGATGCCCAGTAGATCTAACAATTTCCTTATCAATCTGCTCTCATAGTCTCTTCCCTGGTCTGAGTGAAGACGTTGTGGTAGACCATAATGCACGAAAAATCTCTCTACCAACACTTTGGCTATTCAATTTTTTCAACATAGAATATACAACATCCGGGTCACCATTTGCCAGGTGCCCGACATTGCGGCCTCGCAGGGCCCAAACAGACACAAACATAACATCCTCTTATCTAACCCTGGTCTGAGACCTTATCACCTCATCTCATTAAACCCCTCCCCCCTCCCCCCCGTCACAGCTCAGTAATCCAGATGAAAACCGGGAACCCCTGCAATGAAGTCTCACACATGTATTCAATTCTTCATCCTCCCCCTACCATTGTGGACATGTTAACCCAAACATTATATCCCCACAGTCAAAAGTAACATCAGGATCTTATCTCAACACTATAGTAGTCCAACCTATCCTGCCGTGTTATCCTCCTTGTACCAGGCTTGCTACACCTTCTCAAATTTCTTTCCACACCCCCTCGCTTTGTAAGTAGCTTTGTAGAAGGGCAACATTGCATTAACTAAAGACGTCCAAAAGGCCGTGCCCGGCGCCCCTGGATCTTTCCATTTAAGCAGTATAGCTATCTTGGCATAAAAAAGCAAAATAGTAAGCAATGTTCTCAATGCTCTTGTTGGAACCACCTCCTCCACCAGTCCCAGCAAGCACACCCTCACCGTCAGAGGAACAGGCACTGCGAGAAGGTCCGATATACATAAGAGGACCTCCTCCCAATATCTCCTGACCAGTGGGCAGGACCAAAAAATGTGTTCCGCATCCGCCGGGGAAATTGCACATCTCTAGCATTCCGCCGAAGCTGACCCAAAAATCCTGGACAACCTGGCCGGAGTATAGTAGCTCCTGTGTAAAAATTTTAATTGAATCAGCCTATCTCTGGCGCAGACCAAGTGCTTGAATGGTTGATTCCAGACATCATCCCAGTCTTCCCCCTGTAAATCCAGGACCTCTACCTCCCACCTGACCCTGCATTTAGCTACTGCCTTAGGGGTGGACTTAAACAACTCTTTGTAGGATCTAGACAAGGGCTTGACCAAATCTTCTGCCGTCAAGATGCATTCAAGGGTCGAGGGGAGTGATTCTACCTTACAGTCTTTAAATTAGGTTTGATATGCATGGCGAAGTTGCAAATATCTAAAGAAATATTTGTTATCTAGGTCGTGTTTCGTTTTCAACTGAGGAAAAGTCAAAAGGTCACCGTATGAGGTTATGTCTTTCAATGTTTTTACACCCTTTATTGCCCATACCATGGGGCCAGGTAAATTATAAAATTGTTGCAAAGTAGGATTCATCCACAGGGGCGCCAACGGGGAGAACACCTGAAAGCTAGGAGATGCTAGTTTGATTGCTATTTCCCAGGACTTTATTGTGGCCTTCATGGTCTTCGTTACTGGCAGTTCAGATTTAGGGCTCCTGAAGAGAGCCAATCTCAAGCTTTCATAGGACCCCAGGTGAGCCGCCTCCAATGCTGTGGCAGCATCACCCTCATCCATAGTCAACCACCTCCGGGCAAATACCATTTGGCCAGCAAAATAGTACTTTTGCCAGTTGGGAAGCGCAAGTCCCCCTCGATCCCCAGGCTCCTGCAACACTTTTATCCCAATTCTAGGGGGTTTTGGGGGTCCACAGAAAAGCCCCAACTATCCCATCTATACTTTTAAAAAAATGATCTTGGAACCCACACCGGAGCATGTCTTAAAAAATAAAGAATCACAGGAAGGATCTTCATTTTGAGCAAACTGATTCTACCTACCAGGGACAGTGGAAGCTTCGCCCATGCCTGCGTTTTATGTTTAAGTAGCGTCAACAGTGGTAGTAAATTGAGAACCAGATAATCATTCATATCCGCCGATACCTTCACCCCCAAATATTTCATGGTAGTGACCCATTGTAAGGGAAGGTCTGGATCCGCTTCATTTCTGGCCACTTCATCTATAGAAAGAATCGACGACTTACTCCAGTTCACCTTCAACCCCGAAAATTTGGAGAAACCATCCAAAATTTCCAGAACAATCCACAGCGAGTCACCCGGGTCGTTAACAGGAGCATGTCGTCAGCGTAGAGCGCCAGGGTTTCATGTATAGTGCCCACCCGAATATCCCGAAGCCTCCTGGAGGACCTCAAGGCAATGGCCAGAGGCTCCATTACTAGGGCGAAAAGAAACAGGGACAACGGGCAGCCCTGCCTTGTACCTCTATTCACCGCAAAGACCTGTGACACCACCCTTCCCATTCTGATTGCCACCCGGGGACTTTTGTACAACATAGAGATCCAATTCCTAAACTGAGGGCCAAAACCCATAGCCTCCAGGACCCTACCCATAAACCCCCAGTCGACAGAGTCAAAGGCCTTTTCAATGTCGATAGACACCACAATTCTGGTCCTCGAGTCAGAGGGGGGTATTTGAAGGTGCGTGAACAGTCTCCTGAGATTGGTATCTGTAGAGTTGCCCGGCATAAACCCAGTCTGGTCAATATTTACTACCGTCTGTATAACCTTAGCGAGCCTAGTCGCCAGCACTTTGGTTAGAATTTTGAGATCAGTATTCAGGAGAGCTATGGGGCGGTAGGATGCACATTCAGTCGGGTCCTTCCCTGGTTTTGGTAGGAGTATCATGTACGCTTCCATAATAGTCTCAGGCAGGGATGATTGGTCAAGACAGTGCTCTGATAACATTTTAAATCTGGTGGCTAGGATGTCAACATTAGACTTGTAGAAATCCGCCGGGAAGCCATCCGGTCCCGGCGCCTTATTCAGCGGGAAGGCAAATACTGCTGCCTGAATCTCCCGAATAGTAATTTTGGCCTCCAACAGACAACCTGGGAATAGGTAATCCCTGACGCATATTATCCAGTTCCCCCACATCATATGGCGGAACTGGAGAATATAAAGAGGAGAAAAAAAATCTACAAATTCCTGCATGATCAGTGTCAGGTCATCAACCAGGGCTCCTCCCTTACCCTTGATCACTGGGATGTGAGCGACTGGCGGGTGATCCGCCACCAACATGGCTAAAAGTCTGCCGTTCTTATCTCCCTCTGCAAATAAAGTATGTCTATTTCGAGACTACTGTTTTCGTCATACCCTCGACATGAAGCGACAAACGCCTCCTGGCCTCCAAGAGGGACCTATACGAGGCCCCTGTTGGAGATTCCGCATGAGCCCTCACACAGTCCCTCTCCTCCCTCTGCAAACTGTCAAGCTCCTCATTGTCATTGGCACGTGCCATCTTGATAGCGGAGATGCATTCCCCCGGGCCACCGCTTTGAAAGCATCCCATACCATTGGAGGCTCTGCCGTGTCCACATTAGAGGCCCAATATTGCTGAACAGCCTCTCCCAGCTGGGCAGCAACCTGTTTGTGCTGTAGCCATCTGGGAGATAGACACCACCCTCCCCTCTCCCCCCCCGATCATACTGTCAGGGTGAGAGAGAGGATTATGATCCGACAGACCCCCCGCCAGATACTCAACGCTCCCCAGATGCTGAACCATGGAGGTTATTCCCAAATGCCAGATCTATCCTAGCCGAGGAGCCGTGGGCCGTTGAAGTGTGAGAAAAGCATCTCTCAGCTGGATGCTTCCATCGCCATAACTCCACCAAGCCAGCCACTGAGGCCCATTCCTGCAACTCAGCAGAGCCTGCCCTGCCCGGATTGGAAGAATCCAACGCCGCGTCCAGTATGGCATTAAAATCCCCCAGTACAATCATAGGCAAATGTACATACATAGCTAACTTAGTCAACATTTCGTACAGAAGTTGTACCTGGAAAGGAGGCGGCAAATACACAATTATTAACATACGACTATAAAAAATATCCAGAACTACTGCCACGTATCTACCTCCCATGTCCGTGAATACCTGGTGGACGGTACACAGGACCGATCTACTGATAAGTATGGAAACTCCCCTCGCAAACGTTAAGTGGAGTGAACGGCCCTCTGAATCCATGGTTTGTGCAGAGCCAAAATCCTATTCCCCTCTAAATGAGTTTTCTGCAAGAAAATCAAGTGTGGCTTGTAGTGCTTCAGATATTGAAAAACTGAGGCCCGTTTGAATTTACTATTGAGGCCCCTGACGTTCCAGGACACTATATTAACCTTATCCGCCATTTTTGGCATAGTCCAGTGAACCAGTGATATGAAATGTCAGGGGACCTCCCCCAGCCCAGCCAATGATGCCAACATCCCACAACAGCAGTCCCAGAAATACATCCCAGACAGAACATACATGAACAAGAGCTATGACAGTCATACCAACCCCCCCCCCCCCCCCGCTATTATACCAGAAAAAAGCGCAACAAAACACCAAAAAAGTTCCGGTATGCAGCTTCATCCCAAAAAAAATTAACGAAAAGACCTATTTGAGAGATCCGGTCGTTGCAATCAGAGTCTAGCAGTTCCTAGTTGAATCCGCACTGAGTCTCAGCGCTCTGACTCCGAAAAAAATATTATTAATAGAGAGTTTCTGAATAAGGGAAAAAAAATAAAAAATCAAAGCTGCCGTTATATAAACATTATATGAGAAACGGCGGCCAGGTGCATGATTTTCGGATCCTCACATTCCAATTGCACCTCCAGCCACAACACGACAGATTGCAAAGTCACATGAGTACAGTGAGGCAGCCGACATCACCCATAGTTCTCCGGCACCAGCCCTAGAAAATCGCGCAGTGGTTGCCATCCAATACAGTCTGATAATCATAAACGCCTGAGGGCTCCAGGCATACAGGAATGTCAGCTCACATAACTCACCCATCCAGGCAGAAAAGAAAGGTCCCACACAACGATGCAGCCATATAACAGGAACAGTCCCTCATAGGAACAGCAATGCAAAAGGCACAACAGGTGCAATTGTAATCCACGAGTGCAGTACTATTAGGAGAGTTCCTTGTCAATCCAGTCATGGCTTCCGCCGGGTCATCAAAGAACTTCACGCTGCCCTTATACTGGGTCCGTAGCTTGCTCGGGTACAACATACTATAATGTATCTCCTTCTCCCGTAAACGCTTGCGGACATCATTAAACGAGCAGCGTTGTTGCTGCGTGGCTGCTGAGAAGTCCGGGAAAACATCACCTTGGCATTCTCATACTTAAGCTCTGGCAATTTTCTAGACTGGGCCAAAATCATGTCTCGGTCCCTGTAGTTCAAGAACCTGACCAGGAAGGGCCTAGGATACGCTCCCGGCTGTCTGCGGCCTGTGGGGACCCTGTGTGCCCTTTCCACAACATAAGTGGTGGGTAAATTCTCCAATGACAGTAGTTGCTTGAACAGGGCCTCTGCTAATGCCACCTCCGCTCCCTCTGGCAGGCCGACCACCCTGATGTTGTTCCTCCTTTGGCGGTCCTCGGCATCGTCCGCTCTGCGCTGAAGGGAACGCACCAGGTCCCTTAATTCAGCCAGATGAGCCCCCTGGAAGTGTGAAGTATCTTCCACATCCGAGACCCTGGATTCTACAGTGGTCAGTCTCCCCCTAATTTTGTCCAAGTCGTGCCTTATGAGAGTGCACTCTGACGAGAGATGGTCAATTCTCCCCATCAATTCCGACTTACTGGCATTTATGGCCTCTAGGATCGGTCTGGTAATTGCCTCCGTATCCACAGCCACCAGCTGCTCCTCCACCTGTTCGGCATCCGCACCCGACTCCATCACAATCTCTTCCTCCGCCATCTTCACCCCTGTCTTTTTGGCGCGCTTCTGAGCCCTGGGAAGACAAGATGGCGGGGGCGAAGCCTCTCCCCCCCGTCCTTCTGGGAGGGGGTCTGGCGCTGGTCTTTGGCAGCTTTCTGCTGCGACTTGGAGGGCGCAGATGGCATCATTACGGTCCGGACACCTTCCCCTAGACAATCCTAGCAGCAAAATAGCCGGATAACCGCTCCCTCAGCTCGGATTAGTTCAGGATGTGCAGAGCCTCTGAGACGTGCGTGTTGCCTCGATCAAATCCGGCCACGCCCCCTCAGCCTTCTGATCCTTAGTGGGGAAAGCCTGGGCATATCTAGTAAAGTGATCTGTCACCACCAGGACATTCCCCTTTCCAGTCAAATCGGGCTCCAAGCAGAGGAAATCAATGCACACCAGATCCATGGGACCTTGACTTTGTAGATGGCCCATTGGGGTGGATTGACGTGGCAAGGTTTTCCTCCGGATACATCGGGCACAAGAGCGGCAGTACCCCTCAACTTCAGCCTGCATGCAGGGCCAGTAGAATCTGTCTCTCACAAGACAAAGTTATTTCGGGCCCCAAATGGCCATGATTGTCATGGAGGGCATTTAAGACCGCTTCCCTGTGCTTGGCGGGTAGAAACAGCTGCCATTTTCCTTCCAGATCACCAGAAGAGGGGCCCCTTTGGTAGACCACTCCTTGGCGTATCTGCAACCGGTCCTATTCCTTGTGCAGTAGCCGGGCTTCTCTTGGAGAGTCTCCTAGAAGTAACTCAGGGCGTTGGTCCTCCAAAGCCCCCAGTAATATTTTCCCCAAAGGGTCTTCTAACTGATCCCTCCTCAAGTCCTTCTTGAATAACTTGGGCAAACCCTCTTCTGCAACCTGGGTCACATTACAGTAGCATCTGGGTACTCCGGCAGCTGAGACCCCAATTTCTTCGGCCTTTGATCCTCCCCTGGACTGAAGCTCCGTTCCCTGGTATAGGGCTCGCACTCCCTCTGGGGACAGTTGGGTCCACTCTCTGCAGATTGGGAGGGACATGGTACCTTCTGGAAAGTGCATCCGCATCCCTGTTCCGTACTCCTGGCCGGTACTTCAGGCTGAATGTAAAGCTTGAGAGGGCAGCCAGCCACCGATGTCCTGTGGCATCCAGTTTTGCGGTGGTTAGAAGATAGGTGAGTGGATTGTTATCCGTTTTGACCACAAATTCCGCCCCATACTGTATAAGTAGTCCTTCAGCTTATCCACCATTGCCCACTTTAAAGCCAGGAATTCCAGTTTGTGTGTGGGATAGTTCTTCTCAGCAAGTGTCAGACTCCTACTCACATAGGCAACGGGTCGTAGGTGACCGTCATGTTCCTGGTACAGTACCCCTCCTAGCCCATCTCGGCTGGCGTCCACATGCAGCTCATGAGGTTTTGTAGTGTCCGCATAGGCCAATACAGGAGCAGTGGTCAGACTCTTTTAATTGGTTAAAAGCTTCTTCACACTTGAAGGTCCACTGATCCTGTATGGACTCTCTGGATTTCCTAGGGCCCTGGGAAGGCTTTAATGGCCGGGCTGGCTCTACTTCATCCTCTTCTCCCTCATTCTTCAGAAGCTCGTTTAAGGGTCTGGCTATCTTGGCAAACCCCTCCATGAACCTCCTGTAATAGGAGCAGAATCCCAGGAACGACCAAAGCTCGGTCACATTGGTAGGCCTTAGCCAGGAAGTGATAGCATCTAGCTTCTCCGGGTCTGTGGCTACACCTTCTGCCAATACAATGTGACCCAAGTAATGCACTGAGGACTGGTAAAACTGGCACTTCTCAGGGGAAAGTTTCAGGCCCTCTTCATGTAGCCTCTTCAGAACCTTCTCCAGCCTTTCTTCATGTTCCTCCAGAGTCTTCCCGAACACGATGACATCATCCAAGTACACCAGCACCTCTATTATATTCATGTCTCCTACCATCCTCTCCATCAACTTTTGGAAAGTGGCAGGGGCTCCTAAAAACCCCTGAGGCATCCAGTCGAACTCAAAGAACCCCACGGGAGTGATGAAGGCTGTCTTTTCCTTGTCCTCGGGGTGCATGGGAATTTGGTAGTAGCCACTCTTCAAATCCATCATGCTGAACCACTTGGCTCCGGACAGGCTCTGCAATGCATCTTCTATGCTGGGGGTGGTATACTGATCCGGTATAGTTCTTCCATTCAATGTTCGTAATCTATACACAGCCTCAGAGCCATTTTTCTTTCGGACCACCACTATGGGAGAAGCGTAGTGGCTTCGAGACTCCCGGATTATGCCTGTTCATTTCAACTCAGATAGTTGCTCACGTAGGTCTTCCAGATCTCCTAAGGGAACTCGTCGGGCCCTCTCCCTAAACGGCTTATCCTCTTGCAAGCAAATCTTATGGGTGGCACTCTTCACACATCCCACATCAAATTCATCCTTCGAGAAGATCTTCTGGGAGACTGGTGTCCTCTGCACAGAGGTTCTCCACTATGTCCTCCCCTTTAACCTTTTCCTGGTCTGAAGGGCTCACCAGGGTGGCTTGGTTCACCTGGCCCAACAGCATCCTGGCTGGCATACTCACTGGAGCAGTGGTAGCATTCCTGATGCTCACTGACACCTTCCCATGGTTCCTCTGTAAGCCCTTCAACGAGACCACTTTGGGAATCACTTCTATACCCCTCTAGTTCTCCTTTGGGTTCGGTTCAAGGAGGACAAAGGGGCCTGGTTGTTCCCAGGTGAGCTTAACAGCAACTCTCAAGCAGGTCACCTCCCCTGGTTGTAACACTTTTCCCATTTTGTCCAGCTTCCAGATCTTCCCAACCCCCTCTTCTGGGGCCTTCCGCTCCAGTACTAGGCGCTGGTAGACTTGCTGTAACAAAGGGTGGACTCTGGTTGTCCAAGGACCCCGCTCTTCAACCAGGGGGGGTTAACAGTCTTCTCACAAGATCTGTATTAGTCCCTATGATCAGTGAGCTCTTGTTGGCCCCAGGAGGTCGGGGGCAGACCACTGCCAAAGTGTCAAACGTCTTAGTTTCTCCCGCCACTGAAGGATCAAAAGGCGAGTCTGATCGGGATATATCCGTCATAGGGGAAGCTCTGGGTGCCAATGCCCCATATCTGTAAGTCTTCCAGCTTCTGTAGCGGTAGATGCCTAAGATGCTTATTGTAGAAGTCCCGGTATAGCAGAGTCACTTGAGCTCCGGTGTCAAGGAGGGCCTTTGTGTAGATTCCCTCTACTTGGATGGAGATTATGGGAGAGGGTCCCACTAATTTGTCAGGTACCTTCTTGGGAGAGGCCTTCTTGTTGGGCATAGTAACTTGCACCTTTATTTCTGTCCTCTTCCGGCTTCTCTTGGACTTCAACCCTGGTGAAGTCTGATGTGCATTGACTTCCCGCTCTCGGGCATTTTGAAATTTTGGGTGGGAGCTGCCAGGTTGAAAAGGGGTGGCATCAGGGGCGTGTGGCTCCTGACATTGCCTCTTTGTTTTTGTTTGGATTGAGCTGGTACTGATGGGCACCCGGTTGACTCCTTCACCGGGGCCCTCTGAAGTTTTCCGCCGGCTTGCAGGAAAGTGTAGCAAACTTCCTTGGGCTGGGACACAATTTTGCATGGTGTCCAGTTCCTCCGCAGTTATAGCAGACACCCTCACTCCTTGTGGTCTTAGGTGGGAAAGCTGGTATCTCTTGGGCTGCCTTGGCTTCAGTTCCTCCTTCTTTCTTTAAGTCTGCAATACTGGTCATCATAGAGGATAGCATCCCCATCACCTGTGTCATCTGAGACTTCAAAGTGTCAACCTCCGAGTCCCTTTCTTGAGCCATGGCTGACCTAACCCCAACACATGGGATGGAGTTGGGTGAAGTTCCCAATGTCTGATCATCCAACAGGGCTTCTTCAGCCCTCGCTACTTTAATGAGGTCGGAGTAGCTTAGAGACATAACATCCTTCGAGGTCTTCAAATGGAGCCAGATGGGATCAGCGCGCAGGGCACCTCGTAGGATCTGTTTCATTCTCGCTTGGTCTGCCGTAGAGGGTTCCACTCCCTTCCTCAGCACAATTTGACACAACATCTTGTTCAGTCTCCTTACATATTCGGAGAAGCATTCACCCGGTTGTTGAGAAGTGTGTTCGAATTGATATATGAGGTCAGCTACCTTTTCCAGTTGTCCAAATTCCTCTTGCAGCATGACCAAGTAGTCATATGCTGTACAGGTGGCTTTACTGAATCTCAAGTTTTTAACAGCTTCTGCAGCAGCTCCTCGCAGACTCTCACATACACGCTGCTTCTTCTGGGCCTCGGGCAGTTCCCATCCTTCAAGAGCTTGCATAGCTTGCTCTATCCAAACGTCAAACTCTTCTTCACCGACCGGTACCGGCTGCTTCCATGAAAAAATTCTCACCTTCCGATATCCAGCTTCCACACACACACTGTTATTTTTCTGGCACTTTGACACAAAGTCTCCCAGGGCGTTAAGAAGTTCTGGCCCAATCATGGACAAGGGTTGCGGGGGGCTCATGGGCCCTATAGCTTGCTCCCTCTGGCCAGGAGTAGGATGGTCTCCTACTGTAACTTTCGGGTGTACCAGGCGGAGTTTTGACTTGCCTCCTAGTGGGAAAAAAAATGTCCTAAAGTTTTCAGGTACTTCCCTTTCCCACTCCAATAGGGCATGAGTGCTATAGGCCCCTTGTTCTGTTCTGAGGGCAACCACCCGGGCTTTCCTGTGAGGGAATAATCTACTCATGATGTCATCTACCCCCTTTTTGTCCCAATGTTCACCGGGAAGCTCTACGACTACACTTGAGCTTGAAATGGCGCCCTCTCTTTCGCACCATTGGACTACGACAAAGGGGTCCATCTTGAGGTTGGTTAATTGCAGAGTTCTGAATCCCGGATGAGCCCCCATGTGTAGCACTACCCCCGGAGGAGCTGCTGGTTTAATTTGGGTCAGTACTCTGTTTTTTTTCAACCCCCTTAACTGGCTCAGACCCTCCCTTGGCTTGGCACATCTGGTGTAACTGGCAATTGTAAGTCCCACTGAATGCTGGGAACACAATTTGGCATATATATATATATATATATATATATATATATATATATATATCACAATAACATCTAAGAATATGGTTACCTTCCTTTGGTAGCAGTCTCACAGGAAACAAAGATACTCCAACAAAGTGTTCACTTAACCAAGGGCAACTTTACTTGGTATGAAGAAAAAGGAACAGTATTACCCATATGCATACAGTTGACTCAGCAGGGCACTGCAGGAGTCAACTAGGATAAAGAAAGAAAGGGTTTCTAAAACAATGTTAAAATATACTTTTAATCGAATGAAACAGATATAATGCTCGCAAGCTCCCCCTAATGGGCAATGCCACCCTATGTCCTGCAGTGTTAGTTCCAGTCAGGCCTGACAATGATCACCAACACAAGTTCCTCAATGGTGGGAGTCTTCGCTAGCAACGTTGGTGCACGTTATACTTGTAATCCAAAGGGAATAAAGATGCAATTAAACCTTCACAATGTTTGTGGAAGTGAACTTTCAGTTAGTATAACTTTAACCTAAACTGCATAGTTATCACGCGATGTCCTAATATGCGCGTGGCGTACTATTCTGCTGCTGATGGGCCTTTAAGAGTCAATGGGCCTAGAACAGTTATAGAATATAGGCAGGTGCCCTCTCACCAGAACAGGCTTAGTCCACCTGATTTGCTCCACTGCTGGTGACTCGATCCGAGGCCTCTCCGCAACGTGCAGTCTTCGGTCCTTCCCTTGGCAGCAGTAGATGTCAGCCGACGGACGACTCCGGTCTCTGGGAAGCGCGAGCTGGACACACAGAAAGAGATCACCCTCCTGGCTTGGTGATCCTCCGCAAGGTTGTAGGCCCAGGCTTCAGGCCTAGTCCCTTTGGCAGCAGGCCTCACATACACGTCCTGCAGGGAGAGGATGAAGATCCCAAGAGACCGAACCAAGCTCCTCCCCTCCTTTAAGTAACCTCTCCCACAAAGCCTAGCGGGGATGCAATGCACTCTGGGAGGACAACTGCATTGTGGTTACCATAGTCTATTACCTACTCATATCAATTAACTCCCGTTCTCCTGGTACCGTAAATTCCACAATGCATCGCTTCACAATGTAAATGACAGTTTTATATTACATTACAAACCGCCACCCCGCTACACACTCCCCCCACTTTAACTCTTTGGTCCCCAAAGACATCTAAAATCTTAGTTCTGTAACACATCTTAGACTCTAAGCGGTTGCATAAAACTGACAAAGAAGCCTCCCACCAATTATCATATAATGGGGATCTGTCCTGTCCACAGGCTACCTCAACTGGAGTAGCCTGATCAGTTGAGCCAGGGGGTGAGCTAGGGTTGCCTTCCACCAAACATGCAGTGGAAGGACCAGGTACATCGGATGCTCTCCTACTGTAGCAGTGGAAAAGACCTCTTCAGAACATTCACCCATTTGATTATACGTCAAATGGGTGAATAGACAGTTTTATATTACATTACAAACCGCCACTCCACTACATAAAGTATCTTACCCTTTTTTTCTGTAAATAGAAATCCCCTTATGTACCCACTGCAGAAATTTGCTTGTATTTCAGTTGATTTTATTACTGTTTCCTGATGAAGTAAAAAAAATAAAAAAAATAATAATGATAACAAGCATGTAACACTGCCATCAAATTAAAACTTAGCTGCTTGGATAAACAGAAAAAAGGTCTTGAACAATACATAACAAGTCCAGGTGAATACAACTAAATTCTATTAGCTACATTATGATCTGTATTAATGGGAACCGGTACAGACTCTACCACACAAAGTGACGGGAGAAGACTAACAGAGGAACTTCACAGAATCTTTACTATGATAAGCATACTAAACAACCCAAAAATGATTATACAGTAAAACCTTGGATTGCAAGCATAATTTGTTCCGGAAACATGCTTGTAATCCAAAGCACTTGTATATCAGAGCAAATTTCCCCATAATTTCCCCATAATAAATAATGGAAACTCAGATGATTCATTCTACAACCATTTATTTATAGGTCTTTCAGTTTATAGTCCATATAAAAATATTATAGCAATGTGGTAGGTTGTGTAACCATAAAATGTCCATTCACAAATGGAAGCCTCCACAAAGGGATTAGAGGCAAAATCCAGAAGGAGCTACAGAGTATAAAAGAGAAGAGAGGGGTCTCCAAATCTGCTTTCACACTGAGGCGTCGGGGGCGTTAGCGGTAAAGCGCTGCTATTTTTAGTGGCACTTTACCCTCGTTTTTGCAGAGGTTTTCGGCCGCTAGCAGGGCTCTTTTAGTCTTTTGGGAAGACTCCCCTCCAATAGAGCGATCAGAAAGCAAGGCTTGAATCGCTCGTGGAGCACAGCGTGGAAGGGTTGACGTCGATGTCGGTACGGAGGATGGTCTATGTGGACAGCTTTACTGCGGATGTCTGCATATTTAGATGTGCCGGTTTTAATAATCAACCATGTAAGTTGCTAAATGTTTTACCTTCATTAAATGTAACCATATTGCTATGGTGCTTCTCGTCTCTTTTATACTCCGTTGTGACATAACGCTACTTGTATATCAAGACATCGCTTGTATATCAAGTCAAAATTTATCAAAAACGTTTGCTTGTCTTGCAAAATGCTCTCAAACCAAGTTACTCTCAAACCACTCTGAAAAATTATGTTCTTTATATGTTAAATGCATTTAATTTGTTTGCTTCCCTCTACACTAGTTAAGTATGTCTGCATCTTTGAACTTTTCATTGTGTCTCCTGCTTTGTTTTGTCAATGTAAATGCAAATGTAATGTGTAACAAATATATTTGTATAGGTTGCCCAGCAAATCTATTCCATAAATCTTACTTTTCACACTCCCTAATAAATACCAACAGTCTAATGGAGCTGCAGGTGTAAGTAAACAAAATGAAAATGAATGTTTTAAAACTGGCCTATTTTTTAGCGAATAGGGCAGAAGAGCTACTTTTAAATGACAGGACCATGTCCTTGTTTATAGCAGCATTAATGAAATATCACATAAGTCAAATAACACTGCACATCTCCTGGGTAAAATGCTGTACTAGAAAAAAAAAAACTTGTTAACCAGAATGCCTGCAAACATAACACATTTATCTTACTGGGCACTGTCATGGCCTCCCACCAGAGCATAATATAAAGCAAATTATATTTTAGATGAAAAAGTACAATTTGGATTTTGTGTGGAGGGATTTTGTAGTTCACTGACAGAGTCCCAGGCATTTGGTTATAAGTCATTATTGCAGGATAATTCACTTAGTTTATGCAAAAATCCACTGCTAAGAAAAGAGAACAAGAAACAGTTTAAAAAGAAATGCCCTTGAAAACCTTCATTATTCATAAACACATGACATAACATTCTTGCTGTCTTGTTAATGCTGCACTTAGTAATACCCATAAGAATAGAAGGTCACTTCCTATCAATGCTAAACTTAATGTTGCAAGTATATTCTGCCGTAGATGTTCTGTCCACTAAAACCATTTATTTACTTTTGTCCATTTGCTTCTTAAGCAACATTGCAAAACTCGGAAGTAAAAGGCAATAAAGCTAGTAGAGGGTAAGAACAAATGAACTGTTCCTAACCTAAATGGAATGTAAAATTGATATAAACACGTTGGAGCTGTTGAAAATTCAATTTAGAAAATATTAGTACCATTAAAAAAAATCTATTATTTTATAATTAAAGTTGCCTGTTGGAGCCTAGGCTCCCATCCAGTACTGGTGGCTTCCATTTCCTAATACAATAGATGGGAAGCATGTCACTTTTGCACAGTTGTGCTCCTGCAAACTAGCTCTGCTTTTGGAATTCAGGTAATCACTGCCTCCAGCACTGTATAAACATGTGGAGATGTCACTACTGTGCTGCTTGCTTAAGAGGAAGTTATACATGAAAACTGGTACACATATATGCAGTGTCACGGAGGTGGGACCTCTCTTGCGGTGTCGCATATTGGTGCTCCTGTGTTTGTGTTGGAAGCGCTCTCCATAACACCATCAGGTATAAAAAAAGCGAGGTTTGAAGTCTGCTAATTAATGGCCATATCCCTGGTAGATTGGGAGAAAGAACTCCCCCAGCAAATGGGACTTTTAGGGCTCTAAGTAATGTACAAACATGAAAAAAACATGGTATGAATATAAAGTATTTATTATTATCAAAAGTAATTAAAAAGGTATAAAATATTTACATATACAGAATTACATATGAAGAATGAGTGGTCAAAAGCCACAGGGCAGAAATGAAACCACTCAATGCTCAATGGTGGTACTGGAGATTGATACAAAAAACCAACACGTTTCAGAGTCCTTTAAGCTCCTTATATTCTTCAGGGAGGGTTCTAACAATCTTGACAAATACAATCTATAAAACAAAACACATATTAGAGCATTCATTGCTGATCGTTGGTGACATAGCATGATGAAAACAGAAAAGAAAGGGGTTGGGAAGGGGGAAACATGACAGGAAATACTCACAGTGCCTGGGCATAGATGTATAGTGCATGACCAACCAATGGTAAAAACAATATTTGTAATGAATCCGATCAAAGTAAAGAAAATGTGCAGAAAACAAGGAATCTTCTTGGCTTGAGGGCGATCCACGTGGGGTGCATAGGGATCACCTGGTGTAGATAGAGGGGGGGGGGGAGAGTATGTAATATATATAAATCTATATATCTATATATCTATATACACACACAGTGGGTACGGAAAGTGTTGACGCACTTAAATTTTTCACTCTGTTATATTGCAGCCATTTGCTAAAATCATTTAAGTTCTTTTTTTTTCCTCAATGTACACACAGCACCCCATATTGACAGAAAAACACAGAATTGTTGACATTTTTGCAGATTTATTAAAAAAGAAAAACTGAAATATCACATGGTCCTAAGTATTCAGACCCTTTGCTCAGTATTTAGTAGAAGCACCCTTTTGATCTAATACAGCCATGAGTCTTTTTGGGAAAGATGCAACAAGTTTTTCACATCTGGATTTGGGGATCCTCTGCTATTCCTCCTTGCAGATCCTCTCCAGTTCTGTCAGGTTGGATGGTAAACATTGGTGGACAGCCATTTTTAGGTCTCTCCAGAGATGCTCAATTGGGTTTAAGTCAGGGCTCTGGCTGGGCCATTCAAGAAAAGTCACGGAGTTGTTGTGAAGCCACTCCTTCGTTATTTTAGCTGTGTGCTTAGGGTTATTGTCTTGTTGGAAGGTAAACCTTTGGCCCAGTCTGAGGTCCTGAGCACTCTGGAGAAGGTTTTCGTCCAGGATATTCCTGTACTTGGCCGCATTCATCTTTCCCTCGATTGCAACCAGTCGTCCTGATGCTGCCACCACCATGCTTCACTGTTGGGACTGTATTGGACAGGTGATGAGCAGTGCCTGGTTTTCTCCACATACTGCTTAGAATTAAGGCCAAAAAGTTCCATCTTGGTCTCATTAGACCAGAGAATCTTATTTCCCACCATCTTGGAGTCCTTCAGGTGTTTTTTTTTAGCAAACTCCATGCGGGCTTTCATGTGTCTTGCACTCAGTGGCGTAACGAGAGACTTCAGGGCCCCGGTGCAAGAAATCATGAAGGCCCCCCCCCCACCACGAAAAGCCTGATTTTGATACTTTTTTTTACACTGTACAACAAAGGGGGACTGGCCATATCACCAGGGATTTCACATAAATTAAGCAATACATCAGTTGCTGACCCTATGAAGCAATTAAATCTGACCTGGGGAATGGGATCAGTAACAGTGCTGGTGGGGAGGAGGGATGGGATTAGGGTTGCCACCTTTTCTTCAAGCCAAACCCGAACACTTTCGCGGTGCACGGCAATTTTTTTGTACTACGCGCTATAGGATTGTAAAATACCTGGGACACCTTTTGGGTTACCCAAAGAGAGTAGTAATGAGGTGTGCTACAATGAACAGTGGCTGTGGATAAAATATGATTCAATTAATAACCATCACCTTTGAAAACGACCATTCGTCGAAACGCGTCAGTTACCATCCAGACACGTCCACGTCACGTCCGGTTAGCGAGGCTTGAGCGGTGGAGCGCACGCCGCAGCCGTAGCTGACAGCATAGGTTGGCGTGACTTACATGGGGCTTGTCTGCACTCTGCATATGTTTTGTAGATAGACCCTATTGGTACCTGGCGATACCACAATTTCAAGGGGCTGTATTTAGGAAGGTCTGAGGACCTCTTTTATTTTATATTATTTTATACATTTTTTGGTTTGTATTAAATTTTAAATAAATAAGCAAGTTACGCTATGGAAGCCCTGCTTGTGGTTCTTTCTTGAGGATCTGAGTGGTGGAGGAGGAAAAAGCAGGAGAGGAACAACACAAGGAGCGGTGGAGGAATCACTGGGGATACTTGATGAGCGTGTGACCCCTGCAGGGGTGCGTCAATCTGGTGAGTGGGGACCCATGTGAGGGGGGAGCACCATAAAGTCACCTTTTATCTTCACCTGCAAATTGAAGGATCCCTACTGGAAATATAGAGTCACCAAAGTCACTTGACCAAATGCATGAAGGATAGTTGAACATTTATTTTGCCAGCGCAAGATTTTTTTGAAACTGTTTTTTGAAACTGTCATTTGCAACTGTTTTTTGAAATCGCTTTGCACTGATGTGTCAGCAAAGAGTACTCTATAGCCATATGAACATACTCCTGCTATATACATATATTTATTTCAATTATTTTTGCTGGATATAGAACCAGAGGGGATTAACCCTTACTATCAAAGTGGCTAACCATCACATGACCATTGTGATCTAATCTCATTGGTTTAGGGATTGGTGTAACCTACAAAGGAACGTATTGGTTGTCCGGCAGCTCCCACCTGGGGCAGTGATTAGTGACCTTAATTGGAATTGGGTGTGCACTAATATAGTATATAAATTTCAAGTTTTGGCACTGGACACATTGAATATACACCGGTACATAGGTGTACACTGTATAGAATTTATGAGGATTTATGAGGACATCATTATGTTTATTATTATTATTATTATTATTTTTTATTATTTTTTTGTAACACTGTTTTCACAAATTGGTTGAAGGAATCTGTATTGAGGAGTGATTGACACATATGTAATTGATCAACACACACACAATTTTAAGTGGCAACTCAGAGGCCCAATCTAGCACATTGTCACAAACCCCACAGGGTATTGTGAGAGTCAGGAGTGATTCCAAGTTATCACATATAAGTTGAGGATATAATATAGTTTGAGATATCAACACGTATTGTATACAGTTCCAATATTAAGGGCACAGTAGCTTTAAATCCATCCTTTAGAAGGCAAGGTAACCAGTCCTTTTTACTTAAAGCAGCGCCAATACCCCACACCATACAATACACACCACAAAGTGATCTGTCTTTGTGACAGAATACACAAAAGGGGGGCAGCAGCTTAATCTAAGTCCTAGTTGCGCGGAATATTAATACATATACAATTAATAAAATAAATGTCAATTAAAATATGAAACTAGCCTACCTTAAAAGTGGACACTGTCAGCCAGTAGGGCAGTGGACGGTGTCAGTAGGGCAGTGGACGGTGTCAGTAGGGCAGAGGACGTTGTCAGTAGGGCAGAGGACGGTGTCAGTAGGGCAGAGGACGGTGTCAGTAGGGCAGAGGACGGTGTCAGTAGGGCAGAGGACGGTGTCAGTAGGGCAGAGGACAGTGTCAGTAGGGCAGTGGACGGTGTCAGTAGGGCAGTGGACGGTGTCAGTAGGGCAGTGGACGGTGTCACCCGGTGAGAACTGTATATATGGATGGTGTATAGGGGGGTGGAGAACGATATATATGGATGGTATATGGGGGGGGTGGAGAACTGTATTTATGGATGGTGCATGGGGGGGAGAGAACTGTATATATGGATGGTGTATGGGGGGGACTGTATATATGGATGGTGTATGGGGGGCGGAATTGTATATATGGGGAGGACTGTATCTATGGATGGTGTAGGGGGGGAGAATTGTATATATGGATGGTGTATGGGGGGGGGGGAGAACTATATATATGGATGGTGTATGGAGGGGATGATAAATGTGTGTATGAGGAGGAGAGGGAAAACTGAATGGATGGTGTATGGGAGGGGGGTGGCAGAAATGTATGGTAGTGTATTGGGGGGGCAAAAACTTACCTTACAAGCTGAGCTCCAATCCCAGTGCGATCTCTGCACACTTTCCAACAGAGCAGCAGGGAATGGGGAGGCTCCGCCTTCAACCCCACCTCCTTATCCCTTCTGCAACCAGAGGAGAGTCTCCGGCAACATGGAGGTTCAGTCTCTGACTCTGTGTCCCGTCTGCAGCACACAGAGCAGAGGGGGGTAGATAGGAAGGCAGCAGTTGCAGAATAACGTGGACTGAACTCGAGACGCACACTACTCTGTTGTAGAAGTAATGGGGGGGATAGGGATGAGATCAGTGGTGGGGGGGTGGGATCAGTAAGGAGGCACAGGTGGTGGGAGAGGATGGCACCACCACCTCCCCCAAGTACCACCGCAGCCACCCCCCCTCAAGTGCCACCGCTACCACCCCCCCTCAAGTACCAGCGGTGGTACTTGAGGGATGTGGCTGCGGTGGTACTTGGAGTGGGGTGGCTGCGGTGGTACTTGGAGTGGGGTGGCTGCGGTGGTACTTGGAGTGGGGTGGCTGCGGTGGTACTTGGAGTGGGGTGGCTGCGGTGGTACTTGGAGTGGGGTGGCTGCGGTGGTACTTGAGGAGTGGGGTGGCTGCGGTGGTACTTGAGGAGTGGGGTGGCTGCGGTGGTACTTGAGGAGTGGGGTGGCTGCGGTGGTACTTGAGGAGTGGGGTGGCTGCGGTGGTACTTGAGGAGTGGGGTGGCTGCGGTGGTACTTGAGGAGTGGGGTGGCTGCGGTGGCAGTGGTGGTGCCATCCTCTCCCATTACCACCTGTGCCTCTTACTGATCCCATCCCCCCACCACTGATCTCATCCCTATCCCCCCCCATCACCTCTGTTGTAGAAGTAATGGGGGGGATAGGGATGATGAGATCAGTGGTGGGGGGATGGGATCAGTAAGACGAGGCACAGGTGGTGGAGGTTGGCACGATTGCTGAGCTGAACTGTCACTTGATTGACTTACCGTCAATCAATCGATTCCCCGGGAATTGCTTTAGGTCACTGTGTGCCTTCTCCCGCCAGGATGAAAATTCCGCCACTCTGCCTTGCCTCATGCTGCCTGGGTAGATGCCGGGAAGGTACTCCACGGTGACGCTGCCATAGAGGGGAAAGCTTCTCCCCCCTCCCCTTCTCTCATTTTTCAGAGTCCGCCCCGCCTCCCTACACCTCTGTTTCTCTGGATAGGTGGAGGCGGAGGCGTGTGAAGGGGCGGAGGAATTCCACAATCTCAGTCAGAGTGAGTGCTGCCTCAGCTGCCCTGCTCTCTGCATTGTTTGTCGTGAGTCAGCGGCGGAAGCACGCCCCGTGGCTGAACGAACAGCACGCAGTGCACGCCGCACACAGTCAGTGAGTGACAGAGTCAGAGTCGGAGTACACGGACAGGTTGCGGGGTCCCCCAGACTTGGCGGAATTACAGGGCCCAGTCGCAACTGCGACTGTTGCGACCCTGAAAATTCTGCCACTGCTTGCACTGAGGAGAGGCTTCCGTCGGGCCACTGCCATAAAGCTCAGACTGGTGGAGGGCTGCAGTGATGGTTGACTTTCTACAACTTTCTCCCATCTCCCGACTGCATCTCTGGAGCTCAGCCACAGTGATGTTTGGGTTCTTCTTTACCTCTCTCACCAAGGCTCTTCTCCCCCGATAGCTCAGTTTGGCCGGACGGCCAGCTCTAGGAAGGGTTCTGGTCATCCCAAACGTCTTCCATTTAAGGATTATGGAGGCCACTGTGCTCTTAGGAACCTTAAGTGCAGCAGAAAACTTTTTGTAACCTTGGCCAGATCTGTGCAATTCTGTCTCTGAGCTCTTCAGGCAGTTTGTTTGACCTCATGATTCTCATTTGCTCTGACATGCACTGTGAGCTGTAAGGTCTTATATAGACAGGTGTGTGGCTTTGCTAGTCAAGTTCAATCATTATAATCAAACACAGCTGGACTCAAATGAAGGTGTAGAACAGGGATATGCAATTAGCGGACCTCCAGCTGTTGCCAAACTACAAGTCCCATGAGGCATAGCGAGACTCTGAAAGCAGCAAGCATGACACCCAGAGGCAGAGGCATGATGGGACTTGTAGTTTTGCAACAGCTGGAGGTCCGCTAATTGCATATCCCTGGTGTAGAACCATCTCAAGGATGATCAGAAGAAATGGACAGCACCTGAGTTAAATATAGGAGTGTCACAGCAAAGGGTCTGAATACTTAGGACCATGTGATATTTTAGTTTTTCTTTAATAAATCTGCAAAAATTTTAACAATTCTGTGTTTTTCTGTCAATATGGTGTGCTATGTGTACATTAATGAGGAAAAAAATGAACTTAAATGATTTTAGCAAATGGCTGCAATATAACAAAGAGTGAAAATGTAGGGGGTCTGAATACTTTCCGTACCCACTGTATATGAAATAAATATATATATATATATATATATATATATATATATATAGATATATATATATATATATATAGTAAATAAGTTTGTTCTTGATATAAAACACACACCTTATCATAGAGGAGGTTACCTCATAAGAGACAAGAGAACCCTCAGTTCTAAAAGTAGCAGTTGGTGCCTTTAAAAATCCCTCAATCAGCAAGTATCCCAAGCCAGTGTGGCTCAAAAGATGCTCTCAGTGGGGAAATCTTAAACAGTATATGGTGTCCAAGAAAGGAATATCTAAGCTTTGGTGGTTCACCAAATAGCACTAGATAAAAAATAAAATAAAAATATAGGTAGAGTGTAGGAATAAAGTGGTGAAAAGAGGGGAGGATGAAAATCATTCCTCCTGATCCCCACCACTGAAATACCAGTCAAATTTGTTGCATGAAAGATGCATACCTGCTTGAAAGGATCCTCACTGCTTGGTGCATCCTGCACACATAAGACCAGACCATTTCCTACATAAGAAGGGCTTTCTATATATTGAGACACCTGAGTGTCAATTGGAGCCACCACTAATGAGGGGGAGAGGGAAGCTTCTCCCAAACAGGTTCCCCACCATTTGCAGCGCCAATGAATGGCGCCATTATGCTCGATCCCCCAGGGAGGGGGACGTGGTGTGCGGGTGACATCCTGTGATCAGAACCCACCGATACGATAGCCGTCCCAACCAGTGGGTGTGGCCACCAAAGCGGCAGGGAGCCAGGCAGAAATTACATACAACAGTCGTGAATGCGCAGGGAAACACATCCTGGAAGTGGGCAGCATGTAAAAGGCATAGCACAATTACAAGGTGGAGAACATACCATCTCTAACAGCTAATGGTCTAATGATCAGGAGCAGTTAGAACCAACTTCTGATCAAAAGATTGCTGTAATGACACCTATCCCACCCCCCTTTTTTTCCTCTGAATGGTGAAAAGGATGCAACAAACAAACAAACAAACAAACAATCGGCCTCATCCTGTCATCACACAAAGCTGTGCAGGAAGCTGCTCCCTGGATGGAATAACATGTGACATAGCAACTGTGGAAAGGGAACTCAGCCTAAAATTCTAAATTCCTAGTAGGGATGAGCTTCGAACAGCGAACAATTTGGGGAAACAAGCGCTACTTTACAGGCATACTATACACACACCCTAGGTACGAAATTTAAAGGAATATTTCACTTTTATTGTTTCACTTTAAGCATTATTAAAATCACTGCTCCCAAAAAAAAACTGCAGTTTTTAAAACTTATTTTTGCATTGATACATGTCCCATGGGGCAGGACCCGGGTCCCCAAACACTTTTTATGACAATAACTTGCATATAAGCCTTTAAAATTATCACTTTAGATTTTTCATGTTCAAGTCCCATAGACTTTATTGTTCAGATGTTCGAACAAATTTATTGCCGGTTCACAAGTTCTGGTGCGAACCGAACTGGGTGGTGTTCTGCTCATCCCTAATTCCTAGAAGTATAGGAATGAAAATTATATTTATGAATAGAAGAAAAAAAAGAGTTGGTAAGGAAACAACTGGGGAAAAATAAAGGACTATTTCTGGTTTACAGATTAAAGGTTTCAGAAAAAGAAGTGCTTTCTGTCGACAGGGTCTCTTGAAGCACCAACAGAGCTAAATGGAGCTAAATGAGAAATTTGAGCTTCGGCCTCTTCTCTTCTACTTTTAATCACCTTTAGGGATGAGCTTCGAGTTCGAGTCGAACTCATGAACGACATTACCTGTTCGCCGAACAGCGAACAATTTGGGGTGTTCGCGACAAATTCGAAAAGCCGTGGAACACCCTGTAAAAGTCTATGGGAGAAATCTAAAGTGCTTATTTTAAAGGCTTATATGCAAGTTACTGTCATAAAAAGTGTTTGGGGACCCGGGTCCTACCCCAGGGGACATGCATCAATGCTAAAAAAAGTTATAAAAATGGCTGTTTTTTCGGGAGCAGTTATTTTAATAATGCTTAAAGTGGAATACAAGTGAAATATTCCTTTAAATTTTGTACCTGGGGGGGGGGGGTGTATAGTATGCCTGTGTTGGGGGCAGCCTGGTCCACACATCTGTTTTTACAGCGAAATGACACTTGATGTCCTCAGAAAGAGTCTGCATAGTAGTATAGCAGGAAAGGGCTTATCTCTAGCCCACCTGCTGTGCGAGAAGCTTCAAAGAGGTTGATGACAATGGACTGTCATGCCAGGTATGGCAGGACAATCACTAACAAGACAAGAATCATGAAAGTGCAACGATTGTGAGAGAGATAGACAGGCGGGCAAGGGGAAGGAGCTCGAATGAGTAATGAGTGAGTTTTGTAAAAAGGGTTCGTAACACAGAGCTCGGTTTATTCCCTTTTTGACTGCAAGGACCTCTGTTATCTGGCTGGGACCTTGCTCTGAAGGCCATTTTTGGGCCTAAGACATGTGGCCTGCAGAAGCCTACAGAGGCCTAGTTCTCTATTACATCTGGGAGCTCAGCAAGCAGGACCTTTGCCTCGAGAAGAGAATAAGTGTCATTTTCATTAGTACTGTTGTTGTAGACTGTATGTGATGTTACGATATGTTTCCTATTTTTAGAGGAATAAATGTAATATGACTTTACGAAGCAACTGTGTTTGTCTTTATACCATCTCACATTTGGCACCCTGTATGAGGAGTCTGCATAGAACTCGCAAAAAAAAACCCTAATGTATTTTTTGTTTTGAGCTTCCTTTTAAGCTAGAAAGAATCAAATATGTTTATATGTAACGTTTATTGTATTGCGAATGCAAATTGTTATAGGCCTGTGTAGCTGGGTAAGTGGCCTGGCGGGTAGAGGGCTGATCACCCTTGATTAGAAATCTACAGGATAAACCACAAATATTATTTTATTTTTATTTTTTTTATTTTTATTTTTTTATTTTTTGTTTTTTTACGGTTTTAATTTTTACCCACGTGCTGTTCCTAGAGAAGTTCAATGTGGCCTGCAATTTAAAAAGAGAGCACTGATTAAGAGTGTGGTCTGTAGAACTACAAATTACAAGCTAGTTTTAAATAGCATGGTACAAGTTTTTTTTTTGGGTTGATTACTGTGTGTGGATTGTAAGCAGCTGTTGTAAAGGCAGGTAAAAGTTACCGTAAACAACCTTTTCGTTAGATCTGTTTGCTTCTCTGTAAAACAACTGTTCAAACAGATTAAACAGGTTTTCAGGATAGCTAGTTGCAGAGTTAACATAACAATGGATTTTCTTGAAAAATTCCTTAAGAATGGCGCTGTTCACTTTAATACCATACAAAGGAATGCGGTAAGACACCAATTCAATGACATCTTGGAGTATATAAAAGGTATGGTTAAAAAGGCAGATGCAGATATTCATGATCGTATTGAACAATTAGTGACTGAGAAATGTGTATTGGAAAATAAAGTTGACATGTTAGAGGAAACTTGTACACAGAGAGAAAGTTGCATTGTCTCTTTGAATCAGAGAGAATCGGAGAATGAGCGTATTATAATACTGCTTAGGAAGGAATTAGCTAAATGTGCAATGGTGGAGGAAACCTCCGCACATGTTCAGTGCCCAGCAAAAATAGGAGTCAAGCAGCATACAGAAAAACCATATGCGGTGGTTGATGCAAGTAATATTGATATGATAGAAATCAAAGTTGAAGATTTAAATAGAAGTGCGGTAACCGCGTTGGAAAATGATTCGGGAGTAGAATCAGGGCAAAAAGTCTGATGAGTCCATCGCTAGTGATTACTCCTCAGACGATGAAAGTATAAAGTCTGTTCAGATTAATGTTATGCAACAATGTGAGTCTCCATCGCCTTATGCTCAGAGAAGGACACATACAGGGAGACCAACCCTTAAATGTTTTTTATGTAAAAGGGGGGGGGGTCACATCGCCAGATATTGTTGGGCGGCGAATAATGACATCAAAAAAAGATCTCAACACCCCAAGACGACCCCAAGGCGTTATGAAGTGTATTCGGTGAGATTGGGTAGCAATAGGCATAGGGGCCATAATACCCAATTAGGAAAGGCACTACTATGAAAAATGGAGGCAGCCACATGTTCATTCAAATATAGCAATGGGGGAAACAATGGTAGCAGCCCTTAGGAAGCTGCAGGGATGGTGAGAATTTTCTAGTTAATGCTTCTTTGCTATGAATAAGATGTGAGTTACAGAGGTTTGCCCTTCAGGTTTGATATGTATATATTCGAGGATAGGCCACAAAATCGTTATTTTGTTTTTAAAATACTCATAATTTCAATTTTTTGAATAACATCCCAATGTTTGCCCCCTGTACTAATCTACCATTCTGGCTTGTATGTAGTTGGACGCAAATGGCATTGCCATTTTTTTTTTCTGAGTAATAGGGCAAAGTTTTCCAATACTGCCTGCTTAGTATAGGAAAATATGGCAAATGTTCCCCTAACATTACAATTAATGGGAAAATGCTTGGGAGACTTAAAAAGTCAATTGTTATGATAATTTTGTGTAATAACTGTCTTTATGTTCCTTTTTTTCTAGAGACCAGGGAAGAAGTTAAACTGGTGTGGATACTAATGTTTGTTTTGTTTGCAGATCCTTCAAAGTGAAAACAACAGTGGGCAAATTTTGCAGAGCAGGGGTTAGGTTATTGTAAATGCATAATCAATTATCACATGGTAACATTAGCTCATTAATTAGTAATTGTTTGCAAACAATGAAAAAAAATTAAATTGGCAGACAGTAATGGAGTAAAGAGTTACAAATGAAGTTACAAATGTTGTGATGAAGTACAGATGTTTTTTGTTTTTCCCATTAACTAATTCTCTTCCAGATCGAAATGAGCACTTACTCTTCTCATGAGAAAAGTCCATGGATGTCTTTAATTAAAAGTTGAGTGTTTGTCATTGTTTGATGATGGTTGTCTTGCCATGTTGTTGTGTGTTGATGGCCAGATTTAAAATTTTTATTGATTTAAAATTTTTCAAAGAAATTTTTTTATTTTTTTTAAACTTTTTTTTAAGTTAAGTTTTTTTCTCATTCACTCTTTAATTTTGTCTGTCATTTTTTTAGGATTTTTTTAAAATTATTATTATTAATTATTTTTAATTTTGTAATTTTTTTTTTTCATAATTTTTTTAAATTATTATTTTCATTGTTTTTTTAATATTGTTTCATCTATTTTATTTTTGGTTTTGTTCAGGTGGAAAAATTGTTAGGTTTAATCCACCTGAAAAAGGGGGTCATTAGCATCTGACTAGGTGGTCATTGACTATGTCCTCAATTAGCAGCTGACTACATTTTGTCTAGGACAAGAGCTGATAGGAAGCCATTTTAGCTACGGAAGTTGTTTTTTGTTTTTTGTTTTTCTTTTCATTCAGGTGGAAAAACTTCCAAAGGTTTAGGATTTATCCACCTGAAAAGGATAATGCATTGTCTTTTTGAATGCTTAAAATTTTGAATTTTTGAGAAACAACGTTCACGTTCATCTTTTATTAAAATTTTTTTTTTAGATTTTTGCTCATACCATGGGGTTCATCCGAAAGGAATCATGGTTGTTTTGGTAATTTGTTCAGAAGTCAGGAATACTAAATTCCTGTGTTAGTAGATATTATGGATAAGAATTTGATTCTGCTCTTGTTCTTAACTTCCAGAATCTGGATGGAGCGAGATTGGAGAGGATTCTGGAACAGAGATGAAAGATGTTCATCTGGTTGGCAGCTTGTCTGTGCCGTACCACACCGAAAATTTGTTCTTATAGGGCTGATGCACATACAAACAACCCAATAACCACCATCACCCTTGCATGATACATCCGTGCATGCCTGGAAACTACAGAACCCGTGGTCGCCGGTCAAAACACTCTCCAATCAACATTTTACTTCGATCCAAAGTGAAAGGCAAGATGTCTCAGGGAAGTACCCATCCCTCTTCGGCAACTTCACATGCCTCCCAGAAAACAGCTTCACCCAAACAAGTAAGTGAGTTCCCCCCACAGCTCACTAAAGCCGACCTAGATGCTAGTCTCACTATCATGTATGACAAGCTGGCTAATAAATTCCATTCAGAACTAAAGGCATCCACGTGCACACTACAACAGGAGATAGCTTCCCTGGGAGGGCGTACAGACTTGTTAGAGACAAAGCACAACGAATTGTCATTAGCCCACAATGATCTGAGAAAAGATTTTGAGCTACTAGCTGAAAACTATTCCGATCTTCAAACACATGTGGAAGATTTGGACAACAGGAACAGAAGTAACAACTTAAGGATACGTGGTGTTCCTGAGTCTGTAACAGATTTAATGCTTGCTGTCTCAAAACTATTCCAGTCTCTCCTTCCTGACACCCCATCACAGTCCTTCACATGTGATAGAATCCATAGGGCTCTGCGACCTAAGCCCCCTGTAGATAAGCCTCCTTGTGACATTATTCTTTGTATGAAGGACTTTATCACAAAGGAGAATATATTAAGGGCCGCCAGAAACTCACACAACTTGGAGTTTGATGGAACAAGGATTCAAATATATCCTGACATCCTACAGGCCACCCTTGAAAGAAGGCGCAAGATGAAGGAAATAACATCAATCCTACAATCTGCCCATATCAGATACAGGTGGGGATTTCCTTTCAGACTAATTGTTCCTCATAATGGCACCATTTACTCTGTTATAAATGTCGCAGAAGGCAAAGAACTCTTGCTCAAATTAGGACTACTAGAACCGGAAGTAAACCCAAGACCACCATCTACACCACACTCATCACCCATTTGGGCCACTCCCTCTTCAAGACGCGATCAAAGAAGAATGAGATCATCCATGCGATTTGCCAACCCATGAGAGTTGCTTAAGACAAATTTGTTCTCCCTTTTGTTTCTTGTCCCTATCTTTGTGATTTGCTGGTCCGAAAAAAAAAAAAAAAAGGATAAAGGGGTTTTAATTCCTACTTAAGCCCTTTGCATTCAAATGCGTTTTGGTTTCACATGAAAGACGTCCTAAGTAATTATTTTTTGTTCATATCTTCTCTACAACTTTCTAACTTAAGGGGAAAAGGAGAAGAGAAAGGATTGAAGGACGCATCATGTAAGTTCATTATCTCTAATGTCAACTACACGTAATACTGGCCCATGATAGTATCCATAATTAATGTGAAACTCAACCAATCTTTGAGCTATGCAAGTACATGAGGTCGCGACTATCTACCCTTCTTTTTTTTTTTTTTGCTTTTTACTCTTATGTTATAATGTTCGGTTTTTCCTAGTTAAATGCTACTGACGGACTGGCAGTAATACTCTAGCTCTTTTTAGCATTATACCTTCAAAATATTATTTCACCTGAGCGGTTCGATCATAAAGGAAATGCACCACGAACTAACACAAACTATGTAGCTTGTCTCTGGTGACAAACTAGTCCTTGATAGATACTTCAAGAAGAATTAATCTTTTGTCTTTGTTTTCGTTTTGCTTTATTCTTTTTTTAACTTTTTTTTTCCTCATACAGAGGATCAGCGAATCCAGATAAGCTGCCCCAAAATTAGGGAAACCTTATCTCTCCCTGTCACAAGATAAAAAACTCACTACACTTGGGGGCGTGTATTTATTTTTTTGCTTTTGCTATATTTGTGTCTTAAAGTTGGTATTCTTACAATACATGCACGCAAAAATTTGTTCAACTTATTGGATGAGAGGGATAGGAGAAGGAAGAAAAGAATAATGATATAGATAAAAATAGAGAGTTGCTTAGTCTCTCCGCCTCCGCTAGATTGTCCCCCCTCTCACTTTTGGAGTCTAGATATGGATCTCATAGCACATCTTTTGGTGCTTTTGACCCTACTCTTAGCCACTAGTGATGAGCCGAACACCCCCGGGTTCGGTTCGCACCAGAACCCGCGAACGGACCGAAAGTTCGCACGAACATTAGAACCCTATTAAATACAATGGATGCGAACGTTCGGATTCTAAAGTGCTAATTATAACGACTATTATCCATGTTATTGTCTGAAACAGAGTTTGGGAACCCAGCTTCTGCACCAGGGGACATGTATCAATGCAAAAAGAAGTTTTAAAAACGGACGTTTTCCGGGAGCAGTCATTTTAATGATGCATAAAGTGAAAAAAAAAAAGTCAAATATTCCTTTAAATATTGTACCTGGGGGGTGTCTAAAGTATGCCTGTGAAGTGCCACATGTTTCCCGTGTTTAGAACTGTCCCTGCACAAAATAACATTTCTAAAGGGAAAAAAGCCATTTAAAACTGCTTGCGGCTTTAATGCAATGTCTGGTAATATGGATGAAAATCTTTAGGAAAAATGGCATAGCTACCCCATCAACCCCCCCCCCCCCCTATCCCAGCCCATTACCAGCCCCTTTGGGTCTTGTATGGATATTAAGGGGAACCCCGCACACAAAATAAAAAAGGACCTATATACTCTGAACAGCCGTATACAGGCGGTGCATACAAGACAGGGACTGTAGGTTTGTTCTTATGTAGAATCTGTTTGTAATTTTGAACAGCTGCATTGTTTAAGTGGAGCTCCATGGCAAATTCCTTTTTTTTAGCTTTTTGTAAAACATAGGGAACGGTTATCACCCCTGTCACATTTTTTTTTGCTGTCTGTGCCCCTGTTCAGAACATTTCACCTCACTTTGCGTCCCAATGACAACTGTTTTTGAAATGTGGTGTTTTTATTGAAACAAGGATTGGTGATAAAGCATCAGTAGAGAGGAGACACCTTTCTCCCATATTAATTCTTACAGGAGAGAATTTTCCTTCCAAGGGGTAGATTTCCTCTCACTTCCTGTTGTCTTCTTCCGTTTGCAAGTAGTAGTAGTTTGTAAGTTGGATGTTTGAAAGTAGGGACCTTCCGTATATACTCTGCAGAAATTGGCCCCTTAGGTGTTGGTGTTGGCACAACACTGAAAGCACTCACAGTTATTCTTGGTGGGTGCTGGAACGCCCTGCTGTCAAGTATAATATCAGGAATTGTAATAACATATAATTGTTGATCAGTGGTAGTAAAAATTGGGCCTTTGATGGTGGTGCTGGTGCCCCAACACTGTAAGGCCTGACAGTTACTCTTGGTGGGCGCAGCAATGGTCCCTGCTGTGAATTATTAGATCAATAATTATAATTGCATGCCCCTGTTGAACAGGGGCTGAAAAATTGGGCCTTTGGTGGTGGTGGTGGTGGTGGTGGTGGTGATGGTGGTGCTGGTGCCACAACACTGTAAGGCCTGACAGTTACTCTTGGTGGGCGCAGCAATGGTCCCTGCTGTGAATTATTAGATCAATAATTATAATTGCATGCCCCTGTTGAACAGGGGCTGAAAAATTGGGCCTTTGGTGGTGGTGGTGATGGTGGTGCCACAACACTGTAAGGCCTGACAGTTACTCTTGGTGGGCGCAGCAATGGTCCCTGCTGTGAATTATTAGATCAATAATTATAATTGCATGCCCCTGTTGAACAGGGGCTGAAAAACTGGGCCTTTGGTGGTGGTGGTGGTGGTGATGGTGGTGCTGGTGCCACAACACTGTAAGGCCTGACAGTTACTCTTGGTGGGCGCAGCAATGGGCCCTGCTGTGAATTATTAGATCAATAATTATAATTGCATGCCCCTGTTGAACAGGGGCTTAAAAATTGGGTCTTTGGTGGTGGTGGTGATGGTGGTGCTGGTGCCACAACACTGTAAGGCCTGACAGTTACTCTTGGTGGGCGCAGCAATGGGCCCTGCTGTGAATTATTAGATCAATAATTATAATTGCATGCCCCTGTTGAACAGGGGCTGAAAAATTGGGCCTTAGGCACTGGTGGCACAACACTGCAACCCCTCACAGATACTGTACTTGGAGCACAGCAATGAGGCCTGTTGCAAAGTATTGCATCAAAAATTTTAATTACACGCCCCTGTTAAACAGGGGCTGAAAAATTGGGCCTTAGCCACTGGTGGCGTCACCCATAAACCAAAATGATCTTCCAAGCTATCATCATTAATCGTATCATTGAGGAGGAGGAGGAGGATAGCCAGTCAACATAACAGAACAGGCACTCAGCATCAGCATCAGTCTTGAAGGGATGTGACATTTTAAAATCAATTAGTCTGTTATATCAGCATCTGGTGTGTGGTAGCTGGTGGTGATCCAAGACTGGTTCATCTTGATGAAAGTCAGTCGATCAACCGAGTCGGTGGACAGTAGCTCAATTGCATACTGTGCAAGCTCTGGCCAGTGATCCATCCTCAAGACCCAGTAAGCCAGAGGATTTTCGGTGGGGAAGGTGTCCAACTCTGACCTTGCCCCTAGGTATTCCTGCACCATGTATATCAGACGCTGGCGATGGTTGCTGGAACCGATCATACTTTGGGGCTGCGGACTAAAGAATTGTCTGAACGCATCGGTCAGACGGCCACCTTCCCCACCGCTCCTTCTTTGACTGCCCGAAGCCTCAGCAACTCGTTGTCCAGGACCAGGAGTTTGTAACCTCCCAGTCTCTGGGAACGCGTTGCACAGACCTTTCTGCAAGGCCTCCCGGAGTTGTCTCATCCTCTGCTCCCTCTGCGACGGTACGATAAGGTCTGCAACCTTACCCTTGTACCGTGGATCAAGGAGAGTGGCCAGCCAGTAATGGTCCCTCTCCTTGATCCGAAGAATACGAGGATCCTTCCGAAGACTTTGCAGGATCAGGGAGGCCATGCAGTGTAGGTTAGCTGAGGCATTCAGTCCGGAGTCCTCTGGGTCACTAAGGACGACATGATCCGCAGCCACCTCCTCCCAGCCACGTACAAGTCCACTGGTTTCTTGGGACTGTAAATCATCCCTAAAAGACTGATGATGCTGAGCTCCTCCTCCTCCTCCTCCTCCTCCTCCTCCTCCTGAGAGGCAAGGAAGTCCTCCTCTTCCTGCCTCTGTTCTGCCTCAAGTGCCCTGTCCATTATTCCACGCAGCGTGTGCTCCAACAGGTGGACAAGAGGTACAGTGTCACTGATGCATGCACTGTCACTGCTCACCATCCTCGTGGCCTCCTCAAATGGTGCCAGGACAGTGCATGCATCCCTGATCATGCCCCACTGGCGTGGTGAAAAAAACCTGAGCTCCCCTGACCCTGTCCTGGTGCCGTAGTCGCACAGGTACTCATTGATGGCCCTCTGCTGCATATGCAGCCGCTGCAGCATGGCCAATGTTGAGTTCCACCTGGTGGGCATGTCACATATAAGGCGGTTCTTGGGCAGGTTCAACTCCTTTTGAAGCTCAGCCAGGCGAGCACTGGCATTATAAGATCTGCGGAAATGCACACAGACTTTCCTGGCCTGCCTCAGGACATCCTGTAAGCCCGGGTACCTGCCCAAGAACCGCTGCACCACCAGGTTAAGGACGTGAGCCATACAGGGCACATGGGTCAGTTGTCCCTGTCGGAGGGCGGAGAGGAGGTTGGTGCCATTGTCACAAACCACCATTCCTGGCTTAAGCTGGCGTGGCGTCAACCACCTCTCAGCCTGCCCCTGCAGAGCAGACAGGACCTCTGCCCCAGTGTGGCTCCTGTCCCCCAAACACACCAGCGCAAGCACGGCATGGCATCTTTTTGCCTGCGTACTTGCGTAGCCCCTTGAATGCCTACGGAGCACCGCTGGTTCCGAGGACAAACCACAGGAAGAGGCCATGGAGGAAGAAGAAGAGGAGGGGGTGGAGGAGAGAGGTGTGTCACAACCATTAGTAGCATTTTGGAGGCGTGGCGGTGGAACAACCTCCAACACTACTGCACCTTGTCCTGCATCCTTCCCAGCTGCCAAAAGAGTGACCCAATGGGCCGTGAAAGAAAGGTAACGTCCCTGTCCATGCCTGCTGGACCATGAGTCAGCGGTAATATGCACCTTACCGCTGACCGCCCTGTCCAGCGAGGCCAAGACATTGCCTTCCACATGCCTGTAGAGAGCCGGAATCGCCTTCCGTGCGAAAAAGTGGCGTTTGGGAACCTGCCACTGAGGAACTGCACATTGCACAAACTCACGGAAGGGGGCCGAGTCTACCAACTGAAAAGGCAGCAGTTGAAGCGCTAGCAATTTAGCCAAGCTAGCATTCAACCGCTGGGCATGTGGATGGCTGGGAGTGAACTTCTTTCGACAGTCCAGCAGCTGGGGCAGGGAAATTTGCCTGCTAGAATCGGACGTTGGTGTACTGCTAGCAGAGTGCCCGCAAGTACTTGCCTGTGACACACCTAATTCTACACCTTCATTCCTCTCAGAGCAGGTTTCAGAGAGGAGTGAAGGTATAGTGGGGTTGGAGATCCCAGCTGATGCGGTGCAAGAAGAGGTCAGCTTTGTTCTTTGGTGTGGGTCTTTAAGGTAGGCTTGCCAACGAGCTGCATGGCAGGTCAACATATGTCTGATCAAGCATGTGGTGCCCAAGCGGCTGATGTTTTGGCCACGCGATATACGCTTGAGACATATGTTGCAAACAGCAGCTGTGCGATCTGATGCACTCGCCTCAAAAAAGGCCCACACCAAAGAACTTTTTGAATGACGGGCAGAGGCAGCGCCCTGCACAGGCGGAGCTCTGCGGTGTGATTCCGTCGGTGTGCTGCCCATACGCTGGCCACTCAAGGGCATCCTGCCTCGTTGGAGATGTGCCTCCTCCTCATCCTCCTCTCTCCTATTAGGCACCCACGTGGAGTCAGTGACCTCATCATCCCCTCCCTCATCACTGGAGCCAATCTGGCAGTATGCTGCAGCTGCTGGAGCATGACTGCCAGATTGGTGTCCTTCTTGAGCATCCCCTCTCTCTGCTCTCACACTGCTGCCTTCCTCTAGCTGGGTATCATCATCAGATCCTTCCAAACGCTGGGCATCCTCCTGGAGCATGTACCCAACACTGTGCTCAAACAGTTCGGGGGACTCCTCAGGAGGAGGACATGGTGGGTCTAGGGAAGGATTGACTAATGAAGATAATGATACCAGAGAAGAGGACGCTTTGGCAGCTGCTTTGCCAGTACCCTGAGCCTGGGTGAGAGAGGATGAGGAGGATGAGGTGGGCTTGGTCATCCACTCTACCAAGTCTTCGGCATGATGTGGCTCAACATGTCCAGCTGCCGAAAACAAGGACAAGCGTGTCCCATGGCCATGTGCTGATGACAATGCACCGCGTCCACGACCAACACTGTTGCCCCCAGACACAGAGCCTGCTTGCCCTCTTTTTTTGCCTCCTGACTGTCTGCCTCTCCTTGGTTGCCTTCCAGACATTTTAATGGATGGCCTGTAGGGAGATGGGAAAAAGAGCAATAAAGGCTACCTTCAGGTGTATACTGTGCAGGAGGCTTAGCAACAATGACACTGACACTGTCCCCTGCCTATCCTTCTCTGTCCCTAAACACAAGGATTGAAAATATGGTTCAGCAAAATAGTTTTAGAACAGAATAGCACACTGACACTTTCCCTCACTGTCCTACTCTGTCCCTCCCTACAAACAAGATTTAGCACAGAATAGCACACTGATAATTTCTACGAGTGTCCTTCTCTGTCCCTAAACTCAAGGATTGAAAATATGGAACAGCAAAATTGGTTTAGAACAGAATAGCACACTGTCAGTTTCACTCACTGTACCTCTCTGTCCCTCAACTCAAGGATTGAAAATATGGTTCAGCAAAATAGTTTTAGAACAGAATAGCACACTGACACTTTCCCTCACTGTCCTACTCTGTCCCTCCCTACAAACAAGGATTAGCACAGAATAGCACAGAATAGCACACTGTCACTGACACTCTCCCTACCTATGCTTATTTGTCCCTAAACACAAGGAATCCAGGATTAGTAAAGGAAAAATAATGACACTGTCCCTGCCTATGCTTCTCTTTCCCTGCTCCGGAACACACTACACAAGAACGCCGCGCTGGCGGCCTTTTATAGTGTGGGGCGTGTACTAAACCCCCCCAGCAATAATTGGCCACAGGCATCCTGCCTGTGGCCAATCATTGCTCTCCTCGCTGCCGGCGCTGTGATTGGCCAAGCATGCGGGGTCACAGTGCATGCTTGGCCAATCACAGCGCCTGGATGACACTGCGATGGCGTAGTGCATTGTGGGCCGTTCGCGTCACTCGAATTTGGCGCGAACGGCCCAAATCGTTCGATCTTCGTCGAACGATCGAACAGCCGATGTTCGAGTCGAACGTATGTTCGACTCGAACACGAAGCTCATCCCTATTAGCCACATATTTTGGCAAGACTCCGGTAGTGAGATTTGGACATTACTGTCCAAAGGATATTGTTTTCAAGTCAAACTGTTTCTTTCAGCTTGACCCCTTGTTATTTTATATTCACTCTTTTCAGTTTTATAGCGAAATAAGTAACATGTTTAGTTACTCTAGAAATTTTGAAATAACGTTCTTCCGGTTTATTTTGTTGTGTTCCAATGTTCTCAAGTCTCACATAAAAAACAGAAGTATTGGATACTGGTTTGGTAAAGATTTCATACCTAGTATGAACACATCAATATCATATATTTCTTCAAGTTTGGTACTTACATACTATGCACTCACATATTGGGGTGCATGTCGCCAATCTATCATCACATTTTGTTTTCATTACTCATTATTCAAAAATAACTATCTGGTATCACTTTCCATGTTGCCAGAGCACTCCCCCATACATTTTAAATGGGACTTAAAGTAATTTCCCACAATGCTAATGGCATAAATTCTCCCCAAAAAAGGAAAAAAGCCTTCCGCCATTATAAAAGACTAGGGGCGGACATTATTTTAGTGCAAGAAACGCATTTCGCGGCAGCCAAGCACCCCAAATTCTTTGATAAAGCATACGGTCAGTTCTATTACACAACATTTAATTCTAAGACAAGAGGTACAGCTATTTTTATTAAAAATTCTTTAGTGTTTGAAACCCAAAATGGCTTTAAAGACCCAGAGAGTCGTTTTCTGATTGTAAAGGGTTCCATAGGACGTAATGTCACAATAGCCTCTGTATACGCACCTAATGATGCTCATGCATCCTTTTTTTCAAATTTCTTTGATATATTAGATAAATACTCCTCCCCCCATTTGATTGTAGGCGGAGACTTCAATCTAGCTGCACATTCAACCTTAGATAGAAGTAGAATTGCACCTTCATCTAAAGCCTTCCAGAAAACATTAAACCGCACATTACATAACCACCAACTCATTGACACATGGAGAGCACATAACATAGGCATTAGAAATTACACTTTACTCACATGACTGCTCCACTAGATTGGATTACATATTTTGCACCCCAATTTTAGTAGCTAACTCCTCAAAAGCTGACATCCACTCTTGTCCCTGGTCAGATCATCAGATCGTATCTTTTACCACATCAAACATAGGTCTTGCCAATACTCCACATAAATGGCGCATCAATGACGCACTATTATCAGACCACCGAAATATACAACAGCTGACAAGCGACATGGAAGAGTACTTTACACTTAACTCTTCTCCAGACATTCTTCCCACATCAAGGTGGATGGCCCATAAAGCTGTCATGAGAGGCCATCTAATCAAGATGGCGTTCACTAAAAATAGGATGAAACTAACTGACATAAAAACACTAACCAGAGATCTAGACAAGCTATACCATAAACACAGCCAATCCCCCTCTGGCGACATACTAAAACAAAGTCAAGAACGTACAGCACTAGACACATTACTAACTTCAGACACAGAAAAAGCCCTTAGATGGTCCAAGGCAAGATTCTTATTATACAGCAACTCCTCATCCACCATGTTTGCTAGGAAATTGAACCAATCCATGAAACCTCCCCATACTTATAAACTAAGAAACGCTGCAGGCAACATAATCTCTCATCCTAAAGGAGTCATGGAATTTTTTTTGAATTTTTATAAGAAACTTCTATCCTCTCCTCAAAACACACCAAAACAATCCTTGATGCAATGGCTTGATGAAATTCCTCTACCCACTCTATCGACCCAGCAAATTGAGGCGTTAAATGCACCTTGTTCAGAATTAGAAATAAATAGGATAATAAGTTAAAGACCTCCACGGCTCAAGGTCCAGATGGCTTCTCAACATCATATTACAAAAAATTTGCTTCAATTTTAATTCCCCACCTTATTAAACGATTTAACCATATCCTACAAGGCAACCAATTCCCTTCTGAAATGCTCCTAGCTAATATGTCACTATTACCTAAACCAAATAAAGACCACTCCATCCCACAGAACTTCCGCCCGATCCCAGTCACAGATAATGACCTCAAAATTTTCAGTAAGATGTTAGCAGATTGGCCTCAGTCATCCCACCCTTAATTCACCCGGATCAATCAGGTTTTATCCCAGAAAGGCAACTCATTGATAATATAAGATTAGCAACAAATATCATCCAAGACTCCAACCTACACACTAGAACCACTCTACTACTTAGTTTAGACATACATAAGGCCTTTGATAGCGTCAGCTGGTCCTACTTAAACTCACTTCTCCCCAGGTACGGTATAAAGAATGAATTTCTGCACGCATTTAAAGCCCTATACCATGATCCACACACTCGTATCAAACTCCCTGGCCACAATTCAGAGTTTTTCCAACTTAGCAAAGGCACAAGACAGGGCTGCCCTTTATCCCCGCTCCTATTTGCTCTCGCTATTGAGCCCCTTGCATGCGCCATCCGCAATAATATCAACATCAAAGGGTACACAAAAGGTTCAAAAGAATTTAAACTGAGTCTCTATGCAGACGACGTCCTTTTGTTCCTCACTGATCCATTAATTTCACTACCAAACCTTATCAAAAAAAACTTTAGATACATTTCATGACCTCACAGGGTTAAGTATAAACCTAGCCAAGTGTTCAGCCCTTCCAATCAACTGCCCCCATGATTTGACTGCTATATTGAAAGAGAAATTTCCTTTTCAATGGTGTCCAATATCCTTCAGATATTTAGGCATCCATATCACCCCATCTTACAAGACCCTATACCATACTAATTACCCTAGAATATTCCAAAACATCAGAGAATTACTCAAATCATGGTCAACATACCACATCTCGTTTATGGGTAGGATAGTTGCTACAAAAATGGTTATACTACAAAAAGCTACTATTCCTCTTTAGAGCACTTCCTCTCCTGGTACCTAAAAACACCCTAGATTCCATACAGAGAGAGAGATAAACAAGTTCATATGGCAAAATAAAAAAAATCTAGATTTGGATATGCATTGATGTTCAGACCTCAAATCGAAGGGAGGGCTGAGTATACCCAACCTATGGCTATATTATCTTTCCGCCAGATACACACAGCTCGCACAATGGTATGCACCATCCAGCCATATACCGTGGTTATCATTTGAGGAACAATCTGTCCTACCATACCACCTGCAAGGCCTTCCTTGGTCCAAATCCATCAGAACCCAAAGAATTGGCCACCTCAACAAAGTAGTACACCAAAACTTATTATGGCACCGACAAAAACATAAATTCAACATCTCGTCAGAAATTCCCCCTCTAGCCTCTTTCATAGGGGATCCCCTCTTTACCCCCCATGATCTAAACTCAAATCAATATTCGATATGGCAACTTCTCAAACTATCCAACCTAAAATCGCTCACAAAAAATAATTCACTTCGTACATTCTCAGATTTGCAAGCTGAATATAAACTTACAGAAACTGAACTCGCCGACTACAACAACATCAAGCTTTTCTACCAAAAATACTTCTCACTCACCCTCAAAACCCCTTTCACGATTTTTGAACAAATATGTGAATAAAATATTGTGTGCCTGCGCTTAGGAATAAATGCAAGGGTGTGACTCCTCGCAGTGAATAAAGTGATTAATTGATTAATGTTAAGAGCTGCAGCCCCCTGTCAGGGTCACCTGTGGCCAGGTGACAGATGCACACCGTAGGGGGACAGGAGTGCACCGCGAGGTAGTGAACCCTATGGCTGGCTTCTGTGGATAGGAAACTGGGTGGTTGTGGAAAGCGGGACCAGAGGAGCACAACCGGGATCCCAACGGAAGCGAGAGCCAAGATTCCCCAGGGCGCGGAGTCTAAGACCCAGCTGGTCTTCTCCAGGGCCTCTAGTGGTGAGGATGTTACGCTGCAGGCTGGGACCAGGTCGCGGCCCCTGGAGTTTCCTAGCTCACGCCCCGTAGGATAAGGGGAAGCAGCAGCACACGATAGAGAGAACCGAATAACAAGCCGAAGGTCAGGGGCCACAAGCAGACAAGGATAACGAAGAACGAGCCGAAGGTCAAGGGTCACGAGCAGACAGGGATGGTCGGGGACAAGCCAATAACGTAACAGAGAGACAGACGTAGCACACGGCAGGCAGGAACCCAAACACACAATGCCTAACAAACACGTTGATCAGCAAAGCAGGCTTGCAGTGCACAGGTTAATATAGTGTTCAGTGATAGGGCCTGGGGTGGAGTCAGGCTGGGAGGAGATTATAAAGGAAGCCAGGTGAAGGAGGTCTGGTCTCTAGATGAACACATGAGGAGGAAGGTAAGATGGCAGACAGACATTAATGCATATCCATGACAGTACCCTCCCTCTTACGAGGCCTCCCCCTTCCCCGCCTGGGCCCAGGTTTAGAGGGAAACTTCAGATGAAACTCCTTTAACAGACGAGGTGCAAAGACCTCAGATGCAGTGATCCAAGACCTCTCCTCAGGACCAAACCCTTTCCAATGAACGAGGTACTGAAGAACGCCTTTACAGAGTCGGGAGTCCAGAATTTGACTGATCTCGTACTCCTGATTATCCTCAGAGACAGGCGCCACGGTAGGAAGAGGACGAGAGAATTTATTGAGGACTAAAGGCTTTAGAAGAGCAACATGAAAGGAGTTAGTGATTTTAAGGCTCTTAGGAATCTGGAGTTTGAAACAAACCGGATTCAGTTTAGCAGTTACCGTGTATGGACCGATGAATCGTGGAGCAAACTTCAGAGAAGGAACTCGGAGCTTGATGTTCCTGGTAGAGAGCCAGACTTTGTCCCCTGGCTGAAGAGAAGGCGGTTTACGCCTGCGGCGGTCGGCAAAGCCTTTGAATTTTTCAGCAGCTGCCCGGAGGGAATCATGAACGTGACCCCAAACGGAATTGAGAGACTCCTGAACCGAAGCCAAAGCTGGAATGTCTGGAGAACAGATCATAGGAAGAGGAAGTTGAGGGTGTTTTCCATAAACTGTGAAAAAGGGTGTCTTCTGCGAACTGGTATTCACATGATTGTTATGGGAGAATTCTGCCCACGGGAGTAGAGAGGACCAATCGTCATGGTGAGAAGACACAAAGGTGCGAAGAAAGACCTCTAACTCCTGATTAACCCTCTCAGTCTGTCCATTGGATTGGGGTTGCGGATTCGGGGTTCCCAAGGAGACCTGAAGCTGCTCGAATCGAGAAGCCAGATCCTGGAGGAATCGCATCACCTGGGTCTGATTTGATTCCTGGGTCTCAAGTCTGCGAACTATGCCCTGCAATGGATCATCCGCGGGAAGCGGGATGTCAGCCGGGTTCATGGCTGATCAAACTGTCAGGGTCACCTGTGGCCAGGTGACAGATGCACACCGTAGGGGGACAGGAGTGCACCGCGAGGTAGTGAACCCTATGGCTGGCTTCTGTGGATAGGAAACTGGGTGGTTGTGGAAAGCGGGACCAGAGGAGCACAACCGGGATCCCAACGGAAGCGAGAGCCAAGATTCCCCAGGGCGCGGAGTCTAAGACCCAGCTGGTCTTCTCCAGGGCCTCTAGTGGTGAGGATGTTACGCTGCAGGCTGGGACCAGGTCGCGGCCCCTGGAGTTTCCTAGCTCACGCCCCGTAGGATAAGGGGAAGCAGCAGCACACGATAGAGAGAACCGAATAACAAGCCGAAGGTCAGGGGCCACAAGCAGACAAGGATAACGAAGAACGAGCCGAAGGTCAAGGGTCACGAGCAGACAGGGATGGTCGGGGACAAGCCAATAACGTAACAGAGAGACAGACGTAGCACACGGCAGGCAGGAACCCAAACACACAATGCCTAACAAACACGTTGATCAGCAAAGCAGGCTTGCAGTGCACAGGTTAATATAGTGTTCAGTGATAGGGCCTGGGGTGGAGTCAGGCTGGGAGGAGATTATAAAGGAAGCCAGGTGAAGGAGGTCTGGTCTCTAGATGAACACATGAGGAGGAAGGTAAGATGGCAGACAGACATTAATGCATATCCATGACACCCCCCTAGTGGGACCTTTAAAAAAAAAGGTCCTAGCAGTAAGGATAATAGATTTAATTGGGGTACGGCGCTGCTCACTAAACCTAATAAAAGGATCAGTGTTCCTATGTGGTTAATATAATAAACAAAAATTTAAAATTAAACAGCAAATAGTGAACAAATGTGATCAACCCACCTTTCAACAGTGGTATTAACACTAGGTGCATGAAACCAACATCAAATGCACCCCACAGTGGACATGGGGGCAACTGAGAATAAGTGTGGGTGTCAGACTATCTCTGTGCTACTTACAGAGAGTGTCACCAGCTAACACAGCCAGTGTCACTTAAGTGTATACAGAGAGATACCTCATCTAGAGCACAACTTAATCCGACACACCTATGCACAGTGATAGGCTCCAAGTTAGGACACTAGTCTACAGCTGCAAATACCTAACTCTGCCAAAAATTACAAATAAAAAATATGTATATATGCAAATGGCAAAACAAAGCACACACAGTCCTCTTCATAAGGCTGGAAAGGTAACGTTCTGCTCTTCACTTAGATGTGCAGTGCATCCCCCACATGTGTCCCCACTCACCAGATCCTTTCACCCCCACAGGGGTAGACAGCATAGAGGGATATCCGGGTCACACGTCCAAAGAGGAGATGTCAGCTGGGCAAGTTCTTCGTATAGGTTGTGGAGTTCCGTGGAAGGAAGGATTCCCAATTACCTCATTGGTGCAAACAAAAAAGAGGCTTCCATAGTGTAGATAAAAAACTTCTGGCTTTATTAAAATGTACTACAGCTCGTCTACATTAGACAAGCTGCACGGCAAAAAGGCCAAAGAAACAAACAACAAAAAAACAAAAAACACCACAGCAGTCCTATTAGCTCGTATGCGAGCAGCGGTCAGTACCGGCTGGTATACGCTACATGCGTTCCAAATGCATTCCAGCTGTACTTCCGGGTTAGCGTGGTGTGCGTATGACGTAGCTCCGCCTTACGCGTTTCGTCATTGGACTTCGTCTAGAGGCGGTTTTGAACAAATATGTCTCACTTCCTCGCGATAGGGGTATAATTTCCAGAATTTATAAAAACCTAAATGAACACGACACACCAGAGAAAACTCTTCAGATGTCCCAGTGGGAAACAGACTTGAATGAGTCACTCTGTAGAACAATGGGACATTATGATTAATAATTTATGAAAATGCACCAAGACGGCATCCATCAGAGAATCCGCCATCAAACTTCAGTATAGGTGGTATCTCACCCCAGACAGAATCAACTCATTCTATCCAACATCATCTCCCCTATGCTTTAGAGGATGCCCAACACAGGGTTCCCTTATACACACACATTCTGGGATTGCACACAACCTCAAAACATGGCAACAAGCTAAAAACAAAATAGAACAAATAGGTAGAAGAATTGAACTGACATCTAAAATGTGCCTCCTTTTCTATAGCACATACCAGGCTAATACACACATTGTTCAGTTCTATACACTGGGCTATTGCTCTTAACTGGCGTTCCTCTACAGTACCATGGTCTCAAATTATGGATCGCATGCTAGCCATCAAACTTTCAGAACATATTCATTACACCTTATTTGACACTATGAACACATACGATAATAAATGGAAACCCTGGGATATATCTCTGTTAATACATGGAACTACAGGATGATACTTCTGAATTTTATTAAAATTTTTATGTTATTTTATTCCTTTCTCATTAAACAATTCCATAAGACATTATAGAGATGTACAAGACTTTACCAACGATTCAGCTATACCTCCCATTATTTGTATCCTTCCCTCTTATGTCTCTGCTATTTATAAAATTATGCTGATATTTTTTGCACCCTTCAATGTGATGTACTTAAAACCATTGTACAGATAAAATTGTATTGAGACTTATTTTTCAATAAACCGTTTGTAAACAAAAAGAAAATTTGTTCTTATAAACGTTCAGGAGAGAAAAGATACAGACTATTACTTGAAATGTAAGGTTTCTTTTTCTTATGGACAATTTTTGCACTGATACTGAATCTGAAGGACTTTGCCCAACAACGAGACTTGTGAAACATTTTGCCAAAGCCTCTCCTGTCATTTATGAATGCAAACGGACTACGAATACAAATGTAATGGGTTGGAGGTTGGGGAAGGAATATAACCTATCCAATCCTTCAGGACAAGAGATGTAATATATGTTTTTTCCTTTTTATTATGGGAGGAGGAATTGAAATAAGGAAATGTTTTTAATGTATGACATGTATTGACGTAACTGAATTAATATGGTGCAGGTACCTAGGAGGTTGACACTTATGCATAAAGGTGTCTGGTACCAGGTGACACATCAATGGGGTGAAAACTTCCTCGTAGGGGGTGGTGTCTCAATCTTAGCAGTCCTATAGAGAAGCTCTCGGTTAGTGGACATGTGGGACACCAGAACTGGACATGTGGGAGATACACCTAATTGATGTTTTACCTGAGAGGTGTGACAGCAGGAAGGTAAAGTCACCTGGTTGCATCCAGGGGGGTAGATATATTTCGCCCAGATTCAGGCTTTACGCCGACTTATACAACTAGGTGGAGAGTTGTATAGGCCCAGCTAAGGCTAGTGGGCTCATGGATGACTCATACCTCTAGGGAGAGTGTGGGGCGTCGTGCAGACAGAGATGAGGAGACCAGCTGAACCTTGTCAGCTCATTTAGGCCTCTATAAGAACTCCCAGCTTCATTAGATGTTAGCTCATGCCTGGAACCAGACCTGTGTGGACTGTCTAGGGAGAGTGAACCCCTGTGCGGTGAGGCAAAGCCTGTGTGGCTATTTGTTTGGACTTTTACTAAACCAGGGACTTAGGGACTAGGACAGCACTAGGCTGATCCCAGTTGTTAGTTAGGAAACCTGTATGTTTAGTCAGAGGTCAACTTGACCAGGATTTATTTTGGTTATGTTTCTTTTGCTTTGCTGTGTTTTGTCACTGTAAATAGAAAATAAACCGCACCTTTTTGATTTTGAAAACCACAACCTCCGTTTGCTGGGCCTGTTTTGTGTGGGGAGCCCATCCCGGGGGTCACACACACCCGCTGCCGAGCAAACCCCCTCACAGTTGGTGGAGAACCAGTGGCAGTTTTTTTTAAGCCAGCATGGAGGAGATACTGAAGCAGCTGGCTCTAGCAAATGCCAATCAACAGCAGACAAATGCAGGTTTGCAAAAGAGCCTTGCAGCTCAACAGCAGAGCCTTGCAGCCCAGCAGCAGACAAACGCAACTTTGCAACAGAGTCTGGAGGCTCAGCAACGAGCTCAGCAGCAATCTGAGGCCCGCTTCATAGACCTGTTGCAGAAGCAAGAGCAGAGACTACAACAACAGATGGAAGCAGTAATGCAGCAACGTCCTCAGACCAGTGAGGAAAGCCGTCCCACTAATACCGCGTCCTTTGGGGTGAGTCGTTTATTGACAAAAATGACTGGAGAGGATGATCCAGAGGTATTTTTGACCACATTTGAAAGGACCGCTGAAAGAGAAAAGTGGCCTGAGGAGCAGTGGGCTGGACTGGTGGCTCCTCTGTTAATTGGTGAATCGCAGAAAGCTTACTATGACCTAGAGCCTAACCAAGCAAAAGACTATGTGATGCTAAAAGCTGAAATATTGGCAAGGCTGGGTGTCACCCAGGCTGTCCGGGCTCAGCGTGTGCATAACTGGACTTTCCAGCTTGGAAAACCCCCCAGGTCTCAAATGTATGATCTCATTCACCTGAGCAGAAAGTGGCTACAGCCAGAGACTTTGTCCGCACCAAAGATTGTGGAACGTGTTGTAATGGATCGGTTTTTGAGAGCTCTTCCTACTGCCATCCAAAAGTGGGTAAGCCATGGAGACCCAGAGACGGCCGATGGTCTTGTGGATCGTGTGGAGAAATACTTGGCTACAGAGAACCTGACGGCCTCTTCCAGAGACACTCGGACTTTCCACCCTAAGACCAGACCATCCCCAGGGGCGGATAAGAGGATTCCAAGGGGTGAGGGTGGAGAGAGTGAGAGGGTGGGAGCTCTACCCCAAGTTTGGCGAGAACAGCCTGGGAAATCAGCGGCTCAAGAGGCGGCAAGAAGGATCGTTTGCTACCGCTGCCGGCAAGCGGGACATATTGCAGCCAATTGCCCGGTTGTGGAGGAACCCATGCAGTGTGACTTTCTGACGGGCAGACGTCAGTCGCTGTGTGCGACAGTCGCATGCACTGCCATTCGAGGAACTGAGAAACATTTATGCAAAATGTGTGTTAATGGTAGAAATGTTGTGGTATTGCTGGATTCAGGTAGCCTTGTGACCCTGATAAAGGCTGAGTTAGTTAAAACAGAGGTCTCTGGGAATAGCAAGGTAGCTGTTATTTGTGTGCATGGGGACACCCGAGAGTATCCAGTGACTACAGTGTGTTTCGAGACCCCCAAAGGTACCCTCTCTCATCCAGTGGGCTTAGTATCTCAGTTACCGCATGACGCCATTGTGGGAAGGGATTTTCCGAAGTTCTGGGAACTGTGGGATGATCCTGAGCCCCTCACTGGTGCCCCTATGTACCAGGAATGTGATAGCCAGAACTCCCATGAGAGTGGTGAGGACTCTCCGGAATTTCCCTTATCAGTATTGGCAGGGGAGACTCAAGAAACTGGAGAGGAGCCCACCTCCTCAGACGAAAACCTACCGTCTGTGGAGTTTTCTGATCTTGAGGTTCACAGGGAAAACTTTGCCACAGAACAGTTGAAAGACCCCACCCTAATAAAGGCACGGGAAAACGTAGTGAAAATAGATGGCGAGTTAGTGAACCCAGATAATACCTGCACTTACCCATACTTCCGCGTAGAGAAGGACCTACTGTATCGGGTGGCAAAAAGGGCAGAAGAAACCGTTGAGCAGCTTGTGGTGCCCAAACCTTACAGGAAGTTGGTGTTGGAGTTGGCCCATGGGCACATTCTTGGAGGTCATCTGGGGACAGAGAAAACCCGAGAGAGGGTATTACAGAGATTCTATTGGCCGGGGGTGATGAAGGACGTAGAAAATTATTGTTCCTCCTGCCCTGTGTGTCAGAGGTTGGCCCCGATGCCACATTTCCGTAGCCCGCTGGTCCCTCTACCCATCATTGAGGTCCCGTTTGAGAGGATCGCCATGGATTTGGTAGGTCCTATAATCAAGTCCGCTAGGGGGCACCAGTACATATTAGTTATAATGGACTATGCCACCCGTTATCCAGAAGCGATCCCTCTCCGAAATACCTCGGCCAAAACCATAGCCAAAGAGCTATCTCTTGTTTTTAGCCGGGTGGGTATTTGTAAAGAACTGCTTACGGACCAAGGTACACCCTTTATGTCCCGGGTTATGAAAGAGCTGTGTAAATTGTTCAAAGTGACGCAATTGCGTACGTCTGTGTATCACCCCCAAACCGATGGGCTGGTTGAAAGATTCAACAAAACCCTAAAACAAATGTTGAAGAAAGTGGTGGATAGAGATGGAAAGGATTGGGACTGTTTACTTCCTTATTTGATGTTTGCTATTAGGGAGGTGCCCCAATCCTCTACGGGATTCTCCCCCTTTGAGTTACTGTATGGGAGACACCCAAGAGGGCTGTTGGATATTGCCAAGGAAACTTGGGAAAGTGAGAGTTCTCCCCACAGGAGTGTGATTGAGCATGTCGCCCTGATGCAAGATCGAATTGCACAGGTAATGCCCATCGTGAAGGAACATTTGGCCCAAGCGCAGTTGGCACAGCAGAGAGTGTACAACCGTGGAGCCAAGACCCGTACCTTTTCCCCGGGGGATAGGATATTGGTACTTGTCCCTACGGTTGAAAGTAAATTCCTTGCCAAATGGCAAGGCCCCTACGAGATAATGGAAAAAGTGAGCGAAGTGAATTACAAGGTCAGACAACCAGGAAGGCGAAAGCCCGAACAGATCTATCACGTTAATCTGTTGAAAGCCTGGAGGGATAGAGAGTCCCTAGTCGCAGACACTTGGTCACCAGCTCAAACTGGTTGCATGATTCCTGAGGTTGGAATAGCAGCCACCTTGTCACAACCCCAACAACAGGAGGTTAAGGAGTTTGTGCTTCGCAACAAGGAGGTATTCTCTGAGCTGCCGGGACAAACATCTGGGGTAGAGCATGACATCATTACCCCGCCCGGTGAAAGGGTGAAGTTAAAACCCTATCGGATCCCAGAGGCTCGACGGGAGGCAATACGGGAGGAAGTACAGAAAATGCTGAACTTAGGGGTGATAGAGGAGTCCCAAAGTGATTGGTCTAGTCCCATCGTGTTGGTGCCTAAACCGGATGGGAGCTGGCGATTTTGTAACGATTTTCGTCAGTTGAACAAAGTTACAAAATTTGACACCAACCCCATGCCACGTATAGATGAGTTGATCGACCGGCTGGGAACAGCCCGATACATGACGACTCTTGACCTCACAAAAGGGTATTGGCAAATCCCCCTGGCCAAGTCGGCCAAAGAGAAAACCGCATTTGTAACCCCAGACGGGGCGTTCCAATATAAAAGAATGCCGTTCGGGTTACAGAATGCGCCGGCCACATTCCAGCGGAAAATGGACCAGATGCTGAGGCCCCATCGGAAGTATGCTGCGGCTTACCTGGATGACGTAATTGTCCATAGCACAGATTGGGCCTCACATCTGCCAAAAGTGCAAGCAGTCCTGGACTCTGTTCGGGAAGCGGGGTTTACGGCTAACCCCAAGAAGTGTACCATTGGGCAGGAGGAGGCCAAATATCTTGGGTACACCATTGGGAGGGGAGTAATAAAACCCCAACTCAACAAAGTCGAGGCCATCCAGAGTTGGCCACGTCCCAACAGCAAGAAGCAGGTACGAGCCTTTCTGGGAATCGCTGGGTATTATCGGCGATTCATTCCCCACTTTGCTTCTAAGGCTGTGCCCCTAACCAACCTGACGAAGGGGAAAGGGTCGGTCATGATTAAATGGACCCCCGAGGCTGAGGCAGCATTCCAATTCTTGAAACAAGCCTTATGTAGCCAGCCAGTGTTGTACTCACCCGACTTCTCTAAAGACTTTGTCGTACAAAGTGATGCGTCAGATGTGGGGTTAGGAGCAGTATTGTCCCAGGTCTGGAACGGGGAAGAGCACCCAGTCATTTACCTCAGCAGGAAATTGAAGTCCCATGAGGTAAATTACGCCACCGTTGAAAAGGAGTGTTTAGCGGTGAAGTGGGCTCTAGATTCCCTTCGGTACTACCTGCTAGGTAGGCACTTTGACATGGTTACGGATCACGCTCCGTTAAAGTGGATGGCTCAAAACAAGGAAACAAATAGAAGAGTGAATAGGTGGTTCCTGGCCCTCCAGGAATTCAACTTCACAGTAAAGCATCGCCCTGGCGTTCAAATGGGGAATGTGGATGCTTTGTCTCGAGTACATGAATGCCTGATTGCTGGTGTTCCAACCCCGAGGTTAAAAACAAGAGGGGGGGGTATGTGACAGCAGGAGGTAAAGTCACCTGGTTGCATCCAGGGGGGTAGATATATTTCGCCCAGATTCAGGCTTTACGCCGACTTATACAACTAGGTGGAGAGTTGTATAGGCCCAGCTAAGGCTAGTGGGCTCATGGATGACTCATACCTCTAGGGAGAGTGTGGGGCGTCTTGTCAGCTCATTTAGGCCTCTATAAGAACTCCCAGCTTCATTAGATGTTAGCTCATGCCTGGAACCAGACTGTGTGGACTGTCTAGGGAGAGTGAACCCCTGTGCGGTGAGGCAAAGCCTGTGTGGCTATTTGTTTGGACTTTTACTAAACCAGGGACTTAGGGGACTAGGACAGCACTAGGCTGATCCAGTTGTTAGTTAGGAAACCTGTATGTTTAGTCAGAGGTCAACTTGACCAGGATTTATTTTGGTTATGTTTCTTTTGCTTTGCTGTGTTTTGTCACTGTAAATAGAAAATAAACCGCACCTTTTTGATTTTGAAAACCACAACCTCCGTTTGCTGGGCCTGTTTTGTGTGGGGAGCCCATCCCGGGGGTCACACACACCCGCTGCCGAGCAAACCCCCCTCACAGAGGTTTAAAACCCTGCACAGGTAATGCCAGGGACTACACACAGGAGCATGCTCCGTTGAACAAAGGGAATAAACACTGGCTACCAGGGTACAGTATACCTTCACCACATGGCGCTTCAGCATCTCATAGTGGTGGATAAAAACCTATTATCCTATATGTGCTTAATATACTCTGAATCAAGTGGTATATCAGTGGCTTGCTCCCAGAGATATGCGGAACGCTTTTTTCTGAGAAGTAACCCGAAAGAGGAGGGATGTATTCAGCCCTATATTTGGGGAATAGGAGCTGGGATGGGTGTTAGGGGAGTGGACATCGATCTCCTAGGGAACAAACTCTCATCCATAGCTTCAGACAGCAGGCGGGGCTTTGTTACTCGGAGAGATTGGTGCCCCCCCCTTGATAACATTCAACGGAGTCACAGAAATATCCAGTGTAAAGTGGCTCAAGATTTTGTCAACCATGGTGAGAGTTGGTAGAGAGTGTGAGATGGTATGGGACAGATATGTCATTGACTCTAGCATGCACACAGGGGCAGGCGGAGTTATCGACCAGCATCAAGCTGAACAACAGTATCTCCACATGAGGGGCAGTGGCCTGATGAGTTAGCATCACCGCTCAGTAAGACTTTGCCAAAACACGGCGCTTACACTAATCCAAAAGTGGTGGTGGGATGCCTGGATGGGCTGTACTGATTTGGATTGTGAAAGGATTTGTGCTGTATGATCCCATATACAGAAGTGCAGACTCGGTCTGTATATTTTGTGGCATCAATGGGCTTACTGACGGGGGATTCTATCTTGTTGCATTTGTGGCCAAGTGACCCACATGTGATCAGAGAATATGGAAGCTGGGGGCAGGTTGATATTTCCCTCTGTCCGGAAGCAGGACCACGATGTCCTTTGCATACCAGGTCAATACACGGTACTCTGTGTTCTGGATGGAGAGATCATTGCTGGGAAGGAAGCACCTGGGTATTATTTAGGACATAGACGAGTTTGTTTCTTTGTCCTAGAGATACTGATGTAGCGTTAGTCATGGAACTAGGGTATTTCTTGAACCTAACAGTAGGTAGGGGTGCATGAGATACCTCCTAGAGACTTCTTCTTCTTCTTCTTCTTCTTCTTCTTCTCTCTTCTTCTTCTTCTTCTTCTTCTTCTTCTTCTTCTTCTTCTTCTTCTTCTTCTTCTTCTTCTTCTTCTTCTTCTTCTTCTTCTTCTTCTTCTTTCTTCTT